>CM060322.1:42032980-42055588 GCA_030674155.1 Stramonita haemastoma | reverse complement strand
AACAAAAAAAACAACAACAACAAAATAGAAGGAAAAACCCTAAACTGTGAATGGGTGTGCTAGCCAAAAGACCTCTTTGCACTGAGTCAAGTCCTTCACCGCTCACTCAGTCTCTACTATACTCCCCCCCCCCTTCCCCAAACACAATAACGGAAAACAACAGTTGTATCTGTCCAGACAAACTAATGAAAAAACATCTCAAATTCCCATTTACTTGTCTGTCTCCGCCCTCCCCCCTCCCAACCCCCCTCTCCTCCCACTCTTCCCCACTATTCCATTCAGTACAGACAGGCTTACCATCACATTTTACCATGTCCACGCACACACCCACCCATCCACAATCCTCATCCCTTCCTCCCTCTCTCCTCCGCCTGTCTTCTTTCCCTCCTGTCTGCCTCTGACTCCCTTTTTCTCCCACAACTTAAAATTAGATAGTGAGCTTTCTCTCTGTTGTTAGGACATGGCAACGTATCTTAGCCACTTTCTGTAAGCAGCCATTACTGTTTGAGAGTAGCATTTTATTTTAGTTCATTTTATTTATTTTGTTTTATTGTATTCTATATTTGTTACCACTTTATGTCACAGCAGATTTCTCTGCATGAAATTCGGGCTGCTTTCCCCAGGGAGAGCGTGTCGTTACAAGTGCAACGCCTACACACATTTTTTTCTCTTTTTTTTCCTGTTTGCAATTGTATTTGTTTACCCTAACAGAGTGGCTTTTTTTCTACAGAATTTTGCCAGGGAAAGCCCTCTTGTTGCCGTGGGTTCTTTTACGTGCGCTGAAAAATGATGTGTAACACACGCGACCTCGGTTTATTGCCTCATCTGAAAGACTAGCACCCAGACCACCACTCATGGTTTAATAGATGGGGGAAAGTTTGGGGCCCTCGTCCCCATTCTCTGCTATTTCTTTTTCTCATTACGTTTAATGTTATTATGATAGATACTGATTCTCCTATCTAAAAAGTGTTGTTGTTATGTGAGACCGTAAACTGCAGTCCCATGTACAAACACAGATACAGAGCATCATTTACGCACGTTAAAGACCCATCCATCTTTCGTAGAGAAAGAGGAATCCAGGTGCAGCCGTGGCATGGATAACATAAACCTTTTTCTTTAAATTCATTTATTTATTTCATCCCCGAAGTCAAAATATAGCTGCCTAAATGATGGGTTAAAAAAAAAGTGTCGCACACGCAAAAATCTCACCACTGGTGAACCTCGGAGCTCTAGCCAAGGACCCCCCCCCCTCCCACCCTAAAGAAAAAGCCGATGGATAATATGTCTATTTTCTTTTTTTTTTCTCGAGAATAATCACTTATGTGATTTTATTTTACATCCAGTCCCCATGTGAATACAATGTTATAAATTTTGTCATTCATTCCCGCTGACACACACGACCCACTCTTCGAAAAAACGGAAAAGGTTGTAACGTGAATTCAAGATGTTTTGTATGCGTTTGTACACAAAACCTGATTTCATTATTCTATCTGGGACTTTCTGGGTAGTGGAGTGGGCACTGATGTTGACGCCAGGGGAAAAGTCTCTTTGAAAGGTGTGTCTAGGCTACACGAAGAGGGATATGCTTCACCAGCTTCAACTTGCCCCCCTCCCCATCCTCCCAATCCCCCCCCCCAAAAAAAAAAATGCACTGCTTGAAAAGTTCAGCGGAGTGAACAACCCCCCCAAAAAAACAACAACAACAACAAAAAACAACAAAACAAGCAAAACAAAACAACAACCCCCCAAAAAAAAACAACAACCCAAAAACAACAACAACAGAAAAACACACCCAAAAAACCCCCAACAAAACCATCAAGGACATAAGGAACAGATTATATCAAATCCTGGGATCGAGGCGGGATAGCCAAGTGGTTAGAGCATTGTGCCCGTGATCTGATGGCTCAAGTCCGAGCCACATACGAAGGCACCCGTTTACGAAAAATTTTTTCTTCTTCGTCTCCATTTCCCCGAAAGTCCTTCTGACGAGGGTATAAACCGAGGTTCCGCGTGCTAACCCACGCAGAATATCTCTCGCACATGTTAAAACCTGTTCCAAATTTATGAAGAAGAGGTCATTTCGTGCCAGTAGAAAGGGATCGATGAGAAATAAAAACGAAGAAGCCACATGCATTCTGGTGTCATGTTTAGACATTCTTCCCGCTGTCGGAATGCGGCTACCTTTAACGGTGCGTGGTGGGCAAAAAAAACAGTGGCATAAGCAGAATCTTACCATTGATAAACCTCAGAGTTCTAGCCCAGGAACGAAAAGAAAGCCAAGTGAAATCAAATGAAGGAAGTTGCAAAAGGCACTTTTGGATGAAACCTGACTCTTTGCTTTTATCTCTGGGTGCGATTTGATGTTTGTTTTTTTGAATCAGAAAATTAAAATTTCGACGGAAAAAAATCTGAGTTGTCTCATTTCTTTCTCCGTTATAAAGAAGGGGAAAAGAAAGAGTGTATAACTATGTGTACATTCCTCTGATGTGAATTTTGCATGACATTCTATCTCTTACGAAGCAAATTAATTCCATCATGTCTACACTTACTACAAAACATGACATTCATGGTAATTCTTATTTATTTATTTATTTATTACTTTTTTGCTTTCAAGAGACCAAGGACATAAACAACCCAATTTTAAGAGGAATCAATCCCCTTGTTGAAAACTCAACAACTGCGTGGGTAAGAAAACTGAAAACTGATTACAGACAGACCAGACACTGTGCTCAGTGTAGACAGACAGATCAATGGGATCCTGCCCCCCTCCCCCCCCCCCCCTTCTGTGTGGTAAAACATCAGCAAGTAGCTGGAAAAAGAAATACAATAAGTCTAGCGTCCAGGCTTTGTTGTTTAGGCTTTAGGGGACGGGATAGCCTAGTGTGGTTAGAACATTGCGCTCGAACTCTGACGACCCGGGTTCGAATCTTGTTCAAAGGGATTTTTTTTCTCCCTGGAGTTAACATCAGTGCAGACTCCACTCTGCCCAAAAGTCATTCCGATGAGACTGTAAAGCGAGGCTCCGTGTGCGAACGCACGCAGAACATCTTGGGTACACGTTAAATCCTGTTCCTCTTTTGGAAAGAGTAAGCACTTGTGTGCTGGTTGGAACAGATGACAAAATTAACAAAACTGCACACAGACGGGGACTGGATGTAAAAAAAAAACTCCTCATGAGTGCTTATTCTATCATCCTCGGTATAAAAGAATGAATGAACAAAACATGTCTCTGTTTCTTTCATTCTTATCTGTATCTTTTGTCTGATATTTTGTTCATTTCTTCAGATACAACTTATAGTATTTGGAAAATACAGAGCATATTTATTGTCCGTCAAACATTTTGTCCCCTGGTTTTTTTTTCCTTCAATGGCTTTGGCGGTGACTGGGTTTCTTAAGGAAAAAAAGGTCCAGAGGTACAGAGTCCTAAGGAGAAATCTGATATGGTTTAGTTTGTCCCCGTAAAAAAAAAAGCAAAGAACATACCAAAGACAGACAAACAAAAACAACCCCTACAATTTCCGATCCCAAACCACCACAAATCCTCCCTCCTCCCAAAAAAGAAAAACAGAATACAAAAAATTGACAGTTTTATAGCTCAGGGGATGGGATAGCTCAGTGGTCAGAGCACTCGCTTTCCCCAAGCCAAGGTTAAGCAGCATCAAACGTGGTTACCAAGTGGTTGGATGACCGTTTGCGCGCCTTGGCTTCAGTACAGTCCCCCAGTTCACCCAGCTGTTAATAGGTACTAGCTTCATTAGGGTCAGGGAAGGAAAGCAGCGAGGGAGAGGAGATGGGCGCTGCCCTCAATATGCTGGTCCTTAGAGGAGCTGAGGTCTTTGACACCTCGCTCCCCTACGACCGCCTAGGTTATGGGACACCTTTACCTTTACCTGTCTTGCTTTGTTTGTATGTCGACATCTCTGTCTTTTTTGTCAATCTGTCTGAACCTCTCAGTTCTGTTTTGTCTCTTATCCCTTTCCATCTTTCTCCCGCTCACTTTCTCTCTTTCTCCTTGAACTGCTCTCTCTCTCTCTCTCTCTCTCTCTCTCTCTCTCTCTCTCTCTCTCTCTCTCTCTCTCTCTCTCTCTCTCTCTCTCTCTCTCTCTTTCTCTTTCTCTCTCTCTCTCTTCTGACTCTGTCTGTCTGTCTCTCCCTCCCCCTCTCTCCCACTCCACCCTCTCTCTCTCTCCCTATCTTTACCCCTCCCTCTTCTCTTCGTTCATCCCTCCTCTTCTTCATAATGTTTATTGTTATTGTCCAACGACCCCCTTTCCCACTTTATTGCCTTGTAGTGTTGTCTCCTCTAAAACCAGTTATTTTCATTCATCCCTGTGCCACCTGTCGCCTGTTCCCCATAATAATGCACTAGTCAGGTATAGTAGATACAGTAGAGAAAAAGTACTACTCATAACACGCTACATACAAAAGACCGTACATTTTATGAAGGTGATAAAAAACGGTCACAGTACTAAGTTACATGTTCTTTATACTTGTATGCATGATTATGATTATAGTAGGCACCCATCAGTCTCGGAAGACTATGGAGTTGCGCTCTAGTCTTTAGAGCGCACAGCCTGGGTAAGTAAGTATGGAGGGCAAGCTGTTACCCGTTACGCAAGATGTTCTGCACACGGTGCCTTGGTTTGTAGTCTCATCCGAATGACTTTGCCATTCAGTTCTATTTTTTTGTCAAACTGGGAAGAAAGGGAGAGGCTGGGTACGAACCCGGAACCTCACGGTTTGTTTGTTGGCAGGCGAACATCTTAACCATCCTGCCACCTTCCTGATTATAGTATGCTAAAAAAACAAACCTACTAGGGTATGAAACAGCTTAGCGGTCTGATTGTTCCACTTGCAATCTGACTATCACTGGGACCAGGAGTTCAAATCTCTTCTCAACTATCCAAGGACAGGATGTTTGTCCTCTGAGACTGATATAAGTTTTCGACACAGGTACGTCAGAAAAGACTAGCTTACAATCATCCCCGAAGTTAGAAAGTGGCTACCTCATGTTGAGGGAAAAATCAGTAGCATACGCAAAAATCTCACGATTGCTGAATCTCGGAACTCTGGCCCATCATCATCATCATCATCATCATCATCATCATCATCATCATCATCATCATCATCATCATTATCATCATCATCATCATCATCATCATCATCATCATCATCATCATCATCATCATCATCATCAAAACAACAACATTAATAACAACAACAACAATAATGATAATGATCATCATCATCATCATCATCATCATCATCATCATCATCATCATCATCATCATCATCATCATCATCAAAACAACAACATTAATAACAACAACAACAATAATGATAATGATAATGGTAATGATGATGATGATGATGATGATGATGATGATGATGATGATGATGATGATGATGATGATGATGATGATGATGACGACGACGACGACGACGATGATAATAATAATAATAATAATAATAATAATAATAATAATAATAATAATAATAATGATAATGATAATGATAATGATAATAATAATAATAATAATAATAATAATAATAATAATAATAATAATAATAATAATTTAAAAAAACGATTACTTATACGAAAGAAAGCCTGTTGCCAAATTATGGTTCACACCTGTTCTTTGTACTATGGATTTATTTGTATTCCTTTACTTTCTGCAGTGTATTGCTATGGGAGAAACTATACTTTGTCGCTTTTTTAACGTTCCCAATCAGAGCGTTCTGCAATACTGGCCTCTATTCATCATCTCACCTAAAACACTATACCTCCCAGACCACCCACATCAGATTGAGAAGAATAACAGAAAGAGCAAAAAAAACTAACCCTGACCAGTATTCAAACTGCAGACCTCTCTCTTCCCACACAAGAGTATCACCACCACTTGGCCAACCATACCCAGAGAGAGAGAGAGAGAGAGAGAGAGAGAGAGAGAGAGAGAGAGAGAGAGAGAGAGAGAGAGAGAGAGAGAGAGAGAGAGAGAGAGAGAGAGAGAGACAATGACAATGACAATGACAAATGGTTTAATGTGTCAAGCTCTTCGGCTCATTCACATAGGGACTTGGGGGAGAGGAGGAAAATCGAATATAACAGCAAACAAAATGAACAATCAAAATTCACATCAAGAGTCATCGCAAACGGGAACCGATTCGCGGTAGTGATCAATGTCATAACATCAGTGAGAACAAGACAGTATGAACGACACTGTCACCGTTATCAAACACATCTGTCACTAGTTATCGATGTGGTTGAGATGTCTCATGTCCTGTGGATTTGCTGAAAGGCTGTTCTGACTTTACAGTGCTGTCTTTGGGGTTGTCTTTTTCTCTCCTTTCTACTCTTTCAAGGAAACTGTCCATGTTGTTGTCTAGACGTTGCAGTTGTTCCAGTATGATCCTGCAGTCATCAGTTGACAGATGGGTGGACTGTGATGGTTCACGTACTGGTGCACAATCGTCTTCACTTAACAGACTTTCTTCTTCTGTCTTTTCTTCTCCTGTCACATCTTCTGTAGCGTCATCTGTTAGCGTTACAACTGGCCTGGCTTGTTTGTCATTGCTCACATTGTCACAACTGTCCGTCATTTCCCAAACATCACTGTGTCTGTCACAATTGTCTGTCTCTTCCTCCAACGTCAGATCAATGCACGGACCTGACCCCGAAATAACGTTGGTGTCTTCATTCCGTGCAGTTGGAGACAGGTGGCCAGAGCGAGCAGCACGTGCAAACTGCCCTACACAGCCTGCAGTGTCAGTGGGCTTGCCGAAAGTATCAACAGCAGTGGCATTTTCAGTATTGTAAAATAAACTGGGTGGCGTTGGTAAAAATAAGCCAGAAGGAGACGAAATAGAATTTACCTTCTTTTGTTGCAGAGTGGCCCTGTGTGTCTCTGTCCTTCTCTTGTCCCTGGCCACCTGTGCCAGAGATTTTCTTTTGTACACGACAGTGTCACTGTGTGTTGTTTGATGTTGAGGAGTAGAAGGCTGGTCAGTGGGTGACAAACGCAGCACTATCACTGTCTGGTCCTCTCTGCCGTCGATTTTAAAGGAAGTAAGACACATTTCTTGCAGAAAAGTGTTCAAGACACGTTCCAAACGAGACGGCAGTCCTATTACAGGCATATTTCAGGCCTTTCTTGCAAAAAACACACAAATTATCCAGACACTGTTCAAATTCCTTCCTGCTGGTATCCAAGCAAGGGAAGCTACCCCGAGAGAGAGAGAGAGAGAGAGAGAGAGAGAGAGAGAGAGAGAGAGAGAGAGAGAGAGAGAGAGACAGACAGACAGACAGACAGACAGACAGACAGACAGACAGACAGACAGACAGACAGACAGACAGACAGAGAGAAGGAAACATGGAGAGAGAGAGAGAGAGAGAGAGAGAGAGAGGAGAGAGAGAGAGAGAGAGAGAGAGAGAGAGAGAGAGAGAGAGAGAGAGAGAGAGAGGAGAGAGAGAGAGAGAGAGAGACAGACAGACAGACAGACAGACAGACAGACAGACAGACAGACAGACAGACAGAGAGAGACAGAGAGAGAGAGAGACAGAGAGAGAGAGACAGAGACAGAGAGAGAGACAGAGAGAGAGATAGAGAGAGAGACAGAGACAGACAGAGGCAGAGAGAGAGACAGAGAGAGAGAGACAGAGAGAGAGAGACAGAGAGAGACAGAGTCAGAGAGAGACAGAGACAGACAGACAGAGACAGAGACACAGAGACAGAGAGACAGAGAGAGACAGAGAGACAGAGACAGAGACACAGAGACACAGAGACAGAGAGACAGAAAAGCAACAGTTGTCCCTCACCAGACAAACAAATGACAAAAACACTCAAACCCTCATTACTCGCCCTTCACCATTCCATCAAGATAAGACAGGCTATCACCACATCTAACCCTCACCCCCCCACCCCCACCCCACCATTCCCCTTCCTGTCTTCCTTCCCTCCTCTGCCTCTACTCTCTTCCCCTCCCCCCCCCCCCCCACCCCCCCTCCAACTGAAAGGGGATAATGAGCATTGTCTTCTTTCTTTTCTCTACCTCAGGAAATGGAAATGTTTCGGAACATTTCCTGTAAGTAACCTTGGCTGCTTGAGTGTAGCTTTCTGTCCCAGTTGGCCAATGTTTCTTCACTGTGGTTCATTCAGGGTTGGTAAATGTTTCTTCTCTGTGGTTCAGGGTTGGCCAATATTTCTTCACTGTGGTTCAGGGTTGGCCAATGTTTCTTCACTGTGGTTCATTCAGGGTTGATGGGTGTTTCTCCACTGTGGTTCAGGGTTGGCCAATGTTTCTTCACTGTGGTTCAGGGTTGGCCAATGTTTCTTCACTGTGGTTCAGGGTTGGCTAATGTTTCTTCACTGTGGTTCAGGGTTGGCTAATGTTTCTTCACTGTGGTTCAGGGTTGGCCAATGTTTCTTCACTGTGGTTCAGGTTGGCCAATGTTTCTTCACTGTGGTTCAGGGTTGGCCAATGTTTCTTCTCTGTGGTTCAGGGTTGGCTGGTGTTTCTTCACTGTGGTTCAGGGTTGGCTGGTGTTTCTTCACTGTGGTTCAGGGTTGGCCAATATTTCTTCACTGTGGTTCAGGGTTTGGCAATGTTTCTTCACTGTGGTTCAGGGTTGGCCAATGTTTCTTCTCTGTGGTTCAGGGTTGGCTGGTGTTTCTTCACTGTGGTTCAGGGTTGGCTGGTGTTTCTTCACTGTGGTTCAGGATTGGCTGGTGTTTCTTTACTGTGGTTCAGGGTTGGCTGGTGTTTCTTCACTGTGGTTCAGGATTGGCTGGTGTTTCTTTACTGTGGTTCAGGATTGGCTGGTGTTTCTTTACTGTGGTTCAGGGTTGGCTAATGTTTCTTCTCTGTGGTTCAGGGTTGGAAAATAAATAATTTCTTCTCTGTGGTTCAGGGTTGGCTGGTGTTTCTTTACTCTGGTTTAGAGTTGGCCAATGTTTCTTCACTGTGGTTCAGGGTTGGCTGTTATTTCTTCACTGTGGTTCAGGGTTGGCTGTTATTTCTTCACTGTGGTTCAGGGTTGGCCAATGTTTCTTCTCTCTGGTTCAGGGTTGGCCAGTGTTTCTTCACTGTGGTTCAGGGTTGGCCAATGTTTCTTCTCTGTAGTTCAGGGTTGGCTGGTGTTTCTTCACTGTGGTTCAGGGTTGGCTGGTATTTCTTCACTGTGGTTCAGGGTTTGGCAATGTTTCTTCACTGTGGTTCAGGGTTGGCTGGTGTTTCTTCACTGTGGTTCAGGGTTGGCCAATGTTTCTTCACTGTGGTTCAGGGTTGGCCAATGTTTCTTCACTGTGGTTCAGGGTTGGCTAATGTTTCTTCACTGTGGTTCAGGGTTGGCCAGTGTTTCTTCACTGTGGTTCAGGGTTGGCTAATGTTTCTTCACTGTGGTTCAGGGTTGGCTAATGTTTCTTCACTGTGGTTCAGGGTTGGCCAATGTTTCTTCACTGTGGTTCAGGATTGGCTGGTGTTTCTTCAATGTTTCTTCATTGTGGTTCAGGTTTGGCCAATGTTTCTTCTCTGTGGTTCAGGGTTGGCTGGTATTTCTTCACTGTGGTTCAGGGTTGGCTGGTATTTCTTCACTGTGGTTCAGGTTTGGCCATTCTTTTTCATTGTGGTTCAGGGTTGGCTGATGTTTCTTCTCTGTGGTTCAGGGTTGGCTGGTGTTTCTTTACTGTGGTTCAGGGTTGGCTGGTGTTTCTTTACTGTGTTTCAGGGTTGGCTAATGTTTCTTCTCTGTGGTTCAGGGTTGGCTGGTGTTTCTTCTCTGTGGTTCAGGGTTGGCTGGTGTTTCTTTACTGTGGTTCAGGTTGGCCAGTGTTTCTTCTCTGTGGTTCAGGGTTGGACAATAAATAATTTCTTCTCTGTGGTTCAGGGTTGGCTGGTGTTTCTTTACTCTGGTTTAGAGTTGGCCAATGTTTCTTCACTGTGGTTCAGGGTTGATGGGTGTTTCATCACTGTGGTTCAGGGTTGATGGGTGTTTTTCATCACTGTGGTTCAGGGTTGGCTGTTATTTCTTCACTGTCGTTCAGGGTTGGCTAATGTTTCTTCACTGTGGTTCAGGGTTGGCCAGTGTTTTCTTCACTGTGGTTCAGGGTTGGCCAGTGTTTCTTCACTGTGGTTCAGGGTTGGCCAGTGTTTCTTCACTGTGGTTCAGGGTTGGCTGGTACATGGTGTTTCTTTATTGCGGTTCATGTTTGGCCAATGTTTCTTCACTCTGGCCTAGGGATGGTCAATTATTTTCACTCAATTTTTTTTTTCCTCTGGCTCAGGGTTGGCCAATTATTTTTCAGTCTGGCTCAGGTTTTTGAGGTAGAGTAAGCCTGCCACAAATATTGTCTTTCTCTTTAAACCGCTATAGGTAATATACATGCATGAGTGTGTGCACTGACAAGCGTGTGGTTGTGTAAGTGCATACATACTCATACAATAAGCATACACATACAGAAGCACATATACATGCACACACACATGCGCATGCACACACACACACACACACAAACACAACACACACACACACACACACACACACACACACACACACACACACACACACACACACACACACACACACACACAAACACACAACACAACACACACACATACATACACTCGCGCACGAACACACACACACACACACACACACACACACACACACACACACACACACACACACACACACACACACACACACACACACACACACACACACACACTCTCTCTCTCTCTCTCTCTCTCTCTCTCTCTCTCTCCAATCCCCATGAGGTGAAATATCAAGGACATAATTTTTTTAATGGAACAAAAACATTTTTTTAAGAGTAAAAGCCACAATGTGGCACAAATGATTGATAATACAGTTTTCTCTTTTTCTTCCCATGATAAAAGCCAAAACAAGACAAATAGAACACACAAACAACAACTACCATCCCTAATCCAAAGCCATCAAAAGACCCCCTCCCCTTAAAAATTAAAAAAAGCAACAACAAAAATGGAGATCGAGAAGAAATACATTTGACAGTGTCTATATTGTTCATCACATGGTAAATCCCTAAGTGAAGATGCTTCCAAAAGTGTTTGCTGTTATGAATTGTCTTTCTAATGTCACTTTGGCATAACATGGCATCTTGGAGAAAGTACTTGGATGCCTGTTGAGGACATTTATCACAAAACACCATAACCATTCTTGTATTCTCCAGAAAATAGAGATAGACTGAACAACCCACTTTAGGTAAAATAAATAATAATAATAAAATTCTGGTTCACCAAACACAATACTATCACCAAAACTTTACATCTAAAGCATATTTATTTCTTTCCTGTTTTTTTCCTTCAAAACTTTGGAAGCATACTTGTAATGATAAAAGAGTTGTAATAGCTACCTGCACTTGTTTTTCTTCACCACTTTTTTTTTTGGTCGTAAACAAACACAGAGGTAAAGTAAGAAGTCGGTCAACACCGGACTGGAAAATCAGATCAGGGGAGATAAATCAGCACCCCTCCCTCCTCTACAGGGCTTGAGAGACGGGTTGATTCCTGAGAGAGAAAGGTTGGGGGTGGGGGGGTGGGGGGAGGACTCAGAGAGATATCACAGCAGCTTGGTATGTTGGCGCTAAAACCCACATGACGTTAGCAAGCCACTGAGTCGGGGGTCAACGCTCCAGTTTTGGTGTTTTATTTGTCTGTTTTGTCCTTATTTTTCTTTGCCTTTATTTTGGTACTCCCAAGGCTTATGTTAACTTGGCCAGGGGGAAATTCCCCTTCAAGGGGCACTTTTTGTCACTAGCTGGGTTTTGCTCTGCACTGATCTGTATGTCAAAAGCCAAAGAGGCTCCATCAAGGTGGTTTACCAGGCTGACTAACTCTTGCTCTTCCCCAGCTAGACCGTGGATGTCGTCAGCAAAACGTAAATTTGTGCCTCGGTGATTGTTTGAACTCGGACCATTAGATCCCGAACACAACGCTCTAACCACTAAGCTACCTCGCCATTCTAGATTGTACATTATAACGGTGATAAATAAAAACCAAACAGCAACAGTGGTAAATTACATACCACCAGCCGCCTTGTCGCAGTGTTAAGCTCCATGGTTACGGACTGGAAGGTCGTGGGTTCGAATCTCATCAGTCATGGGGATTTTTTTTAGGACTCCAGATGGCTCCTACTATGTACTTATGTTGACATGTATTAAATGTACAATTAACTTTTAATAAAAAAAAAAACGTGACAAAAATGGAGGAATCTAGATTAACATTTCCTCAGTGAGGCACCCCAATGACTCTTGACAGTATGAAAAAAATAAGGAAGAAAAGATGAATCAAACCTTCGTAGGTTTTTCAAGCAAAAGAAAGAAAGAAAGAAAAGCCAGAAGCTCAAAAGCAAAAAAAATCCCCCAAGAAACCGAAAACTAAATACAAGCAGAAACCCCACAAAGAAAGAAGGTCACAGAGAAAGAAAGAACACATAGAAAAAAAAGGACACATAGAAAGAAAGAAGGACACAGAGAAAGAAAGGACACATAGAAAAAAAAAGGACACATAGAAAGAAAGAAGGCAACAGAGAAAGAAAGAAGGCCACAGAGAAAGAAAGAAGGCAACAGAGAAAGAAAGAAGGCCACAGAGAGAGAAAGAAGGCAACAGAGAAAGAAAGAAGGCCACAGAGAGACAAAGAAGGACACAGAGAAAGAAAGAAGGCCACAGAGAAAGGAAGAAGGCCACAGAGAAAGAAAGAAGGCCACAGAGAAAGGAAGAAGGCCACAGAGAAAGAAAGAAGGACACAGAAAGAAAGAAGGACACAGAAAGAAAGGAAGCCACAGAGAAAGAAAGGAGGCCACAGAGACAGAAAGGAGGCCACAGAGACAGAAAGGAAGCAACAGAGAAAGAAAGGAGGCCACAGAGACAGAAAGAAGGCCACAGAGAAAGAAAGAAGGACACAGAAAGAAAGAAGGACACAGAAAGAAAGGAAGCCACAGAGAAAGAAAGGAGGCCACAGAGACAGAAAGGAGGCCACAGAGACAGAAAGGAGGCCACAGAGAAAGGAAGAAGGACACAGAGAAAGAAAGAAGGCCACAGAGAAAGAAAGGACAGAGAGAGAGAAAGAAGGACAGAGAGAGAGAAAGGACAGAGAGAGAGAAAGAAGGACACAGAGAGAGAAAGAAGGACACAGAGAGAGAAAGAAGGACACATAGAGAGAAAGAAGGACACAGAGAGAGAAAGAAGGACACAGAGAGAGAAAGAAGGACACATAGAGAGAAAGAAGGACACAGAGACAGAAAGGAGGCCACAGAGACAGAAAGGAGGCCACAGAGACAGAAAGGAGGCCACAGAGACAGAAAGGAGGCCACAGAGACAGAAAGGAGGCCACAGAGAAAGAAAGGAGGCCATAGGAAAGGAGGCCACAGAGAAAGAAAGGAGGCCATAGGAAAGGAGGCCACAGAGAAAGAAAGGAGGCCATAGGAAAGGAGGCCACAGAGACAGAAAGGAGGCCACAGAGACAGAAAGGAGGCCACAGAGACAGAAAGGAGGCCACAGAGAAAGAAAGGAGGCCACAGAGACAGAAAGGAGGCCACAGAGAAAGAAAGAAGGCCACAGAGACAGAAAGGAGGCCACAAGAAAAGAAAAGAGGCCACAGAGACAGAAAGGAGGCCATAGGAAAGGAGGCCACAGAGAAAGAAAGGAGGCCACAGAGACAGAAAGGAGGCCACAGAGAAAGAAAGAAGGCCACAGAGACAGAAAGGAGGCCACAGAGACAGAAAGGAGGCCACAGAGACAGAAAGGAGGCCACAGAGACAGAAAGGAGGCCACAGAGACAGAAAGGAGGCCACAGAGAAAGAAAGGAGGACACAGAGACAGAAAGGAGGCCACAGAGAAAGAAAGGAGGCCATAGGAAAGGAGGCCACAGAGAAAGAAAGGAGGCCACAGAGACAGAAAGAAGGCCACAGAGAAAGAAAGGAGGCCACAGAGACAGAAAGGAGGCCACAGAGAAAGAAAGGAGGCCACAGAGACAGAAAGGAGGCCACAGAGACAGAAAGGAGGCCACAGAGACAGAAAGGAGGCCACAGAGACAGAAAGGAGGCCACAGAGACAGAAAGAAGGCCACAGAGAAAGAAAGGAGGCCACAGAGACAGAAAGGAGGCCACAGAGAAAGAAAGGAGGCCACAGAGAAAGAAAGGAGGCCACAGAGAAAGAAAGAAGGACACAGAGAAAGAAAGGACACAGAGACAGAAAAGACACAGAGAAAGAAAGAAGGACACAGAGAAAGAAAGGAGGCCACAGAGAAAGAAAGGAGGACACAGAGAAAGAAAGGAGGCCACAGAGACAGAAAGGACACACAGAGAGAAAGAAGGACACAGAGAGAGAAAGAAGGACACATAGAGAGAAAGAAGGACAGAGAGAGAGAGAGAGAAAGAAGGACACACAAAGAGAAAGGACACAGAGAAAGAAAGGAGGCCACAGAAAACAAAACAGGTTCTGGATAAAAGAACTCTGTGACTTCTTGCTCTGCCTCTTTTCAGATGATCCTTCCATCATGGCTGCCTACCACAGATCAAGTTGCTTCGAATGTCCGTTTGAACCCCTTAGATTTCTCTCTTAGGAATCGGTCCTGTGCTTTTTCAGGAACGGAAGGAAGAGAGTGATCTGTCTACACTGACCCTTATGTCTGATGCTTGACCGAATTCTTTCTTTTTTGTTGACTTCTTTACCTATGTGTTTGTTAATTCTTCATCCAGAGACTAAATAAATTCAGGGTATTAAATGCTTAATCTGTTGGAAAAAGTCATAACAGGGAAGGGGATTGATTAACGGCTACACGGTAAAGCATGCACCCCAACGATTTCTCATGAAATCAAAAATAGGAATTAAAAAAACAACCAAAACAAACATAATTATTTACGTGGGTAATTTAAAACAAAACAAATAATTTGATAAAAAAAACCCTTAAAAATCAAAACTACAAATCCAAGCCAAAAAATCATGCACAAAACACAAAACAGATACAAAAAAACAACGAAAGAAATCCAAGGAGAACAAAACAGCTTCGGGATACATGAACTCTTTGACTCCTTGTCCTGTTTCTTGCAGATGTTTCATCAATCATGGCTATGGCTGATCATCAGGTTGCTGGGATGTCCGTCTGTGCCCCATAGATTTTTCTCTGAGGAATTAGACTTGTCGTTCAAGCAATGAAAATGAGAGAGAGAAATTGCACCGATCTGTCTATAATGATCAACCCTTATGTCGGATGCTTGACCGAATTTCTTTAACCAGCATGTTTGCCACTTTTTCATCCAGTCTTGGTTTCATAAATTCAGGTTTAGGGTGGGAAGAGGGAGGTATGTCATTTCATACACAAAGCTGACGTCAGTGAGTCTTTTTACGGCCATGAAATATTATGGAAAGTATCTATTTCTTTATCATTGAGGCATTCGTTCTCCTGACGTTTTTCCAATGGACAAAAACTAAGGGCTGTCAGATTCTTCAACAAAACCTAATTCTCTGGAACTACTTTTTGGTCCAAACATTATTGACTTATCACACAAGGAGACCACAAATTAGAAAAAAGATTTCAGCCACCAGAATGTTGAGCTGTTAGCACCAACAAATTGAATCTCAACACTTTTTCTCAACTGTTTTTTAACATAACAATCACAACGCCAAAAAGACACTACAAAACCAAACAAACACAGAAGCGATGAATTAAAAAAAACAAAAAAAACCTGAAAATTTCTAAGCCAAAGTTCTTGCTTGTGTTCCATGAGTCTTGGCAATAACCTACCAGGATGTGTGATGCTTGTCTAACACCTTGCGTAGTCTCTTTGAAATCATACCTGTATCTCTGTATTCTTTGTTAAACTGATATTCAACACAATCTTGCATTTTAAAAACAATCCCAGCAACATGCCAATTAACAAGCCAACAAAAACAACAAGCAAGCACAAAACTCTACAGCTAAAAGCTGAAATTCCACTTCTTACTTAGCCTAGCTGTTTTGCCAGCGTTTCATCAGTTGGGAGACCACAGATCGGGTTGCTTTGATGTCCACCTAACTCCATTATCTTCCTCTCCAGGGGAATTGGATCTAGAGAGCAAGGGAAAGGAGGCAGTTCCGTTGATTTATCCAACGCTGACCTTTGTGTCTGTCCAATCTTCGCCAACTTTTGCACTTCTCTACCTCTGTGTGAGTGTGTGTGAGTGTGTGTGTGTGTGTGTGTGTGTGTGTGTGTGTGTGTGTGTGTGTGTGTGTGTGTGTGTGTGTGTGTGTGTGTGTGTGTGTGTGTGTGTGTGTGTGTGTTCTGTCTTCAATCAGGGATTGTTTTACCTCAAACTGGATTGTGACTCTTTGAATTTAGCATAAAAAAGAATGAGTGTGATTGTCATGTTTTATAGGGTATTCTTCAATCTGGGATTGTTTTGCTCAAACTGGATTTTGACTCTTTGATATTCAGCAGAAAAAAAGAATGTGTTCAATTGTCATGGTTTATAAAACTTTTTTTCACAAAATGATCTCAACTTACAATAAAGGATATGCTATTTCACACAAAACACAGTCAGCAGACAGTTTTAAGACGGTAAAAATATTGTGAAAAATCGTCCTTTTCTCGACTAAGTGCTGGTGGGTACAAAAATGACTTTTTCAAATAAAAATTTGTTTCATTTTTGCCACTACACAAAACTTTACCATATGAGATTTGTCCTTGGAAATTTTTGGGGATGGGGGAAAAGGGTTGGTAATTATTCTTTCTCCCAGAAAATTTAATTTTTCAGAGAAAAACGTGAAATACACTCACTATCCTTTTTAAACTTCAGAACACCAGCTGTGAATTGTACCTTAAATAAATAGAAAAACAAACAAGCAAACAAGAAAAAAACCCACACAAACAATTCAACCCCCTTGAAATTTAAATGTATAGTCTGTGTCACAGAACTAGCTGCTGGCTAGCCTTTTATCAGTCTGAGCCCCGATAGATTCAGTTGCTTTGATGTCCCTGTGAATTTGGTCTCCCGGGCAAAAAAAAAAAAAAAGAAAGGTGTCACATTGATTTGTCTACCCTGATGTGAACCCCCCCCCCCCCCCCCCCCCCCCCCACCAGTTTTACGTTTCTGTCTTCTGTTTTGTTGAGTGTGGAGAAAACACTAAAACATTGTCTGAATTTTTTTTCCAGGGCACATCCCGCATTAAAACAATACCTTACGTTGTGTTACATATCGCTTAATAGTCTTCTCGGCCACTAAGAAGCCATGAGTAACGATAGTATTTTACAATCAACCTTAGTTCCCATCTTTCTCTGTAATAGTCTTCTCGGCCACTAAGAAGCCATGAGTAACGATAGTATTTTACAATCAACCTTAGTTCCCATCTTTCTCTGTAATAGTCTTCTCCCCAACTAAGAAGCCATGAGTAACGATAGTATCTTACAATCAACCTTAGTTCCCATCTTTCTCTGTAATAGTCTTCTCGGCCACTAAGAAGCCATGAGTAACGATAGTATCTTACAATCAACCTTAGTTCCCATCTTTCTCTGTAATAGTCTTCTCGGCCACTAAGAAGCCATGAGTAACGATAGTATTTTACAATCAACCTTAGTTCCCATCTTTCTCTGTAATAGTCTTCTCGGCCACTAAGAAGCCATGAGTAACGACAGTATTTTACAATCAACATTAGTTCCCATCTTTCTCTGTCCTCAGTCTCTCGCCTGTGTTTTTCTCAGCATCAGGCCTGTCTAGTTGAATGTGTTGTCCTCCCATCTTGTTCTGTCTGTCTGTCTGTCTCTGTCTGTCTGTCTCTGTCTGTCTGTCTCTGTCTGTCTGTGCTCTCTCTCTCTCTCTCTCTCTCTCTCTCTCTCTCTCTCTCTCTGTGTGCAGGACTGTCTTGAAAATACAAAAAAAAATGTCTGTTTCCTTTTCTATACTTTGTTAATGTTCCGCCACATTCAAAATTGATTCCCCAAATTGTAGTAAAACCTGTGTCACACTTGCTAAAGTGTTGCCTGCTTGATTTGCAGTGAAAACGACTAGTGGACAATGTGTCTTTATGATTCACGTAGGATAAGGGGAACTTCTTTCTGCTGTGCTGTTGGTTGGTTGGTTGGTGTGTTCGTTCATTGGCTAGATGGTCGTTAGCTAATTTTCTCGTTGGATAGTCAATTGGTGTGTGTGTGTGTGTGTGTGTGTGTGTGTGTGTGTGTGTGTGTGTGTGTGTGCGTGCGTGCGTGCGTGGACGCGTGTGTGTGTATGTGTGTGTACATTTACACGTGTCCAGACTTGTTCTTGAACACACACAAGCAAGTTCATGTGTGTGTGTGTGTGTGTGTGTGTGTGTGTGTGTGTGTCTGTGTGTGTCTGTGTGTGTCTGTGTGTGTCTGTGTGTGTCTGTGTGTGTCTGTGTGTGTCTATGTATGTATGTGTGTGCGTCTATCTGTGTGTGTCTATGTGTGTGAGTCCCCTGCGTGTGTAAAAGTGTTCCCATCAATATGCATACACCTGGGCATGCAATATGTGTGTATAATTATCATGTGTAGTGAATCTAAAAAGAAAACTTGGAAAACGGAATTTCAAGGAAACACTTTGATTAATATGACAATACCACGTAACACAGTGAAGAAACTCCAAACCAACCCAGACAGAGAGAGAGAGCTACTCTCAAGCAGTTTTGGTTACTTACAGGAAATGCTCCGAAACGTTTTTTCATTTCCTGAGGAAGAAAAAGAGAATGCTCATTATCCCCCTTTCACTTGGGGGGGGGGGGGGGGGGAGGGGGTAGAAGTAGAGGAGGGAAGGAAGACAGAGAAGGGGGTGGGAATGTGAATGTGGGGGTGGGGGTATATGTGGTGATAGCCTGTCTCGACTTAATGGAATGTTGAAAGGAGAGTAATGAGGGTTTGAGGGTTTTGTCATTTGTTTGTCTGGTGAGGGACAACTGTTGCTTTTGCCCCCCCCCCCCTTTCCCCTTTTTTTCTGTGCAGTGTTGGTCTAGTGGTGATGCGCGTGCTCATGTTTTGGAAGATAGAGGTCTGTAGTTTGAATCTTGTTTATAAGTTTATTAAGGCTTTGTCAGTCAGTTGTTATGTAGTGGTATGGGAGGTTGTCTTTGAGATGAGATTGTATTCTGAGGTCAAGTGAATGAAATGAGATGAATGTGTGTTAGTTACACTCACATACACACGCGTACATGCAGACTACACTCATGCACGCACGCGCACATACACATTTACTCATATAATTATATGTATATATATCCTTTTTCACCTTCACCTATCCCATAGTCCGGTGGACAATGAAGCTTTTGCAACCAGCTTCCTCCACTCCTCACGGTCCTCTGCTTTCCGTAGAAAATCGCTCCACCTAGGCGTCTGTCTTCTCTCTGATGTTGTCTTCCCATCGTTTTCTCTGTCTGCCTCTTCGTCTCCCTCTTTGTACTGTTCCCTGTATATCAGTCTTGGCCAGTCCAGATATTCGTGTGACTTGCTCGTACCACTTTAGTATGCGTTTTTTCCACTTAAATCAAGAACTTTTACTATGGTCCAATGAGGTTTTTTTTAAATTCTGGTTTTCACATCTTTATTGGTAATGTGATCTCTGTATGAAATGCCAAGGAGTTTGCGAAAGCATCTCATCTCCATTGCCTGTATCCTTCTCTCAGTGTCTGCTGTTATGGTCCACGTTTCACATGCGTACAAACATAAGAACATGAACAGGGAACGCATCAGTCTGATCTTGATGCTGATGGCAATGTTCTTGTTATTCCATAGGACTTTCAGTTTGGTCATTGCAAATGTGGTCTGGGCTATCCTGGAGAGAATTTCATATTAATTTTGATCCTCTATCTGATTCTATAGCGCGCAGATAGTTGAAGCTATGAACGGTCCCGATTTTCTTGCCAGATATAATTATGTCATTGCTGATGCCATTGGCACTATTCGTCATCAGCTGGGTTTTCTCTGCACTGATCAGCATGCCATATGCTGATGAGGCTTTATCAAGGTGATTTACCAGGCTGACTATCTCTTGCTCTTCTCCAGCTAGGCCGTCGATGTCATCTGCAAAGCTTAAGTTTGTAATTGTCCTGCCTCCAACACTGACTGTTCCCTCATTATTTTTAAGTGCATCAGCCATTATTCTCTACAAGAAGACATTGAAAAAAACGGTGGGAGAGAGCAGACATCCTGGGCGTACTCCAATGGTGGTTCATAACCACAATCTCTGATAGGAAAACAAAATACAGTTGCATACAGAAAAAAGAAAAAAAATGGGTAGGCGCTGCACTTGTGGCGACGCGCTCTCCCCGGGGAGAGCAGCCTGAATTTCACGTAGAGAAATCTCTGTGACTTAAAGGGGTATAATTTACACAGTACAATCTCTTCTGTTGCGTTGCTGTCATAGTAGACTGCACTGGCTGCGCTAAATCACATGAAATTGTAAACGACAGCTGAATGAATAGGCCAAATATTCATATAGATTGTCAGAAATAGAGAAACATCATGTTTGCGAGCCTGAAATTCTGTTTCATTAACATTGGCACTGATCACGAGGGAATGCCTGCCACTTGTCAGCCAGACAAGGATAGATGCATGTAAGACTGAGCCCATTAATTTTTATTAGATCGTGTTTTTGTAGACAGGGAATAGTGCAAATGATTACAGATAGTGATTCCTATCCAAAGTGGGTCAATCCAATGGTTCCTAACATCCCAATGGACCTGAGGCGAGTGCTTGGAAAAAGCGCTAATCTGTCAACAGCTTGCCACGGGCAATGAGCCCAGCGGGTGATAAGCCAGGCCTATGTATAGAGATAGGTGGGTACCCCCAAGTCAACATAATAATAATTATTATAATACTTCTATCCTTGGGGAGCAAGATCAGTCGTTTAAAGGTGACGTACCTAGAAAGCGAAAAGTCCGGGTCGGATGTGTGTGCGTGGTGGCTTGATCCCCGTTTGGGCCCCAAACTTCTCCCCCCCCCCCCCCCCCCCATCCATTTGATCATGAGTGGAGGTCTGGGTGCTAGTCTTTCGGATGAGACAATAAACCGAGGTCCTGTATGTTACATAAAGTTATTTAGCGCAAGTAAGAGAACCCATGGCTACAACAGAGTTGGCCCTGGCAAAATTCTGCAGAAAAAAACACTCTAGTTGGGAAACAATACAGTCGCGGGCAGGTGGCACTGCTCTTGTGGCGATGTGTTCTCCCCCGGAAGACCAGCCCAAATTTCATGCAGAAAATGGTATAAAATAAATGAATAAATAAACAGCAATAAGTTCAAAAAGAAGATGTTTTACGCTATGATGAGTTAAGAAAAAAAATATTGCAGAACTTTAATAATGTTGTAACCTACCTCCTTCACACCTACCCTACTCCCCCTAAACCTCCTCCCCCTCCCCTACACCTACCCCCCACCATACTCCCCCCTAAACCTCCCCCTCCCTTACACCTACCCCCCACCATACTCCCCCCTAAACCTCCCCCCTCTCCCCTACCCCCCACCATACTCCCCCCCCCTACCCCCCACCATACTCCCCCCTAATCCTCCGCCCCCTCCCCTACACCTACCCCTCACCATATTCCCCCCTAAACCTCCCCCCTCTCCCCTACACTATCCCCTAAAACTCCCCCTACTCCCCCACCATACTCCCCCCTAAACCTCCTCCCCCTCGCCTACACCTAACCCCCCACCATACCCCTCTCCCCTAAACTTCCCTCTCCCTTACCCCTACTCCCCCACCATACTCCCGCCTAAGCCTCCCCCTCCCCTACACCTAACCCCTCACCATACCCCCTCCCTTACCCCCTCCCTTACCCCCCACAATTCTCCCCCCTAAACCTCCCCCCTCCCCTACACCTAACCCCCCCACCATACTCCTCCCCTAAACCTTCTCCCCCTACCCCCACCATACTCCACCCTAAACCTCCTCCCCCTCCCCTACATCTACCCCCCCACCATACTCCCCCCTAAACCTCCTCCCCCTCCCCTACATCTACCCCCCCACCATACTCCCCCCCTAAACCTCCTCCCCCTCCCCTACATCTACCCCCCACCATACTCCCCCCCTAAACCTCCTCCCCTCCCCTACATCTACCCCCCACCATACTCCCCCCCTAAACCTCCTCCCCCTCCCCTACATCTACCCCCACCATACTCCTCCCCTAAACCTCCTCCCCCTCCCCTACATCTACCTCCCACCATACTCCTCCCCTAAACCTCCTCCCCACACCTACCCCCCCCCACCATACTCCTCCCCTAAACCTCCTCCCCTACCATACTCCTCCCCCCCACACCTACCCCCCCCATACTCCTCCCCTAAACCTCCTCCCCCTACACCTACCCCCCACCATACTCCTCCCCCTCTCCTCCTCCCCCTCTCCTCCTCCCCCTCCCCTACACCTCCCCCTCAACTACCATTCCATATCCTCCTCCTTTCCTACACTACTCCACCCCCTATACCCCCTCCTCCCCTTCTCAGACTTCTCCACCCTCCCTAGACCTACCCCCCACCATACCCCTCCAACTTTCCTCCACCCTCCATGTGCAATGTTTTTTTTTTTTTTTTTTTTTTTTTTTAAATTTTGATAACTACTAGGAAGACAGTAAAACTCCCACTGAAATTCGAACC
>CM060322.1:42005480-42010480 GCA_030674155.1 Stramonita haemastoma | reverse complement strand
TCCAGAATCCCACTAACCACTTTTACCTGCACGTTCGATTCCCGAAGCCGATTGTTTCAGCTATAAGGGCAGTTCCTCCACATAGATCAACGGTTCTCTCCCTTCCCTGTCACGTGCCGAATGATTTCCGGTGACGTCAAGTCCTCACCCACTTCCGGAACTTTTCTCTTTTTGCCTGGATGAATATTTCCCTCACCCTCACATCAGAATGTGATTAGACCATCAGACCTCGAGGAACAAGAAAAAAAAGAAGAAAAAAAAAAAGATTTCTTTTACATATTTTTGGAGAAAGCCAAGAAAGATTGGCAGACATTCAAGATGTGCTGAGTGTAAAAAAATACCTTGGGAAATGAGGAAGGTCAAATATCAAGGACGTCCAGGCCGCTTGTACCATTGATTTATTTTGTATTCTGTGGTTGGCTTTTGTTTATTTCTTTGTTTTTTTTCTTTGTTTTGTTTGTTGCTTTTTTTCCTTTACTTTCTTTTCTTTTCTTTCTCTCTTTCTCTTTGCTTCTTTTTTTATATTATTATTATTGTTCACTTCTTTCTTTTTCACCTTTATTTGTTTCTTCTCCTCTTTTCCTTCTTTCGTTCTTTCTTTTCTTTCTTTCCGTTGTCTCTATCTTTTTTTCTTTTTAATAGTTTTTATATCTTTCTTTTTTCTTTTCTTTTCTTGCTCTTCTGTCTTTCTTCCTGTCTTTCTTTTTTCTTTCTTTCTTTCTTTTTTTTCTTTTCTTTTTTTTTTTCTTTCTTTCTTTTTTCTTTCGTTCTTTCTTACGTTTCTGGCTGTGTATACCTTTTCTTTCCAATGTAAATATATATATTTTTTTTACATACTTTTCTGTTTTTATTCTTCTGCACTTTTCCTCCTCTTTTCCTTCTTTCTTTCTTTCTGTTTTTCTTTCTTTCTTTCTTTTTGTTTTTCATTTCTTCTTCTTTCTTTCTTTCGTTCTGGCTTTGTTTGCCTTTTCTTTCCAATGTAAATGTTTGACTGCATGCTACAAATGCAGTTTCCAGAGGTTCTGTTGCGCATCACATCGTACTTGTTCTATTGTAATGCAGAACATTGTGCGCACACGCTAAAACCTGTTCCGCTTTTCAGAAGAGTAGGCCCATTGTGTGCTGGTGGGGGCAGATGACAAGATTTACAAAACTGCCTACACCCGGGGATTGGATGTAAAAAAAAAAGAACATGAGTGCTTATTCCATTATCCTCGAAATAAAAGAAGAAATAAATAAATCAACAAATCAGTAAATTAACCAAATAAATGAATAGATAAATAAACAAACAAACAAACAAATAAAAATAAATAAATAATGCATGGAACTGTAGTGTACAGCTTTGAAATGTTAGCGGTGTAATTGTTTTGTATGCATATTCTCTTTTTCTGGCAACAGAGTTCTGTGTACGCAATAATAATGATCATGGTTTGCAGAGTGTAAGCAGAGTGCGTCATCACCACTATACATCACTCTTTCTTCTTTTCCTTGCAATGGGTGTAGTAGTAGGCTATGTCTGTTGTTAGACAGCATTTTTTGCACACAGATTTGTCGCAGATTGTTCTTTGCAGTTTCGTTAACGAAAACTTTAATTAATGCTCGTGATACGAGCGAGTGCAGTTTATTGTCTGACGAAAAAAAAAAGATGTACACACCGAGATCACCAATTACCATGCAATTTATTTATTTATTTATTTATTTATTCATTTATTTATTTATTCTTTTATATCGAGGATAATGGAATAAGCACTCGTATGCTTTTTTACATCTAGTCCCCGAGTGTATGTTGTTTTGTAAATCTTGTCTTCTGTTCTTGCCAGCACACAATGGCCTACACTTACCAACAAGCGGAACATGATTTAACGTGTGCGTAAGATGTCCTGCGTGTGTTCACACACGGGGACTCGGTTTATAGTCTCATTCGAAGGACTTTTGAGGAGAGTGGAGTCAGTACTGATGCTAACTCCAGGGGAAAAATCCCCTCGAACGGGAATGGAACCCGGGTCGTCAAATTGCGAGGGCAATGTTCTGACCACTAGGCTATCCCCGTTGCAATGCAATCTAAGTCAATCATCACTGTTTCTAGCCCCGCTAATTACAGAGATCGTTTTTCAGGGCTAACGTCATGCCACGTTAAGACTTAAATCTTATAGATTAAAACTATAATACTATTATTATAGGTGTAAAAAAAAAAAAAAAAAAGAAGCTTCAACCCAACTCTTTTGTCATTCTTTGTATCATCATCATCAACGCCCAGCCATCTATATGGGTCAGCTCAGGACAGTCAGAATGTTGATGCTGAAATCAGTGGTGTCTATCATCCTATTGAGTCATTGCACATTTTGAATCTGTGCTTGAGCCAGTCTGGATGCTAGATATAGAATCATTCTGATACTGATGCTTTTGCACTTAGAAGACTGGTCTATTTGTCCGTGTGTGTGTGTGTGTGTGTGTGTGTGTGTGTGTGTGTGTGTGTGTGTGTGTGTGTGTGTCTGTGTCTGTGTCTGTGTCTGTGTTGTGTGTGTGTGTGTGTTGTGTGTGTGTGTGTGTGTGTGTGTGTGTGTGTGTGTGTGTGTGTGTGTGTGTGTGTGTGTGTGTGTGTGTGTGTGTCTGTGTCTGTGTACATCCCTCTGTCTGCGTCAGTGTACATCTGTCTGTCTGTGTCTGTGTCTACTTGATTCCATATCGGTCTATATATATATATATATATATATATATATATATATATATATATATATATATATATATATATATATATATGTGTGTGTGTGTGTGTGTGTGTGTGTGTGTGTGTGTGTGTGTGTGTGTGTGTGTGTGTGTGTGTGTGTGTACATGTATATATTGCACACTCATGTGTGTGTGCGTGCGTGTGTGTCTTTTATTGCCCGTTTTTCCTGCCTTTATTTTTACTCTTTCTTCCCTCCTTCCTTTTCTTCATTCCATTATTCGTTGTTGTTTTTTTCTCTGGGCATTAGTTTCTGTATCTCATTCTTTCTGCCGTTGACATTCGTCTTTTCCATTCTTTTGCTTTAAGTTGTATTATTTGCTTCTGTGTTCGTTTTGTGTTGTTTTTTTTCCTTTCTTGAGTTTTTATTCAGTTTTTTTTTATTTTACTTCTGCTTTTCATTCATTCATTCATTGTTTTTACTCGCTTTCTTTGTTTTCCCTTTTTCCACCCTTCTTTTTTTATCTGTCTTTTTTCTTTAAATCTTGGATTCTTTCGTTTCTCTTTTTCTTTCTGCCTTTCTCCTATAGTTTCGCCATCTATCTCTGTCCTTTTCTGGTTACTGGATGTATTATTTTTCGTTATTGCTGACGTCAAAAGGGCTAATAGATCGTCACACTTCCACTGTGTGTTCGAAAAGAGAAAACACAACTCGAATCCCCTATGGGCAAATCGGGAATGTTTTCAGTATAAACTGCGCCTCCCCACTTTCTGGAAATTCTGTGCTTGAAATTTCCCCCTTTTCTATCACACTCTCTGTATCCTGTTTTCTTCCTTTTGATGATTTCTTGTTTATTTTTCTGTCTTCCCAGTCCATTCCCCTGCTGTTTTTTAAAGCTAATTAATTTTGACAAACATTTTCAAACCTGTTTTCTGGCGACTGGATGGTGATATTGTACACGGTGTGATGGACAGAGGTTGTCAATTCTGCAGTGGTTTTTGTTCATTATAAAAAATAAAGGTAAAGGTGTCCCATAACCTAATGTGGTCGTACGGGAGCTAGGCGTCAGAGATCCCAGCTTCTCTAGAGACCAGCATATTATTGAGGGTGGCACCCATCTCCTCTCCTTCGCTGCTATACCTTCCCTGACCCTAAAGAGGGCAGGTACCCATTTACAGCTGGGTGAATTACCTCCGTAGTGGGTAGAACGACCCACACGGAGGGTGGAGGACCGTGGGGAGTGGAGGAAGCTGGTTGCAAAATCTTCAGTTGTGCCCCCACGGTCCACTGGACTACGGGAAAGGTGAAGGTGAAGATGAAGGACTAGGGAACTGTGCTGAACCCAAGACGCCCAAACCCATCCAATTGGTAACCACACTTGATGCTGCTTAAACTTAGCTTAGCTTGGTGAAAGCGAGTGCTATGACCACTGAGATATCCCGTCCATTACGGCTTTTTTTAACATGACTTTTTGACATTGTTGAGTTTTTAAAAAAATATCTTTTTCTTAATAACGTGGTAGGTTGAGGGGAATGGCTGGAGGTTTCAGCATAGCCTGGCCCTAAGGAATGAAATAATTGAGGTATTTTGCTAGTTCAATCCAATCAAGTAGTTTATAGCCCTGCCGACCACACAAGGCCATATTAGGACTGTCACCTCCTCAGATTTTAAAATCTCAGAATAAAACTGCGCAACTATGTACACCATTGTCCCTACGAAAGTATTCTCACTCACTCACTCACTCAGTCCCATGTCCCAAAGGACGTAGGGGGACATGAGAGAAGACGCAACGGAGATCTTTTTCCATGCTTCACGATCCTGTGTGGCTAGTAGGAGATGTTGCAGGGGTTGGGCGGTCCAGTCTTTGATGTTGTCAACCCATGATTTCTTTTGGCGGCCTCTTCTTCTCTTGCCCTCGACTGTTCCTTGCAAGATGGTTTTTGCTAGGGTGTTGTGTCTTGTGGTGTGACCAAACCACATCAGCTTTCTCCTCTTTATGGTGGAGAGCAAAGGCTCTTGGGGGCCCACACGCTTTTTGATTTCTTCTTTCACATAGTTATTGGTCTTGTGTTCTTTGTATGATATTTTGAAGAGTCTTCTGTGGCACTTGTTCTCGAATGCTTGGATTCTCCTCTCTAACTCTGCAGTCAGAGTCCATGATTCACAGCCATATAGGAGGATAGATATCACGAGGGATTTGTAGAGGTGGTATTTGGTGCAGAAGCTGATGTTGTTGCTTCTGATAATCCTCTCGAGTCTGACTAGAGCAGATGTTGCTGTTGCAATGCGAGCTTTCACTTCATTGTTTGATGTGCCATCTTTTGTTAGGATGGA
>CM060322.1:41995480-42000480 GCA_030674155.1 Stramonita haemastoma | reverse complement strand
AACACTAGGACCAGGAGTTCACAGAAAGTTATCAATGTTCAGCCGCCATGGGGCCCACCAGCCAGAAAGGCCCTGCATGCACTGCTGCTGCTTGCATGATGACACTTGGTAATGTCGATGCTGAATACACGATACGAGATACAACCTTTATTGTACACTTACATTAGGAAAAAAAATGTCTCTCGACTGCAACTTCCTGACGTAAAACACGCAATCATTTAAAAATACATGTAGCTCCTTAAACATTTTGACATATTTCTAGATGCTATCTTTTCAGCCCAGCACTCTTATCTCACAGCTTTTTTTCCCAAATTCATTCAAATACACACCCAATGACCCACATGTACGTACTCAAGCAGGCATGAATCCTTCGGATGAGGCTATAAACCGAGGCCCGAGTGCGACGCACGCAGAACATCTTGCGCACACGTTAAATCCTGTTCCGCTTTTCGGAAGAGTAGGCCATTGTGTGCCGATGGGAACTGTTGACAAGATTTATAAAACTGCATACACTCGGGTACTGGATGTAAAAAAATACACGAGTGCTTATTCCATTATTCTAGAGATAAAAGAATAAATAACTAATAATCTGTGTGTTTTAATCATTATCAGATTGTTTTTGTTGTTATTGTTGTTATGCTGTTTGTATTTTCCTTCTGTTTCATCACTACGCTGATGAAGGTAATGGTCATCTTCTTTGATATTGTCAGGTACTTCACTACCGTCATCATCTTTCTTGTCGTTGTCGTCGTCGTCCTCCTCCTTCTCCTCCTCCACATCATCATCATCATCAATCATCATCATCATCATCATCATCATCACCATCATCATCATCATCATCATCATCATCATCATCATCATCATGATGATAAGTAACATCGGAAGCAGCATCAAAAGAAACTGCTCCTCCCCACCACCATCTTTCCTTCACCGCTACCACCACCATCACTACAATTCCCTTCATCACCACTGCCACCCTCCTCCTCCTAATTATGACCCCCCCTCCCACCCCCCAAATCACCTGGTAGTGTCCCTATAACCACCACCACCACCACCACCACCACCATCACCACCACCACCACCACCACCACCACCACCACCACCACCACCACCACCACCATCACCACCATCACCACCACCACCACCACCACCACCACCATCACCACCATCACCACCACCACCACCACCACCACCACCATCACCACCATCACCACCATCACCACCATCACCACCACCATCACCACCATCACCACCACCACCACCACCACCACCATCACCACCATCACCACCACCACCACCACCATTACCACCACCACCACCACCACCATCACCACCATCACCACCACCACCACCACCATTACCACCACCACCACCATTACCACCACCACCACCACCACCATCACCACCATCACCACCCCCACCACCACCATTACCACCCCCCACCCCACCACCACCCCCCACCACCCCCCCACCACCCCATCACCCCACCCCCCCACCACCACCCCACCCACCATCACCACCACCCCCAATCGTATCTTTATCACCAATGAAAAAAAACAGCAGCAGCAAAATGTTCGCTGACGGCAGAGCAGAACTGTATTTTTACATTTTTTGCTGTCTTTATGAAGGCTTGTAACCCCGCGGGGAATTTTTTTTTTGAGATAAAAAAGTTTTTTTGAATTTGTTTTTTGAATCGCCCCCCCCCCCCCCCCCCCCCTCCCCCCTTTCCCCCCTTTTAACTTTGTCTTTACGTTCATCTCGTCAGCGGCAATAAACTCAACTTTACATTTGGGGCAGAAAAGATTAAGAAAGGAAAAAAGCCAAACAACAACTTTAGTCGTAACAACAAGAAAACAAACCCGCGTAGGAATTTAAACAACCAAACAAAATAAAAAAAAAACTACAGGCTAAATCTTTCATAAATTGTAGCAGGAAGGTTCTTCTTTTAAAAATAAGGGTCGACGCCTTCCCGGGGAAATTCAAATTTCCTCATCTCTTTCTTTTTCTCTTGTTTCTGTCTTTTTTTTCATTCACCCCTGCTTTCTCTTTTTTAAAAACAGAAAAAAAAAAAAACTTTTTTTTTCACCTTATGGGGGTTCTTCTTTAGTTCTGTGGTGGGTTTTTTTTTTTTTTTTTGTAAGTTTCTTATTTTTTTGGGGGGGAGTGGGATAGCCCTAGGGGTGCATTGCGCTGGAAAATTTTTGAGACCGGGGGGGTTCGATTCGGGGTCGAGGAGTTTTTCCCCCTGGATTTTAACATCGTGGCTCACTGCCCCCAAAAGTCTTTCAAAACCCCCCCCCCCCCCCCCCCCCTTTTTTTTTCCCCCCCCCCCCCCCCAAAAAAAAAAAAATTTTTTTAAACCCCCCCCCCCCCCCCCCCCCTTTTTCCCCCGAAATTTTTTTTTTCCCCAAATTAATTTCCCCAAAAATTTTTTTTTTTGGAAAAAAAAAGGGGGGAAAACCCCAAAAAATTTTTTTTTAAAAAAAAAAATTTTAAATTTTTTAAAACCCCCCCCCCCCTCCCCCCTTTTTCCCCAATTTTCCGGGGTCTTCTTTTAAAAAAAAAAAAATTTTTTTTAAAAAAAATTTTTTTTGTTTTTTTAAAACCCCTTTTTTTTCCCCAAAAAAACCCCCCTTTTTTTCCCCTTTTTTTTTGGGGGGGGGGTTTTTTTTTTAAAAAGGGGGGGGGTTTAAATTTTTTTGGGGGGTTTTTGGGGGGGGTTCCCCAGGGGGGTTTTTTTTTTCCCTTTTTCCCGGGGGGGGAAAAAAACCCCCCGGGGGAAAAAATTTTGGGTTCCCCCTTTTTTTTTTTAAAAAAAAAATTTTTTTTGGGGGGGGGGTTTTTTTTTTTTTAAAAATTTTTTTTTTTTTAAAAAAACCCCAAAAAAAAAAAAAAAAAAATTTTTTTTTTTTTAAAGGGCCCTTTTTTCCTTTTTTTGGGGGTTTTTTTTTTTTTTTTTTTCCCCCCCAAAAAATTTTTTTTTGGGGGGGGGGGGTTTTTAAAAACCCCCCCCCCCTTGGCCCCCCCCCCTTTTGGCCAAAACCCCTAAAAACCCCGGGGGGAAAAAAAGGGGGGAAAATTTTTTTTGGGAAAAAATTTTTTCCCCAAAAAATTTAAAATTTTTTTTTTTTTTAAAAAAAATTTTTTTAAACCCCAAAAAGGGTTTTTTTGGGGCCCCTTTTTAAAAAAATAAAAAATTTCCCCCCCTTTTTTTTGGTTTTTAATTTGGGTTTTGGGTTTTTTTTTGGGGGGGAAAGGGGGGGGGGGTTTTGGGGGGTTTTTTTTTTAAAAAAGGGGGGGGGTTTTTTTTTTTTTTTTTAAAAAATTTTTTAAAAATTTTTTAAAGTTTAAAAAAAAAAAAAAAAAAACCCCCTTCCCGGAAAAAAAAAAAAAAAAAAAAAAAACCCCCCAAAAAAAAAACCCCCCTTTTTTTGGGGGGAAAAAAAATTTTTGGCCCCCCCAAAAAAACCCGGAAAAACCCCAAAAAAAAATTTTAAAAAAAAAAAAACCCCCCAAAAAAATTTTTAAAAAAAAAAGGGGGGGTTTGGGGGGGGGGGGAAAAAAAAAAAATTTTTTAAAAAAGGGGGGGGGGGGGAAAAAAAAAGGGGTTTTTAAAAAAGGGGGGAAAAAAAAAAAAAAAAAAAGGGGGGGAAAAAAAAAATTTTTGGGGGGGTTAAAAAGGGGGGGGAAAAAAAGGGGGGGGGGAAAAAAAGGGGTTTGGAAAAAAAAAGGGGGGAAAAAAAAAAAAGGGGGAAAAAAAGGGGGGGGGAAAAAAGGGGGGGGGGGTTTTTGGGGGGGAAAAAGGGGGGGGGGGGGGGGGGGGGAAGGGGGGGGGAAAAAGGGGAAGGGGGGGGGGGTTTGGGGGGTTTTTTGGGGGGGTTTTTGGTTTTTTTGGGGGGAAAAAGGGGGGGGAAAGGGGGGGAAGGAAAGGGGGGGGGGGGGGGGCCCCCCAAAAAAAAAAGGGGGAAAAAAAAAATTTTTTTAAGGGGGGGGGGGGGGAAAGGGGGTTTTTTAAAAAAATTTTTTTTTAAAAAAAGGGGGGGGGGGAAAAAAAAAGGGGGGTTTTAAAAAAAAAGGGGGAAAAAAGGAAAAGAAAAAAGGGGAAAAAAAAAAAAAAAAAAGGAGAAAAAAAAAAGGAAAAAAAAAGAAAAAAAAAAAAAAATTTTAAAAAAAAAAAAAAAAAAAAAGGAAAAAAAAAAAAAGGAAAAAATTTAAAAAAAAAAAAAAGGGGGGGGGAAAAAAAAAATTTTTGGGGAAAATGAAAAGGGGAAAAAAAAAAAAAAAAGAAAAAAAAAAAGGGGGGAAAAAAAAAAAAAAAAAAAAAAAAGGGGGGGGGGGGGAAAAAAAAAAAAAAAAAAAAAAAAAAAAAAGGGAAAAAACCAAAAAAAAAAGGGGAAAAAAAATAAAAAAAAAAAAGGGGGGGGGAAAAAAAAAAAAAGAAAGGAAAAAAAAAAAATTTTTAAAAAAAGGGAAAAAAAAGGAATTTGGGAAAAAAAAAAACCCCAAAAAAAAAAAAAAAAAAAAAAAAAGGGGGGGAAAAAAAGGGGGGGGGAAAAAAAAAGGGGGGGGGGGTTTTAATAAAATGGGAAAAATTTTTAAAAAAAAAGGGAAAAATTTTAAAAAAAAAAGGGAAAAAAAAGGGGGGGGGGAACAAGAAAAAAAGGGTAAAAAAAAAAAAGGGGAAAAGGAAAAAAAGGAAAAAAAAAAAAAAGAAAAAAAAAGGGGGGGGAAAAAAGGGGGGGGAAAAGAAAAGAAAAAGGGGGAAAAAAAAGGGGGGGAAAGAGAAAAAAAAAAGGGGAAAAAAAAGGGGGGGAAAAAGGGGGAAAAGAAAAAAGGGAAAAAAAAGGGAAGGGGGAAAAAAAGGAAAAAAAAAGGGGGGAAAAATAAGAAAAAGAAAAATTTGGAAAAAAAGGGAAGAGAAAAAAAAGAAAAAGGAAAAAAAAAAAAAAAAAGGGGGGGAAAAAAAGGAAAAGAGAAAAAGGGAAAAAAGGGGGGGAAGA
>CM060322.1:41993203-41995380 GCA_030674155.1 Stramonita haemastoma | reverse complement strand
TCTCTCTTCTCTCTCTCTGTTTGTATGCGTGTGTGTAGTGTGTGTGTGTGTGTGTGTGTGTGTGTGTGTGTGTGTGTGTGTGTGTGTGTGTGTATGTGTGTGTGTGTAAATGTGTGTGTGTTTATGTGCGGCATGTATGAATGTTTCATGTATTGTGTGTCTTTGTTTTACGTCTTGTACATTAAAGTGTTTGACGAGAAAATACTGACGTTTCTATGTTCTTGTGTATGTGTTGGTGTGTGTGTGTGTGTGTGTGTGTGTGTGTGGTGCGCGCGCGCGCGCCAAAAAACAGCACTGCATAAGTCAGCATCATTTAGATAGTGAAACCAGGTCACTGACCCTTACTTTGTGCGTGGTTGTCTTGGTTTTTGTTTTCTGCAAGTACATATAATCATAGACCAGCCCTAGTTTTAAAGCAAGCAAGCAAGCTAGCGCACACGCACAACACACCCCACACACACACACACCACACACACACACACACACACAACACACACACACACACACACAGATACAGAGACAGAGAGACAGAGAGAGGGGGGGGTAGAGGACAGAGAGACATGGAGAGAGAGAGATACCCACGCACTACTTACACAAATACACAAACTCAAACACACACATACCACATACACACCACATTGCTTACTTAATGTATCATCTGGAAATTACAATTTTGACCTGACGTGACTGGGACGCACATTCACACACACACACCAAAACACACACACACACTAAAACACACACACCACACACACACACACACACACACACACACACACACACAATATATATATATATATATATATGTATATTATATATATTTATATAAAAATTATTATGTTTATGTATATAATATTACTTTATATGCTCATCTAATACACACATGCGCGCGCACGCACGCACACAAAAACCCACATAAACAACACACACAAACACACACAACACCACACACACATCACACACACACCACACACACACACACTGTTCACAACCCCATACACACATACCCCATCTCTGCACTGCGAAACACTCTACCCACTTAATTAATGCGGGACAAGCTCTCGAAACAAAACAAGCAAAATAAGCACGCAAATGATTGGGATAAGCAAAAAACAGGTGGGGGGGGGGGGGGGGGAAGCTGGAGGTGTGTTTGTGTGTGTGTGGGGGGTGATTTAGTGTGAAGGAGAATGGGGAGGAAAAAAATGATTATTGTCATTGGTTTTTAGAGGATACAAAAAGCTCATAACAGTGGAATTGCACAATACTTTGAAATAATTATGCTTGTTTGAATGTGTCTGGATATTTTACTTGCAGAACATCTTGCCCACACTTTATTAAAGGCCCGTTCCGCCTTTTAAAAGAGAGGCCATTGCGGGGCCGGTAGGAGCGGATGACAAAATAAAAATCGGCTTACCCCACATGTGTGTTTAGGACACCATCCCTGATGAAAAATTGAGGAGTTGGAGACCGCAGGGCGGTTTGGGGCTGAGGGCCTATATGGCAACGTTCTGGCGGCTCCTGCGTCGGCACTGGAACCATTGTTAGGCGATTGGCTTTCCAATGGATCTTTTCCAGCGACGTGGAGAGGGGGTAGGGGAGGTCTGCTGCCCTAGGTAACAGCTTGCTCTCCATACTTACTTATCCAGGCTTTGCGCTCTAGAGCCTAGAGCGCAACTCCATAGTCTTCCGAGATGACAGATGCCAACTGGATATTAAAAGCTAATAACAAAAATGAATTCCCGATTTTGTAGAGGGCAAAAAAAGGGAATGATGTGTCGATAAGCGCGCGCACGCGTGCGTGTGTGTGTGTATGTGTGTCTGTGTGTCTGTGTGTGTATGTGTGTGTGTGTGTGTGTGGGGGGGGGGGATTAGTGTGTGTATGTGCGTGTGTGTGTATTTGTGTGTCTGTGTGTCTGTGTGTGTATGTGTGTGTGTGGGGGGGGGGGGGGGGATTGTGTGTGTATATGTGCGTTTGTGTGTTTGTGTGTGTGTATGTGTGTGTGTATGTGTGTATGTGTGTGTGTGTATGTGCTGTGTGTGTATGTGTGTATGTGTGTATGTGTGTATATGTGTATATTATTATATTATGTGTGTGTGGTGTGTGTGTGTGTGTGTGTGTGTGTTGTGTGTGTGTGTGTGTGTGTGTGTGTGTGTGTGTGTGTGTGTGTGTTTACAGC
>CM060322.1:41978203-41988203 GCA_030674155.1 Stramonita haemastoma | reverse complement strand
AGAGAGAGGCAGAGACAGACAGAGAAGAGACAGAGACAGAGAGAGAGGTGATATAGACAAAGAAACCTTGAGAAAAAAATATAGATAGAAAAGTAATAATTGAGAAAGCGACAAAGACTGATCCACACAAAGGGAAAGAGTAAGAGATAGAAACGAAGAGAAACACACACCCCCCTCTCTCCCCCCAAAACAAACACAAATGACATAAATAGACAACATCAATATCAACAGAGTAAGAGACAGAAACACAGAAAAAACACAATTTAAAAACTGACATAGATAGATAACATCAATAACAACAACGCCAATAACTAGCTTTTTTTCCCAAAAAACAGATATGAGGTCATCAGGGAGCGAGGTATCAGAGACCTCAGCTTTTCTAGGGGCCAAGATATTGAGGGCGGAGCCCATCTCCTCTCCATCGCTGCTTTATCATCCCTGACCCTAAAGAGAGCAGGTAGCCCCATTTGCGGCTGGGTGAACTGGGAGATTGTACTGAAGCCAAGACGCGCAAACGGTCACCCATACCCTCAGTTACCACACTCGATCCTGCTTACCCTTAGCTTTGGGAGACCGAGTGCTCTGACCACTGAGCTATCCTGTACTCAAAACAGATAATTATACCACGCACAAAAAAGGAAGAAACGAATAAAGATATGCACATCAAAAGAAAGAAAGGAAGGAAGAAAGAAAGAAAGAAAGAAATAGAGAGAGAGAGACAGGGAGACAGAGAGAGACAGAGAGAGAGACAGAGAGAGAGACACAACACACAGAGAGACACAGAGAGAGAGAGAGATTTGATTTGATTTGGTCTTTTATATCGAGGATAATGGAATAAGCACTCTTGTGCTTTTTTGCATCCAGTCCCGTGTATATGTAGTTTTGTAAATGTCATCTGTTCCAACCGGCACACGATGGCCTACTTTTACGAAAAGCGGAACAGGATTTAACGTGTGCGCAAGATGTTCTGCGTGCGTTCGCACACGGGGCCTCGGTTTAAAGTCTCATCCGAAGGACTTTTGGGGAGAGTGGAGTCAGCACTGATGTTAACTCCAGGAGAAAAATCTCCTCGAGAGAGAGAGAGAGAGAGAGAGAGAGAGAGAGAGAGAGAGAGAGAGAGGAGAGAGAGAGAGAGAGAGAGAGAGAGAGAGAGAGAGAGAGAGAGAGAGAGAGAGAGAGAAAGAAAGAAAGAAGAAAGAAGAAGACAGACAGACAGACAGACAGACAGACAGACAGACAGACAGACAGACAGAAGACAGACAGACAGACAGACAGACAGACAGACAGAAGACAGACAGAAGACAGACAGACAGACAGACAGACAGACAGACAAGAAAGAAAGAAAGAAAGAAAGAAAGAAAGAAAACACCCCGAGCATACCAGGAATGAAAAACAAATCAAGCAGTCTGCAACTCCTTCGTCTTGTGTCTCTGTTTTCATTTCTGCCAGACTCTCAACAGTATAAAAAAAAATACAGAAAGAAAAAAATGAAAGAATAATAAGACATAAAAAGAAAACAACAAAGAAAGAAACAGGAAAGGGAACAGAAACATTGAAAGAAAGAGAGAAAAAAACACGAAAGGAAAATCAGCAAGCAAGAAAGAAAAATAAAACACAGGAAGAAACGAGGAAAGGAAACGACGGGGGTAAAGAGAGAAAGAGAGAAAGAAAGAAGAAGAAAGAAAGAAAGAGAAAGAAAGAAAGAAAGAAAGAAAGAAAGAAAGAAAGAAAGAAAGAAAGAAAGAAAGAAAGAAAGAAAGAGAAGAGAAGAAAGAAAGAAAGAAGAGAAGAAGAAAGAAAGAAAGAAAGAAAGAAAGAAGGAAAGAAAAGAAAGAAAGAAAGAAAGAAAGAAGGAAAGAAAAGAAGAAAGAAAGAAAGAAAGAAAGAAAGAAGAGAAGAGAAAGAAAGAAAGAAAGAAGGAAAGAAGGAAAGAAAGAAAGAAGGAAAGAAAGAAAGAAAGAAAGAAAGAAGGAAAGAAGAAGAAGAGAAGAAAGAAAGAAAGAAGAGAAAGAAAGAAAGAAAGAAAGAAAGAAAGAAGGAAGAAAGAAAGAAGGGAAAGAAAGAAAGAAAGAGAAAGAGAGAGAAAAGAAAGAAAGAAAAAAAGAAAAAGAGAGGAGAAAGTCAAAGACAGAGTCAGAGACAGAGAGAAAGAAAGAAAGAAGGCAGAGAAAACTGATTAAACGAAAAACGATAGAAAGAAAGAAAGAAAGAAAGAAAGAAGAAAGAACAGGAAGGAAGGTAGGAGAAAAAAAGAAAGAAAGAATAAAAGAAAGAAAAACGAAAGATGACAATGGTAAAATGAAAGAAAGAATTAAAAAGAAAAATGGAAGGCAGAAGAACAAAAACGGAAGAGAGAAGGAAACAATGACAATAATAGGGATGAAAAGAAAACACACAAAAGAAAAATAGACTAGCAAGACGTAAGAAGAATGGAAGGAAAAAAGAATGAATATATATATATATATATATATAATTATATATATATATATATATATATATATATATATATATATATATATATATATATATATATATAATATACATATATGCGTGTCCATCTTTAATAGGGAATGGGATAGCTCAGTGGTCAGAGCACTTGCTTTCCCCCAACCAAGGTTAAAGCAGCGTCGAGTGTGGTTACCAAGTGGATGGGTGACCGTTTGAGCGCCTTGGCTTCAGTACAGTCCCCCAGTTCACCCAGCTGTAAATGGGTATCTGACCTCTGTAGGGACAGGTACGGTAAAGCAGCGAGGGAGAGAAGATGGGCGCCGCCCTCAATATGCTGGCCCCAAGAGAAACTGAGGTCTCTGATGCCTCGCTCCCCTACGACCACATAGTTTATAGGACACCGTTATCTTACATTTTTATTACCTTCGCCCCCTTCCAAAATGAGAGTTGCTTTTCTCTTTTGCCTTTGGTCTAGCCATAGAATTTGCCATACAATGACATCACGCTGTCCAAAGTTTGACAGTCATGTCAGTCATTGCTCTCTGAACATGTGAGGTGACTGATTAGAACTGTCACAAGATTTCATACAATTTCCAGTGAAAGAGAGAGAGAGAGAGAGAGGGAGAGAGGAGAGAGAGAGAGAGGAGAGAGAGAGAGGAGAGAGAGAGAGAGAGAGAGAGAGAGAGGAGAGAGGGGGGAGAGCGAGGGAGAGTGAAGGAGAGCGAGGGGGAGAGACAGAGAGAGACAGAGAGAGAGAGGGGAGAGAGAGAGAGAGAGAGAGAGAGAGAGAGAGAGAGCATTCCAGTGTGTGTGTGTTTGTGTGTGTGTGTTTTGCGTGAGTGCATGCATGCATGCGTCCATGCGTGCGTCCATGCGTGCGTGCGTGCGTGTGTGTGTGCGTGTTGACGTCTGTCCTTTTGCATGATATACACTGAAGGGCAAGAAAAAGAGGGAGAAAGATGATTGCAGACAAACCGACAGAAAACCAGCAAACTAACCAGCCTTCATTTATTTATTTATTTATTTATTCTTTTTATATCGAGGATAACAGAATAAGCAATCGTGTGCTTTTTTCATCCGGTCCCCGTGTGTATGCAGTTTTGTAAATCTTGTCATCTGTTCCCACCGGCACACGGTGGCCTACTCTTACGAAAAGCGGAACAGGATTTAACGTGTGCGCAAGATGTTCTGCGTGCGTTCGCACACGGGGCCTCGGTTTAAAGTCTCATCCGAAGGACTTTTGGGGAGAGTGGAGTCAGCACTGATGTTAACTCCAGGAAGAAAATTTCCTCGACCGGACTCGAACCCGGGTCTTCAAATTGCCAGCGCAATGTTCTGACCACTAGGCTATCCGCCCCCCCCCCCCCTTCTAGCCAACTAGCCACCCAGTCTGATAACCAGCCTGTCAGCCAGCCTGCAAGCCACTTTGCTTTCGATTCTGCAAGCCAACCTGCTTGCCAACCTACCAGCCAGCACCTCAGAGAGACCTACAGAGAACCAATGTGTAAGCCAGTCATCTAACCAGCCAGGCAGCCATTCTGATAGCCAGCCTGTCAGCCCGCCTTCACGCTACTCTGCTAGCCATCCAACTAGCCGGCTTGCTAGTTAATCTTTTAGCCAGACCTCCCGCGGGTACGGGATAGCACAGTGGTCAGAACACTCGCTTTCCCCAAGCCAAAGTTAAGCAGCATCGAGCGTAGTTACCAAGTGGATGGGTGACCGTTTGCGCGCCTTGGCTTCAGTACAGTCTCCCCAGTTCACCCAGCAGTAAATGGGTACCTGCCCTCTTTAGGGCCAGGGAAGGTAAAGCAGCGAGAGGGAGAGGAGATAAACGCCGCCATGAATATGCTGGCCCCTAGAGAAGCTGAGGTCTCTGATGCCTCGCTCCCCTACGTTATGGCATATCTTTCCCTTTATTTTTTACCAGTCCTCCCACCAGTCTGTTAACCAGCCAGCCAGCCAGCTAGCCAGCCAGCCAGCCGAGCAGGCGGAGAATTGATTTTGGTGTAAAGAGAGCAGTAGCAGTAGCACAGGTCTGGGTCAGAGTCTGGGTAGCAGTGGCGATGACCTGAATGGCTAGTTTAGTGGCGGCTGGGTGAAAAATGAGAATTGAATTATGCTTCTGTGTCTGTCTGTCTGTCTGTCTGTCTGTCTGTCTGTCTGTCTGTCTGTCTGTCTGTCTGTCTGTGTTTTTATATGTCTGGTTTGTTTTTAGAGATGCATGTACATATTTACATTCATTGCCATTCTGTCTGTCTGTCTATTTGTCTGTCTTTTTTTGTGCCTGTCTGTCTGTCTGTCCGTCCGTCCGTCTGTCTGTTTGTCCGTCTGTCTATCTGTCTTTCTGTCTGTCTGTGTTTTAGTATGTCTCACTTGTTTCTTTTTAGAGATGTATGTGCATATTTACACCATTACAAGGGTGTGTTTGTGTGTCTTTGCGCCTGTGTGGGTGTCTGTGTGTGTGAGAGAGACCATGAATAATAAATTATGCATTGCCATTTAAAGCTGTTCAGCCATTTTAGCGCTGAGTCGCGACGAAACAATACCATGTGCGCCGCGATTGGAATGACATGGATTCCGTTGGAATGTTGTTGTTTTTTTCTTTTCTTTACAACGAGGCGGGATAGCTAAATGGTCAGAGCGCTCGCTTTCTCCCAAGTCAAAGTTAAGCAGCGTCGAGCGTGGTTACCAGTTGGATGGGTGACCGTTTGCGTGCTTTGGCTTCAGTACAATCTCCCAAGTTCACCCAGCTGTAAATGGGTACTTGCTCTCTTTAGGGTCAGGGAAGGTAACGCAGCGAAGAGATGGGTGCCGCCCTCCTCAACTTTGCTGGCCCCTAGAGCCGAAGTCTCTGATGTCTTGCTCCCCTACGACCATAAAGGTTATGGGACACTTTTACCTTTACCTTTATATGTACAATAATGAGAGAGAGGGGAGGAAGAGAGAGAGAGAGAGAGAGAGAGAGAGAGAGAGAGAGAGAGAGAGAGAGAGAGAGAGAGAGAGAGAGAGAGAGAGAGAGAGAGAGAGAGAGAGAGAGAGAGAGATACAGACAGAAATACAAATAGAGAGACTGAGACAGAGAGACAGACAGACAGTGAGACAGAAACAGAGAGAGACGGAGACAGGAACAGAGGGAGAGGGAAGGGGGGATGGAGAGACATACACAAGGAGATAGATACAGAGACAAAGATATTGATAGAGACAGAGATAAAGACAGAGAAATATAGACAGAGACAGAGACAGAAAGAGAGAAAAACAGTGACAGAGAGAGAGAGAGAGAGAGTCAGAGAGAGAGTGTGTGACAGATATATAGATAGATAGATAGATAGATAGATAGACAGACAGACAGACAGACAGACAGACAGACAGACAGACAGACAGACAGACAGACAGACAGACAGACCCGGGTTGTTTATATATTTTCTTTCCATCATGTTGATAGCTCTCACTGTCTGTTTCTCAATGATCTGTCCGTCTGCCTGCTTACTATACCTGCCCACCACACCAATGTTCGCATACAGTGTGATGTCCGCCAGTGTGAGATGTGCCTTTAGTTGGTGAACTACTTGTTAACCGTACAGGAGCCATCTGACCTGAGGCTACCCAGTACTTTCTTTATTTTAGGTGTTTTTTTTAATTTTATTGTATTCCACTTTAAGTCATGACAGATTTCTCTGCGTGAAATTCGCGGGTGTCCTCCCCGGGCGGTGAGAGTTCGTCGCCACAAGAGCAGCGCCACCTATTTTTTTTTCTTTTTCCTGTCTGCAACTGTATTTGTTTCTCTATCAGAGTGGCTTTTTCTTTTTCTTTTTCTACAGAATTTTGCCAGGGACAACTCTTTTGCTGCCGTGGGTTCTTTTACGTGCGTTAAATAAGTATGTAAAGCACACAGGATCTCGGTTCATCGACTCATCTGAAAGACTAGCATCCAAACCACCACCATGGTCTAATGGATGAGAGGGGGGAAGAATTTCGGGCCCAAACGGGATTCGAAACTCTGCATACTTGCGATCCGGACTTTTCGCTTTCTGGGCAGATGCGTTAGCTCTAGACCACCAATTCACCGGTGTTTCCATGTATTTATTATTTTTATTTCGATGACAGTACAATAAACACTCATGTGCTTTTTTTACATTCAGTCTCGATGTGTAGGCAATTTTTGTAAATTTTCTCATAAATTTTCTACCGGCTCACGATGGCCTAACTCTTCCGAAAAGCGGAACGGGTTTTAAAAGTCTGCGCAAGATGTTCCGCGTGCGTTCGCACACGGGACTAAGGTTTATAGTCTCATCCGAAGGACTTTTTAGTACAGTAAAGTAACTGAAGGCAGTGGCATGGTTTCCAAAGCGAGCTAGCGGCTGCTGGTGGTGGCTATAAGGATGGGCAGTTTTACGATCTGTCAGTTCTTTCCAGCCAGACTGTGGAGAACTTTCCTAACCCTCCCCTCCAACCCTTTTCTGTGTGAGTGTGTGTTTGGTAGGGGAGTCGAGGGGGTAAGAGAGGGAGGGGAGAGGGTTTGATGTGTGTGTTTAAGTATTGGGTGGTGGTGGTGGTGTGTGGGGGGGGGGGATTTTTTATCATTTAAAAAAAAATTATATCTATTTCTTTTATGTCGAGGATAATGAAATAAGCACTCATAGTGTTTTTTTACACCCACTCCCCGTGTGTATGCAGTCTTGTAAATATTGTCATCTGTTCCCACCGGTACATGATGGCCAGTGTGTGGCTGGTACCCATTTACAACTGGGTGAACTTAGGGGACTGTACTGACGCGAAGGCGCGCAAACGGTCACCTTCCAACCTGGTAACCACGCTCGATGCTGCTGAACTTAGACTTGGGGAAAGCGAGTGCTCTGACCACTGAGCTATCCTGCCCCCACTCTACAATAAGAGTTGATAAATCGTAACTCTTACTGTCTAAATCTTTTTTCTAACTGGCGATTCCAGAATTCAGTTCTGGGGTGAGCATGTCTCGGCGCTTGGATTCCAGTTGGATATTTTTTTTTTTTTTTTTTTTTTTTTTTAGAGAAGCATAGTTTTGCCATTGGAAAATGTGTGCTGTCTTTTATGATGCAAGAGCAGTAGTAAAATGTGTCTATATTTCATGTTCATGGGGCAAGTTGTAGCAGCGACCTTGCTTGTATTGTCCAACATTTATGGATGCCATTCTGCACTCTTTTTCCTCTTTCTTCAGTGTCTTTTCTTTCCCTGTTGCTGCCGTGAAGATGTCTATGAGTATGGAAATGTCTGTGTGTTCAATAAATCGTCAGCAATCCCACACCCTTTGCCCCCCCTTTTTTTAGTTATCTTTTATTCTTATCTCTGCAATCATACTTTATGAATATCAATACTTTTTATGCTGTCTATAAATCATACAATTTCCAATTTATTCAGAGATTTTTTTTTGTTTTCTTTAAGAAACCACACACACACACACGCACACACACACGCGCGCATGCACACATACACACACACAAACACACACGCACGCATGCACGCACGCATACACACACACGCATGCACGCATACACATGCACGCACGCACGAGCGCGCGCGCGCGCGCGCGCGCACACACACACACACACACACACAAACACACACACACATACACACGCACAAAAGAACGCACACAAACGCGCGCGAGCACACACACACACACCACACACACACACACACACACACACACACACACACACACACACACACACACACACACACACACACACACACACACACATTCCACAAATTATCCCTGTTTGGTTTTAACCCATTTCTGCCCAACACAACACTTACTCCTTGAAAGCGCCTGTCTTCTTTAACCCATTTCTTCCAAAGAAAATGCAAGCAGATATTTTGTTCATTTTCCTTGTTGTGTTTAATCTTTTCTCCAAGTATTTGTGACACCAAAAAAGCTGTAGATAAGTGCAACTGTGTGTAAATAACTTGTGATACAACGGAGCGAGTAATAACAATTGTAGATCAAATGTGGTGGAAAGGTTGACTAATTCAAGGGGAGAAACTCAACATACCTTCTTTTGAAGTCTTTTTGGTCAAATGTATCAGCAATGTTGGTTTCTGTTCAGATTTTTCTCTTTTTTCTCTCTCTTTTTTCGTTCTTTCTTTGTTTCCTGTTGTCTTTTGGGGGCTTAACTCTTTTGGCTAAAACTGGGGGAAAACAATAATGATTATGGATATTTATTTCAGAGGCTACAGCACCATCAGACAAAATTAAAACAGAAAATAGAATGTAAATGCAAAAAGGCAGGTACAGAAAGAATGAAAGAAATTTTTTTCCTCTTTTGCATCGATTTCCCCTATCTATTTGTCCCTGTTTAGATCATGTATTCATTACATTCATCTAAAATCTTCTGTTGATTTTGTATACCAAATTAACAGACCATCTACCAATTTTTCGCCTGTTTTGTTTTAACCCATACTAGCCAGACTGCCACTTCTTCAAAGTGCATCTTCTCTTTAACCAATTTCTGCACATACAAAAAAAGCAAGAAGACATTTTTCCACTTTGCCTGTTCTGTGTTAACTTTTTTCCCTATCGCATGATTGTGTGAGAAAAAGAACATTGTAAATAACTGCAATTGTTTGTAAATAATTCAACAGCTAAAAAAAGAGAAAGTAACAGTAATCGTAGACGAAGATGTGGTGGGAAAAAAAAAGAATTATACAAGAGAAGAAATTCAAAGACAATCTGTGAGAATCCTTTTGATCAGATGTATTCGCAATTTTGTTTGTTTCTTTTCTTTTCTTGTTGTTTGGTTGGTTGTTTGTGGTTTTTCTTTTTTTTTGTTCTGCTTGTTTTCCTTCTTCATTTCTGTTCTTTTTCTAATTTTTTAAGCTTAAAACTGTTTTTTAAAAGGCAGAAAGCAATCATCAGGGAATGATAGACAGAAAAAAAAGAAGGAGGACAGATAAAAGGAATAACAACCCAATAAGGAGGATAGAAAGAAATGAAATAAGAAAGATAGAAATTATATATGAATGTCAAATAAAAACGAAAAAGAAAAAAAAGAAAGACACATTTCAATTCCACAATTCTCTTCCTTTAAGGAAAGAAGAAGAAGAGAAAAGAAGAAAAGAAAGAAAGAAAAGAAAGGAAGAGAAAGAAAAAGAAAGAAGAAGAAAGAAAAGAAAGAAAAAAAAGAAAGAAAAAGAAAGGAAGGAAGAGAAGAAAGAAAGAAAGAAAGAAGAAAGAAAGAAGAAAGAGAAAGAAGAAAGAGAAGAAGAAGAGGAGAAGAGAGAGAGAAGAGAGAGAGAGAGAGAGAGAGAGAGAGAGAGAGAGAGAGAGAGAGAGAGAGAGAGAGAAAGAAAGAAACAAAGAAACAAACAAAAAAAGAAAAAAAGAAAGATGTATCTCAAATCTGCACATCTTTCCCCCATTTCTATTGCTATCGTTCTCTCCTATCGTTGTGATCATACCCATAGGCATGAAGATGTTTATGCTGTCTATAAATCAATATTCATGTCTGCACTTAAAGATCTGTTTCCCTAACGAAAAAAAAATCAGACCAAAAAAAACCCCACCAAAACCCAGTTC
>CM060322.1:41970703-41973203 GCA_030674155.1 Stramonita haemastoma | reverse complement strand
GTAGCATTTACCTATGTCTAGGTGAAAGCTTGCGTTATACAACAGAATGAATATTATGCTTACATAACCTGTTTTATAGATGAAAGTAGTAGATAGTGAGAATACCTCTTTAACAAAATGTTCATAGCGCAACATCTTGCATAAGCTGCTCATTGCTGTGAACTCACACTTGTCCTTCCAGCAAAATTAGTATAATAGGATTATTATCTATGGATACAAGAACGATTTTCAGGTGCGCACAAAAGCCTGTGCGAGCGAGTGAGCGCACATGCATGCGCACACACACACACACACACACACACACACACACACACACACACACACACACCACACACACACACACACACACACACTATCTCTCTCATATTTTACATACACACCACGTGTTTATGTATGCATGTGTATTTCTGTGTGTATGTGTGCGTGTACGCGCTTATGTGTGTGTGCGTGCGTGTGTGTGTACGTGTGTACGTGTGTGTATGTACGTGTGTGCGTGTGTGTGTGTGTGTGCGAGTGCGTGCGTGCGCGTATATAATTATGTGTCTGTTTGTCTGTCTGCATGTAACTTCGTGTGCTAGGGATCAAGGGATATGTACAAAGAAAAGCTTTACTCCTCGTTTACCTCCCTTGGGTCTGAAGATTTTCTGATTTTGGCCGACCTTGCTATTCAGTTAGTTTTCTTCTTCTTTTTTAATGAATTGCCCATGCCCCTTTCTATACCCCACACATTGACCTCCTGCCAAGTTTTATTTTTCTTTTGCAATCTGCAGATTCGCGATGATTAATCACAAGGTTAGAAGGACGTGTCATCTACTTGGACGTGGCGACCAAGTTATCACTGCGAGCTTGAAATTGTTTTCTGGGTATGTAGAGTGCAGTGAAATCAAGTGCCTTGCATCCTCCGCTAGTTTGGCCCTGAGTGATTTTGCTGAGCGCGCCATCATCCTCTGGGTTTCTTCACACTGCAGCATCCATTGCAAAGAGGAAGCTGACCTACTGGCAAAAGTGAGGGTTTATATGCCTTAAGAGGAGCAGGAGGTGACGTATGAAGAGGCAAAGACAATAGTAAAGGAAAAGTCAAGTCAAGTCAATTCAAGTCAAAAACACTTTCATCATCCCCTGAAGAGCAATTGAAATACTGACGGGCATATTCATACAAATCATAATCAAGAGACACAAGATAGCTACATTTCATATTTTTTTTGTTCAAACATTCTAAGATAACACAACAGTCACACACGCACGCAGGCACGACACGTACGAGCACGTAAACGAAAGATGACTTCAGCAGCACCCTAATTTCAACAGTAAGGATGACTACTTCCTACTGCTGAGAGAAGACCAAGTAACAACTGTGAGGCTGGGGACTGGACACTGCAGACTTAGACATCACATGTTCACCAAGTTCCGCCACGGCGATTCTGTGATTTGCCCTTGTGGCACTTCTTTCATGACAGTGGAACACTTCCTCCAGACCTGTCCAACACACCAAAACCTGAGGGCCGATATATGGCCTACTGACCTGCCGATGAGGGACAAGCTCTTTGGAACCCTGCAGGGCCTGTAGTGTGCCGCAGCATTCACCAGGGCCTCCGGAGTTGCTCTCTGAGCATTGGACAATGAAAAAATAGCTCTAACCAAGGTTAACGTGTCCCCAGCCACTGTACAAAGTTTTGTTTGATTCTGGGCCTTCTGGAACAACATGTTTGCTTAAGTACCGTAAATTGCTATCTATGGTTAGGCAGCAAAACAATTCTGGGTGAGTTTGGTGAGACCAGGGCAGTGGCCAAAGTGTCGTGGTAATGTTTTGCCACAGAAAATTACACCATCCCAAAAGTATACGGGACTTTTAAGTTTTCGTTTTATGTGTCTTGGACTATGTATTCATTCTAAGCTTATAATTATCTGTTTGTTGATTTTGTTTTTAGTGGCAATTCTGTTTTAGATTTCGTGTTGTTCACTCCTTCAATAGGAAAGAAAAATAACTTTAAAAGATATAATCAGCATAGCAACAACGAGGTAATAGCTGATATCATACTGAAGTACAGCATTACTAAATTTACATTACATTGAATGAAACATTTCTATTTCTTTAACTTTTAAACAATCATGTGGGGGGTAGCCTAGTGGTTAGACCGTTGCGTTAGGTAGATCTTGCGGCCCAGGTTTGAGCCACCACCAAAGCACTCGTTCGAGGGGATTTTTCCCCTGGGGTTAACATCAGTACTAACTCTACTCCCCCCAAAAGTGCTTCGTATAAAACCATATGCCGAGGCCCTGAGTGCGGTTGCACTCAGAACGTCTAGCGCACACGATAAACCCGTTCCGTATTTCAGAAGAGTAAGCCATTGTTTATTGTGTGTGTGTGTGTGTGGTGTGTGTGCGGGTGGTGTGTGTGTGTGTGTGTGTGTGTGTGTGTGTGTGTGTGTGTGTGTGTGTGTGTGTGTGTGTGTGTAGGTGTGCGTGCGTGCGTGTGTGTGTGTGTGTGTGTGTGTTGTGT
>CM060322.1:41954194-41956694 GCA_030674155.1 Stramonita haemastoma | reverse complement strand
GAATTTCAACAAAAGCAAATACAAAAATCAACCTAAATACACTCTCATAACAATAATTCATCATAAACAAAAGCAAAATCAACTATAGCACAAAGGTCAAAATGGAAAGAAAGGAGAAAAGAAGGAGATACGGAGTAAACACAAAGGTTGAGAGAGAGAGAGAGAGAGAGAGAGAGAGAGAGAGAGAGAGAGAGAGAGAGAGAGAGAGAGAAGAGAGAGAGAGAGAGACAGACAGACAGACAGACAGACAGACAGACAGACAGACAGACAGACAGACAGACAGAGAGACAGAGAGACAGAGAGACAGAGAGACAGAGAGAGAGACAGAGAGACAGAGAGACAGAGAGAGACAGAGAGGGACAGAGAGGGACAGAGAGAGAGTGAGAGAGAGAGAGAAAGAGACACAGAGAGACAGAGAGAGACAGAGAGAGACAGAGAGAGACAGAGAGGGACAGAGAGAGAGAGTGAGAGTGAGAGACAGACAGACATAGAGAGAGAGACAGAGAGAGAGACAGACAGACAGAGAGAGATTGATTTGATTTATTCTTTTATATCGAGGATAATAGAATAAGCACTCTTGTGCTTTTTTACATCCAGTCCCCGTGTGTATGCAGTTTTGTAAATGTCATCTGTTCCCACCGGCACACGATGGCCAACTCTTACGAAAAGCGGAACATGATTTAACGTGTGCGCAAGATGTTCTGCGTGCGTTCGTACACGGGGCCTCGGTTTAAAGTCTCATCCGAAGGACTTTTGGAGAGAGTGGAGTCAGTACTGATGTTAACTTCAGGAGAAAAATCTCCTCGACCGGATTCGAACCCGGGTCGTCAAATTGCCAGCGCAACGTTCTGACCACTAGGCTATCCGTCCCCGAGAGAGAGAGAGAGTGAGAGAGAGAGAGAGAGTGAGATAGAGAGAGACAGACAGACAGACAGACAGACTGATGGAGAGACAGACAGACAGACAGAAAAGAGACAGATATACACACACACAACACACACACATACACAAACACACACGCGCGCGCACGCGCGCGTACGCACACACACATACACACACACATACACACACACAGAAAGAGAAGGACAGACAGACACACAGACAGACACACAGACAGACTGACAAGCAGGAAAGCAGAAAGAAAGAAAAAAGCTGAACACAAACAGAGATATTGAAATATTAATAAGTAAACCCATTGAACTGCTTTTTTCACACACTTTCCTTTTCTTTCTTTTTTCTTTCCCTCAGTTTTTTTTTTTTTTTAATCTTATCTACATGAAATCCAATCCCTGTAGAGGTCAACCTTTGACCCTCCAGTCACGTGCAGAAACTGACCAATCAGCAGCAGTTCGTGCTGTAATGGGAGAACACTCACTGCTCCTCATGGGAGGCGATTGGGCAGAGTGGTGAACAAAGTGCTGTCCCCTGTGCTGAATGAACCAAACAATCCGCAGTAAAGTAAAAAGTAAAGGTAAAGGTGTCCCACAGCCTATGTGGTCGTAGGGGAGCGAGGCATCAGAGACCTCAGCTTCTCTAGGGGCCAGCATGTTGATTGCGACACCCATCTCCTCTCCCTCGCTGCTTTACCTTCCCTGACCCTAAAGAGGGAAGGTACCTATTTACAGCTGTGTGGACTAGTGGACTGTACTAAAACCAAGGTGCGCAGACGGTCACCCATCCACTTGGTAACCACGATGGATGCTGCTTAACCTTAGTCTAGGGGAAAGCGAGTGCTCTGACCACTGAGCTATCCTGTCCCTACAGTCCACAGGCCAACAACAAACCAGCAAGCTGAAAGACAAACAAATAAACAAAACAACAGATTTTTAACCCAGAAAAATGAAGCCCCAGACTCAAAAATAAAAAGCTAAAAAAAAAAAAAAAGAGAAGGGCAAGGAGTTGTGTTTGGATGCAGTGACTGTATTTTGTACTTTCTACCACCTTTTGTCACTTCAGATTCCTTTGCGTGAAATTCGGGCTGCTCTCACCCAGAGAGAGAGCGCGCGTCGCCACAAGAGCAGCGCCACCCATTTTTTTCTTTTCCTGTCTGCAGCTGTATTATTTTTGTTTCCCCATCAGAGTGGCTTTTTATCTATATAATTTTGCCAGGGAAAACCCTCTTGTTGTCGTGGGGTTCATGTACGTGCGCTAAATAATTTTGTGTAACACACGGGACTTCGGTTTATCGTGTCATCAGAGAGAGAGAGAGAGAGAGAGAGAGAGAGAGAGAGAGAGAGAGAGAGAGAGAGAGAGAGAGAGAGAGAGAGAGAGAGAGAGAGAGGGGAGAGAAGAGAGGGAGAGAGAGAGAGAGTATTCTGAACTCTAAGCTCTGAAAAAATTTATTCATACAAAGGCCATTGGCCCGTACTTTTAAGGGGGGGGGGGGGGGGTTGGTTACTGATCAATACACTGAATAATGATAGGAATACACGGTGAAGTACAGCAGTGACAATCCAATGCAAACAAACCCACGAAAAATATCTCACGATGTTACAACATA
>CM060322.1:41914194-41921694 GCA_030674155.1 Stramonita haemastoma | reverse complement strand
ACGGTTTCATAGTGTTTGCACTGGCAGAATCCCATAGGGTTGAGGCATAGTCTATTGAGGATTGTATGTAAGCTTGGAAGAATAATTTCCTTGAATTGTGGTCAAGGAAATGTTTAATTTTAGTCAACTGGTATACTCTTTGGGACAAATATTTGCATAGATGAGATATGTGGTAGAACCAGCTGAGATTTTCATCGATTGTTACTCCTAGAACTTTGTGATGAGAGGTTTGTTCAATTGCTTCCTTTCTTATATGGATTGGAAACTGTTTATGAGGTAAATTTTGTCGCTTTTGTCTGGTGGTGATAAGCATGCATTTTGTTTTTTGGGGGTGAATAGACATATGGTTCAGTTCTGTCCATTTGACAAGATCATTGCAGCTTTGTTGTAATATGGTTGCAAGAGAGTCAATGTCGTTATGGCTTGTATGTATGGTTGTATCATCAGCAAATAGTTCACATTTAGATTTGATAAGTAGAGGAAGGTCATTTATGTATAAGGAAAAGAGAATAGGTCCTAGTATAGATCCCTGTGGTACTCCATAATGAATGGGTTTTAGATTGGATGTGGATGTAGTTGTTGAGACACACTGTTGTCTGTTTTTAAGATAAGAAGCAAGTAGTTCTAGACTATCTGATGATAGATTGTACAGTTCTAGCTTTCTGATGAGGAGTGTGTGGTCAATTGTATCAAATGCTTTTTTGAAATCTACAAATAATACTCCACAAAATTTGTTTTCATTAATGTTTGATAGCCAATTGTCTATGAGACTAGTCAGTGCAGTATGACATGAGTGATTTTGTCTAAATCCTGATTGATTAGGGTGAAGAAGGTCGTTAGTGTCTATATGACGGACTAAGTGTTTATTTATATGTTTTTCCAGGGGTTTTGAAAGGAGGGATATAATAGAGATTGGCCTATAATTTGAGGGATCTGAAGTGTCACCAGATTTGTGGATGGGGATTACTTTAGCAGTTTTGAAGGCATTGGGGAAATAGTTCTTTTCAAGACATTGGTTATATACATATGTTAGGGTGTCTGTGATAACTGGAGCTGACAGTTTCAGAATTCTGCTGTCTATTCCATCAAGACCTCGTGTCCTTGATTGTTGGTGAATTAAATAATTATAGACCTCAAAAACTGAAATGAATGGTATGTGAAGTTTTGACGGAATATGCTTGTCTTGGCAGTATTGTCTTAATGTGTTGAGGTTATTGGATTTTGAATCATCATTGTTAACAACGTTAGTAGAGACGTTTATGAAATGATTGTTGAGTTGTTCAGCAGTAACATCTTTGATTACATTTGATTTGGAAGATGATTGTTTATTTGTTATTTGATTTATGGCCCTCCAAATAGTTTTTGAGTTTTGTTTGGAAGACAGTAAATCTTGGAAATATTTCTTTTTTTCTTGACGTTTCTGTGAGTTTATGGCGTTTCGTAATCTATTTGACTCTTCATGATATTTATGTTTTTTTAATAAATCTCTAAGATAACATGCTTCTTCTAGTTCTTTTGTAATCCAAGGCGGTTTGGGGACATGTTTGACCCTTATGGTTTTAAATGGAGCATGTTTGTTGTAGATTTCAGTGAAAGTTTTTATCCAGAATTCGATGGCCAAGTCTGGATCAGTAATGTTTAATGTTTCTGAGAGCATAGAGTTACTTAGATCAAGAAGGAAAAGCTGTTCATTAAATTTTGCAAAAGAACGATATGTTATGGTTTTATGTCCAGGTTTGGGAATTTTTGCTCCTTTTTTTGACCATGTAGTACAGACTGGGTAGTGATCGCTGCAGTTATAGACAGGGACACATGTTTCTATGATGTTTTTGGGATTTGATACGTAGATGTGATCAATTATTGTGCTTGAATTTGGTGTGACTCTCGTGGGTAAACTAACTAGTTGGTGAAGGTTGAATGAATTAGTAATTTGCGTCCATATATTATTTACTTTTGTTAAATCAATATTAAAATCACCTAGTAGTATTACTTCCCTGGATTCTAATAGAACTACATTCATCATTTCGTCAAACTTGTCTATCCAATTTTTTCTTTCTGCTGGATTCCTATAGCAGAATCCCATTGCAATAGGTGGTGAACCTTTCATGGAGATTTCAAACCAGACAGATTCTACATCACAATGTTCAAGATGAATGAGACGCTTGAATGTTATAGATTCACTAATGTATATGATGATTCCTGTTTCTTTTTGCCTTTGTGGATCCTTTCGTATGATTTTATATCCTGGGATATATAAATCAGTGTCTACTATGTGTTTCGAGAGTCTTGATTCAGATAGCCCTAGTATGTGAAATGGTTTGCCATGGTTTCTAATAAGTGTTGATATGTCTTCAATTTTATTGACTGCATGATTTATATTTAAGTGACAAATTCGTAGGCCTTCCTTAGAGGGCCACGTGTTGTGTCTTGAATGCATCAGTTGTGTTGGTTTTTGCTGGAGATGTGATAATGTGTCCTAAGACAAGAAAAGGTGAAAATCAATTAGAGATGAATAGGAATAAAGGGTAGTGGGCACTCAATAGGGGTAAGGATGAAAGTAAGAAAAAAAGTGAAAAAACTAGACTGATTTTAGTTGCTCGATGTGATAATGTCAGATAGAGAGACAGAGACAGACATACAGAAAGAGACAGACAGACAGAGACAGAGAAAGACAGAGACAAACAGTAAGACAGTCAAACATACAGACAGATTGGAAACCTAACTTCTGTACAGGTTAATTTTTAATGTTACTACCTGGTCAATAACGAAAGGAATATTATAAACATACAAGTCTCACAGATCAGTTCCTATGTAGTGTACATGCCGGAATATTGATCCATCCCTACTCATTCAGACACAGAGCAGATCGAATATGTACATTGAAAATCTCCCCCAAGTCATGGGTCTACTATGGTGATTCTGTGGACGTGCCCACGTGACAAGTATCCACCAATCATCACAGTCAAACAGCTCATTGATACCGCTCATGAAGGAGGTAGAAGTTTGTAAATGTTTGCCATCCGTTCCCACTGGCACACAACGGCCTAACTTACATACTTATTTGTTCATTTATATATTTATACCCACTTTATGTCACAGCAGATTTCTCTGCGTGAAATTCGGGCTGCTCTCTCTCCCCGGGGAGAGCGCCTCGCCACAAGTGCAGCGCCTACCCATTTTTCACTTTTTTTGTCTGCAGTTGTATTTGTTTCCTACAGAATTTTACCAGGGACAACCCCCCTTTTATTGCAGTAGGTTCTTTTACGTGCGCTAAATAATGTATAACACACGGGACCTCGGTTTAACGTCTCATCCAAAAGTCTAGCACTTAGACCACCACTCATGATCTAATGGATTGGGGGAAAGTTGTGGGCCCAAACGGGATGCATAAAAGAACATACATACATACAAGCAAAAGAAACAAAACATGCATATAAACCACCAACACAATTTGTGAGAAATTCATGAGACATTGGCAAGTAGTTGCACTACTGAGATGGACTTCTTTCTTCACCCTTCATTCGAGTCCCAGACTTGTGATAGTGATAATTTATGAGACACACGTACACTCTCTCTCTCTCTTTTTTTTTTATAGTCATGGCAATATCTGTTTTCTGTCTGGTACCTCTGAAGAACACGTCCATTTTCTCTGGTAACTGACAAATGTCAGAACTATAGCTAGCCTGATACTCCCATTCCCATTCATCTGGGCTGTCTTGCAGACTCGATACATTAACCTGTAGATAGTTAGTAACCTTGAGTCTAATTCATCTACAAGAAGAAAGGTGGCAGGATGGTTAAAACGTTCACCGGCCTAACAAGTAAAAACTATAAGGTTCCGGGTTTGATTCCCAGCCTCGCCCTTTCTTCCCAACTTGACGAAAAAAATTATATGAATGTCAAAGTTCTTTGGATGAGATTTTAAAAAAACCGAGACGCCGTGTGTGAATACTGACAGAGCATTTTGCACACACGTTAAAAGCCTGTTCCGCTTTTCGGAAGAGTAGGCCATTTAGAGCAAGTAGGAACGGATGACAGAATTATAATTATGTAAAAAAAATAATAATAATAAAAAATTGCATGCACACAATCCCTGATGTCGAAACACCGGTACCTAGATTATGGGGATAAAACCGTGGTATACGCACAAAGTTCATCGTTGATAAACGTCGAAGCTCTAGCGGAGAAAGGAAACAAAATCTATGGATAACAAAGCATGAGGACTGCAACTTTCAAGTCCCAAAACAGGAACAGAATAATTATATATTAAATAAATCTAACTGTTTGGAACATTAATTTTAAAAAAGCCTTCAACGTTCTCAATTCGGGACCAAAATCAAAAAAAGCATTCAAGTTAAAGGGCATAGACATCAAAGATCAGGGGCAATCACTCAGTCTGAGTTAGGGTGCACAACTCTTGTCTCCACCTTTCGAGAGGTTCTTTCAGGGGGCCGGCCATGGCGGAAAAAAAAGGAGGGGGAAATCAAACTGTAATCACTCAAAGGTCTGCGGCCAGACGGTTTTCCCCCAGAGCGATGCAAGGGGGTGTACAGACTGGTTGACATGTGGAAACGAGCCAGACTACTGGTCTGGCAGGAATCCTTTGATACTGAAACAGGGTCCTCACCTCTCCTCATTTTACCTCATCTCACCTCACCTCTCCTCACCTCTCCTCACCTCTCTTCACCTCTCTTTTCCTCACCTCACTTCTCCTCATCTCTCTTCACCTCAACTCACCTCTCCTCTTCTCTCCTCATTTCTCCTCTCCTCACCTCACCTCACCACATCTCACCTCATCTCACCTCTCCTCACCTCGCCTCACCTCACTTCTCCTCACCTCACTTCAACTCACCTCACCTCACCTTACCTCACCTTACCTCACCTCACCTCACCTCTCCTCTCTTCACCTCACCTCACCTCATCTCATCTCTCCTCTCCTCCCCTCACCTCACCTCTCTTCACCTCACCTCACCTCTCCTCACCTCATCTCACCTCATCTCACCTCACCTCACCTCACTCTCCTCTCCTCACCTCACCTCTCTATACCTTACCACACCTCATCTCACCTCACCTCGCCTCACCTCTCCTCACCTCTCCTCTCCTCACCTCACCTCTCTATACCTTACCACACCTCATCTCACTTCACCTCACCTCTCCTCTCCTCCCCTCCCCTCACCTCATCTCCCTTCACCTCACCTCATTTCTCCTCACCACACCTCAACTCTCCTCACCTCTCCTCATCTCACCTCACCTCAACTCATTTCACCTCACCTCTCACCTCACCTGTTCTCACTTCTCCTCTCCTCTCCTCTCTTCACCTCCCCTCCCCTCACCTCTCTTCACCTCATCATACCTCCCCTCTTCACACCCACCCACCTCACCTCACCTCACCTCACCTCACCCACACCTCACCTCACCTCACCTCACCTCACCTCTCCTCACCTCTCCTCACCTCACCTCACCTCTCCTCTCCTCCCCTCCCCTCACCTCTCCTCTCCTCACCTCACGTCACCTCTCCTCACCTCTCCTCACCTCACCTCACCTCTCCTCACCTCTCCTCACCTCACCTCACCTCTTCTCTTCACCTCATCTCACCTCTCTTCACCTCACCTCACCTCTCCTCACCTCACTTTCATCACCTCACTTTTCCTCACTGCTCCTCTCCTCTCCTCACCTCACCTCACCTCTTCTCACCTATTCCTTGACTAAACGATCATTATGACATTCATTCTTTCTTTTGTTTTTGTTGCCTCATCTTCTGTGATGCTCCTGTCCCTACCGTTCCCACGCCGCTCGTTTCAATCTCCCCGCCACAGCCATACCCCAAGTTTGTTATGTCTCATCCTCAGAAGGTGAGAAGTCCACAGGGAGCTCATCAATATTAGATCACCCTGGGGCCACCAGCCAGAGGGGCCCTGCACTTCTGCTGGGTCACTTTGGTGTGGTGTTCAGTGGTGCCTGTTCTGAGCTAACATACGCAGGACACCACCTACTCAGTCCTCCCCCCCCCCCCCCCTACTAACGACAGTATTAGCTCAGTCGCGGAGCCAGACTAGGTGAGATGCCCATCCGAGGTTTCATTCATTCATTCATCCATGCCGTTAACAGAGACAGAGGCAGAACAGAAAGAGACACTGAGAGACACAGAGAGACAGAAACACGGAGATACAAGGGGAGAGAGAGAGAGAGAGAGAGAGAGAGAGAGAGAGAGAGAGAGAGAGAGAGAGAGAGAGAGAGAGAGAGAGAGAGAGAGAGAGAGAGAGAGAGAGAGAGAGAGAGAGGAGGGAAGGGACGAAGAGAGATAAAGAAGGAGGGATGGAAGAGAGAGAGAGAGAGAAGAGAGAGAGAGAGAGAGAGAGAGAGAGGGGGCAACACAACACGACACAGACACACAACAGCAGACACACACACAGACACAGACAGTACACTACACAGAACAACACACACACACTACACACAGATCCAAAATCAGATGCAGAGGCAGTCACACTATCAGACTATCAGTCAGGTTGACACCTTGGTAGCCCAGGAAATACAGACAGAAGCCTTGCATGCACAGTATGTGTTTGTATGTACGTGTGTCTGCATGCTCGTATACTTCCATCCAATCATTCACACTCTTCGGATGAGACTATAAACCGAGATCCCGTGTGCAAACGCACGACGAATATCTTGCGCACACGTTAGAACCCGTTCCGCTTTTCGGAAGAGTAGGCCATTGTGTGCTGGTGGAAACGGATGACAAAATTTACAAAACTGCATATACGCGGGGATTGGATGTAAAAAAGCACATGAGAGCTTATTCCATTATTCCCGAAATAAAAGAATAAAATTAATAAAAACAGATAGATAGGCAGTCTTTCTTTCTTTTTTTTTTTCTTTCTGACGTTTGTTCTTTCTTTCTTGCTTGCTTCCTTTTCTTTCTTTCGGTGTTTTTTCTTTCTTTCGTTTTTTTTCTTCTTCTTCCTTTCTTTCTTTTTTTCTTTCTTTCTTTTTCCTGCTTCCTTGCTTCCTTGCTTCCTTCCTTCCTTGCTTCCTTCCTTCCTTTTCTTTTCTTTCTTTCTTTCTTTCTTTCTTTCTTTCTTTTCTTTCTTTCTTTCTTTCTTTCTCTTCCTTTCTTTTGTTTTTCTTTCTTCCTTCCTTCCTTCCTTTCCTTTCTTTCTTTTCTTTCTCTTTCTTTTCTTTTCTTTCTTTCTTTCTTCCTTTCTTTCTTTCTTTCTCTCTTTCTTTCATTCAATCTTCCTTCCTTCCTTCCTTCCTTCCTTCCTTCCTTCCCTCCTTTCTTTTGGTCTCTCTTTCTTTAAAAAAAAAAAAAAGCCAACAAACAAACTCGAAGAAATCAGTGCTTGGGCAAGGTAGTGCAAACCCATTCTTCATCATCATCGTGTTTATAATTATCTTTCTACCTCCCCCCCCCCCACCCTTGTCTCTAAACATATGCATGAGTTTGTTTGCCCACAGCGTGCCTGTCAGTGTGATTGTGACTGATCGGTAGTGGAC
>CM060322.1:41909194-41911694 GCA_030674155.1 Stramonita haemastoma | reverse complement strand
CAGAGTTATGAGGTAATCAGTTTTGGGGAAGAAGAAGATAGGGGGAAGAAAGGAAAAGAGGAAGAAGCAGAAGAAAAAGAAATGGAAGAAAATTGCAAAGAAGAAGAAAAGGCAGAACAATTCTAAGAAGGAAAATTTGAAGAAGAAGAAGAAGAAGAAGAAGAAGAAGAAGAAGAAGAAGAAGAAGAAGAAGAAGAAGAAGAAGAAGAAGAAGAAGAAGAAGAACAACAACAACAACAACAACAACAACAACAACAACAACAGCAACAGCAACAAGAAGAAGAAGAAGAAGAAAGAAGAAGAAGAAGAAGAAGAAGAAGAAGAAGAAGAAGAACAACAACAACAACAACAATAACAACAACAACAACAACAACAACAACAACAACAACAACAACAACAACAACAACAACAACAAGAATTGCCAAGAAGAAGAATTGCCAAGAAGAATTGCCAAGAAGAAGAAGAAGAATCGAATCCGAGCATGTATGTTGTTAATAGCCCCGCCGACCACACAGGCCATATTTTACTCCTAAAAGTCTACAAGTATCTACTTCTTTATCGCAGTATTACGATATAACTTGTGGGAGAACAGATATTACAATTTGTCGTTTTATTCGTGATATAATCATCATGAATTTTGTTTTTCGATCAATTTGTGCCATATAATTAAGATTGTTGAGGAAAATGTAGTGAGGAAAGACAATAATTAAGATTAATTAAGATTGGTCCATTCAAGCAATTGATCGACATTTTCTGACATATTATGAGATAGCTGTTTCAAGTCAGAATGAGAAGAGTAGATAGTAGTATTATCCCAAAAAAAGTTCAGTTACTCCTTTCGTAATAAATAAAGGAAGGTATTTGATATATTGTGAAAAAAGAAGAGACCGTAATACTGATCTTTGCGGAACACTATATTTTTTAGACATAAATTCAGAATACCCATTAATTAGCCAAACGGTGTGGGTTCGATTAATCAATAAGAACGTATTTAATGAGTGACAAAGTCTCGTCAGAAAATTTACACAGCGTCAATTTACGGAATGAAAGGTCAAGATCTATGACATCAAATGTAGTAGAAGTCATTGCGTGCACTGTTATAGATATTGCAAGACATGGTCGCCTTCTTGCATCACTGATTGGACCCTTGGTATTAGTGCAAAAGTTACAGACAGACATTAGAACTCACAGCTACATACACATTTCACATAACCATCCATCCTGTTGCTGTTTAACTCTACTGCATTAACATCTTCAGTATTTTGGATGGACTTGTGATGAAGGCACCTGTCTAGACAGGTCGAGTCGTGGCAATCATTACAAATTCTGACGCAACGAAAAAAGTGATGGGTAGGCGCTGCACTTGTCGCGACGCGCTCTCCCCGGGGAAAGCAGCCCGAATTTCACGCAGAGAAATCTGCTGTGACATAAAGTGGTATAAAATAAAATAAAATAAAATGAAATAAAAAATGACAGGAAAAAATGTTAACCATAAGTTTATCACTTATAAAGCAATTTTTCAGCCTTAACAGTGAAATTTGTGCACGTTAACGATAAAGAACCAAAAATCAAAAATGTGAAGACAATCAGCCAGAGTCTGATGGTGGTCTGAAAGTTCATCTTCGAAGTTTCAAGAGGTATCCTCAAATGACCAAGGGGGCAAGTCAAAGTTGGAACCCTAACAGTGCTCTGACGAGTCATGCATTATAGTTGTGCAGACAAATTGCTGAGTGGATTGCATGCAGACTGACTAACTGATTGGTGGGCATTGAAGTTAGTTAAGGATTGGAACGAAACATACAGAAAAAGTGTGTAGGAAAAGAAAGTAAGATTTTGATACTTAAATGTAAATTTTTGGGGGTATGTTTTGGCTAGATAGAGACAGTGGTGGAAGGGTGAGTGAAGGGAGAATATACACACACGCACGTGCGCGTGCAAGTAAGCGCGCACACACACACGCACGCACGCACGCACGCACACACACACACACACGTGCACGCATTGAAGAAGGCACGCACGAATGCGCATACACACACGTGCGCGTGCACGCATGCACGCACGCACGCACGCACGCACACAGGCACACAGAGAGACAGACAGACAGAGGGGAGAGAGAAGAGAGAGAGAGAGAGAGAGAGAGAGAGAGAGAGAGAGAGAGAGAGAGAGAGAGAGAGAGAGAGAGACAGACAGACAGACAGACAGACAGACAGACAGACAGACAGACAGACAGACAGACAGACAGACAGACAGACAGAGACAGAGACAGAGAGACAGAGAGACAGAGAGAGACAGAGAGAGAGAGATGCAGAAAGGCAGAAAGACCGGGACAAAGAGAGAGCCTCATACTTACTTTTCCATTCATTTTCCCTGACGTTTACACTCTTATGCTTTGAGATGATAAAATCTGACTGACTGAAGGTTGTCAGAGCCATCAGGACAACGCTCAACATAATAATAATAATAATACCTATGCTTCACAGAACACAGAATCCTAATACTG
>CM060322.1:41885228-41887728 GCA_030674155.1 Stramonita haemastoma | reverse complement strand
ATGGTATGGTATGGTATGGTAGGGTAGGGTAGGGTAGGGTAGGGTAGGGTAGGGTAGGGTAGGGTAGGGTAGGGTAGAGTAGAGTATGGTATGGTATGGTATGGTATGGTATGGTATGGTATGGTATGGTATGGTATGGTATGGTATGGTATGGTATGGTATGGTACGGTATGGTATGGTATAGTATGGTATGGTATGGTACGGTATGGTATGGTATGGTATGGTATGGTATGGTACGGTATGGTATGGTATAGTATGGTATGGTATAATCAAGCAGGTGAGGGGGGGGGGGGGTAGAGAGGGCAGCAGGATCAGATGGGATTCGAACCCTCAACCTTCCACCTCCCCATTACCACTAGGCTACTGATTCCCCAAGTGAGGTTGAGGTTGGAAGGGAAAAGGTGGGGTGTGAGAAAAAGTCCGATAATCACAGTCACTAAAAGGTTTGTTTTTCTCTCTTTTTTTCTCACTTTCAGCAGTAGGGGATAAATAGGTGCTAAAGTAACTTTGGACACTTTGACAGGTAGCGTATTATGTCATATTCATGGGTGAATGAACCTACCTGTCTGTATGGTAGGGTAGGGTAGGGTAAGGTAGGGTAGGGTAGGGTGGGGTAGGGTAGGGTAAGGTAGGGTAGGGTAGGGTGGGGTAGGGTAGGGTAAGGTAGGGTAGGGTAGGGTGGGGTAGGGTAGGGTATGGAATGGGTAGGGTGTGGTATGGTATGGTAGGGTAGGGTAGGGTAGGGTAGGGTAGGGTAGGGTAGGGTAAGGTAGGGTAAGGTATGGTATGGTATGGTGTGATATGGTATGGTATGGTATGGTGTGGTATGGAATGGGTAGGGTGTGGTATGGTAGGTAGGGTAGGGTAGGGTAGGGTAGGGTAGGGTAGGGTAGGGTAGGGTAGTGTGGTATGGTATGGTATGGTATGGTATGGAATGGTTAGGGTGTGGTATGGTATGGTATGGTATGGTATGGTATGGTATGGTATGGTATGGTATGGTATGGTATGGTGTGGTATGGAATGGGTAGGGTGTGGTATGGTATGGTATGGTATGGTAGGGTAGGGTAAGGTAGGGTAGGGTAGGGTATGATCGGTAGGGTAGGGTAGGGTAGGGTCTGGTATACACACGGAGCCTGGATGTAAAGATGCACACGAGTAATTATTCCATTGTCCTTGAAATAAAAGAATAAATAAATGAATATAACTAAAAGAAAATCACTCTCCTGTGTGACTGCACAGCAGTGGAAAGGGATGATCTCTATGACACTTAATCTGCACGTGACTTACTGCTGTGAAAAAATCGATATTCTGTTCTGACTTCTTGAAAAGTTAACACAAAAGTAAGTCAGCCAGTCAGTCAGTCGGTAAGTCAGTCAGTCACTCACTCACTCACTGACTCAGTCACTCAGTCAGTCTGTCAGTCAATCAGTCAGTAAGTCAGCCAGTCAGTCAGTCGGTAAGTCAGTCACTCACTCACTCACTGACTCAGTCACTGTCAGTCAATCAGTCAGTAAGTCAGTAAGTCAGCCAGTCAGTCACTCACTCAGTCAATCCATCAGTCCGTCTTTCAGACAGTCAGATAGTCAGACAAGCTATTTATATGTCCTGAAGCAGTTTTTTTTTTTGGTTTTGGTTTTGGTTCTTTTTATTATGGAGGAGAGGGGGGGGTCAAGGATGCTTTTTTGTTTGTTTGGGTTTCTTTTTGGGGGGGAGGGGGGAGGGGAGGGGTAATCGGCTATCAAACCCCTCTCAGAAGGTCATTGGTAGGTAGATAGGTAGGTTATAGTAACAGTTTGAGAGATCGGGAGGTTAAGTGATAAAGAAAACGTATTCGTGGACACAGACAGAATCTTCAGTCTGCGAGCTCTTGAGAAGGGCAAAGGGTAAAAGACTTTTGCCATTTTGAGGATGGTAGTAACTCATCGAGCACACTTAGAGAGAAAAGACGAAAAGCTATGAACTACTACTAAAGGTCGATAGAGGAGTAGTCTACTGTTTCTCGCCCAGCCCCTCCCTCCTTTCCCTTTATTCTGTGCTTCTTTGTTTCTGGTGGGGAGCTTTTTTGAAGATCGATTTCTTTTTTTTATATTGGTGACCTTCTTTCCAGTGGAATGATCGATCACGTGCGTATACAGTTCGAAGGACATATTCAGACATGAGTACACAGGCACTCCTTTATACACACGCGCATACACACATGAGTACCTGGATCTGTATATGAATGCCGTTTTACGGCGCGTGCACACACACTACACACACACTACACACACACACTACACACACACACACACACACACACACACACACACACACAACACACACACACACACACACACACACACACACACACACACACACACACACACACACACACACACACCAATTCAATGGAATCGGAACTCAAAATGCTCTAGATAGGAATTTTACATTAAATAATGTTTTTAAAAAAAATTGAATAAGATAAATACTCAGAATTCCTTTCTAAACTGTAAATTCCTTC
>CM060322.1:41875228-41877728 GCA_030674155.1 Stramonita haemastoma | reverse complement strand
CTGTCTCTCTATCTCTCACTCACTCACTCTCGCTCTCTCTATCTCTTTCTGTCTATCAGCTTGACAAGTCTTTCCTTCCGTCTTTCTTTCTTTCTTTCTTTCTTTCTTTTTTTCTTTCCTTTTTTCTTTCCTTTTTTCATTCATTTATCCGTTCATTTTTTCATTAATTCATTCTTTCTTTCTTTCTTTTCTTTCTTCTTTCTTTCTTTCTTTCTCCCTTTCTTTCTGTCTGTCTGTCTTTCTTTCTCTCTTTCTTTCTTTCCTGTCATTCCTTTTATTTGAAATCACGAATCATCCAACTCTAAAAAAAAAAAATACCACCCACACTCTATCGACCTCCAACAAACAAAAATACAACCTCTACATAACTTTTTGATCTTTATTGCATTTTTCAATATATAGTAAAAAAAAAAAAAAAAAAAAAAAAAAAAAAAAAAAAAGACACGTCTTTCCTTCCGTCTTTCCTTTCTTCTTTCTATCTTTTTTCTTTCTTTCTTTTTTTCTTCTTTCTTCCTTTTTCTTTCCTTTTTCTTTCTTTCATTCATTTATTCTTTCTTTCTTTCTTTCTTTCCTGCCATTCCTCTTGTTTGAAAGCACGAATCAGCCAAACTCTAAAAAAAAAAAAAAAATCATACCCTATCGACCTCTAACACCCCCCTACCCCCCACCCCCACCCCCCCAAAAAAAGTTTTTGCCTTTATTGTATTTTTCAGCATCAAAAAAAAAACTGCCCAGGTTTTAAAAAAAAAGAGAGAGAGTCAAACTTTGTCAACAAACACCGGTTTTTGACATACAGCATTAAGAGTTCACTGCATTGCAGACTGTCTCCATAAATACACCCTCCCTCCTCCTCTTTGCTTTTTCAGCCCAGTGGACAAAAAACACCACCACGTCATTGTTTGAGGATGTCAATCCAGATCCTTCAATCCCCGTAAAACGTGAGAGAGACAGGGGCGGAGGGGATTTGGAACTGAGCTAACACACACACACACACACACAAAGGTGAAAAGTGGGGATCGGAAACTGACATCGATAGCTGAAGGAGATGGATGCTTTCTTGTTCTACACAGACACGAGTGTCTTTGTTTACCATTTCGTGGAGTCTGACCCGGAAAAGTCTTTTTTTTTTTGGTTTTTGTTTTTCTTTTCTCTGGTCTGCAGTTTGCTATTTTGAGGTATAGGGTGTTTTTTGTGTTTTTTCCTCCCCTCCCCCGTTGTTCAGTTAGAGCCCTGATGTTCAACGGGGGTGGTGAGATGTTTGCGTAAGTGACCGGTTTTTGTGTGTGTGTTTCTTTTACCCAAGATTCCGAAAAAAACCCAACTGCCCCGACTTCCGAAATGGTTTCTTATGGGGGCGGAATAGCTAAGTGGTCAGAGTGCTCGCTTTCCCCATGTCAAGTTAAGTCACAGCGTCGAGCGTGGTTACCAGTTGGATGGGTGACTGTTTACGCACCTTGGCTTCAGCACAGTTCCCTCCTCCCCCCCCCCCCCCCCCAGTTCACCCAGCTGTAAATGGGTACCTGCCCTCTTTAGGGTCAGGAAAGGTAAAGCAGTGAGGGAGAGGAGATGGGGGCACCGCCCTCAATATGCTGACCCCTAGAGAAGCTGAGGTCTCTGATGCCTCGCTCCCCTACGACCACCTAGGTTATGGGAATACCTTTACCTTTTTTTTTACCTTCTGAACAAGGCTAAGAATGCAAGCAGAACATTTTGCGCACACATTAAAAATCCATTCCACCTTTCAGAATAGCAAGCCATTGTGTGCCTGTAGGAGCGGAAGACAACAAAATACCAAACCAGCATGCACACAGGTGTCGTGTTTAGACACCATCCCTGAGGAAACATCGGGGAGTTGGACACCCCAGGACGGTTCGGGGCTGTAGGTATATGGCAACGTTCTGGTGGCTCCTGCGACGGCACTGGAACCATTCGTTTCGGCGATTGCTTTTCCAATGGACAGTTCCAACGACGTGGAGAGGGGGGGGGGGGGGGTGTCTGCTGCATAGGTAACAGCTCGCCCTCCAAACTTATTTACCCTGGCGTTGCTCTCTAGAGCCATTAGAGCGTAACTCCATAGTCTTCCGAGACTGACAGATGCCCACCATATTATGAATTTGTCATGATCATCATCTTCGTTCCATTAAAAAGAAAGTAAACCATAAACCGGATATCCGACTAAACTTGCACTGCACATTTCTCGCTTTCTCTAATAAATGTATTAATAAGAAGGCTACTTAACCACTTGGATTTTGCATTTTGTAGTGTAAAAGTAAAAGTAAAGGTAAAGGTGTTCAATAACCTAGGCGGTCGTAGGGAAGGGAGGCGTCAGAGACCTCAGCTTCTCTAGGGGCCGGCATATTGAGGGCGGCGCCCATCTCCTCGGTAACCACGCTCGATGTTGCTTAACCTTAGCTTGTGGAAAGCGAGCGCTCTGACCACTGAGCTATCCTGTATCACATACCAACTGGAAAATGGAATACACCACAGCACGCTGGAGCCT
>CM060322.1:41867728-41870228 GCA_030674155.1 Stramonita haemastoma | reverse complement strand
GGCTTATTGACAAAGATGCTTTGTATCATTAATTTGTTTTTCTGTTCATTTTTTTCAGATCATAGGAAATTTTGGATGCTGTACAAGGGATGAAAGCAAATGAAGCAGCTGGCTGATTAACATAACGGTGAGTCACTGACGTTTGAATGCACACTGATGAATGAATGAATAAATGAAAGTATAATTGATAGAATGGGCACACCCATGTTAGCGATGGCAATTTGGGAAAAAAGGAAATGAAACAAAAAGACTGATGAGAAATGGAGACAGGGTGTGGTTTGATCATGTAAGCTCTGGTTCTACATCCCCCTCACACACACCCACACACACATACACAACACACACACAACACCCACACCCACCAACACACACACACACACACACACATGCACGCATACACAACACACACACACCCCTCACCCCCCACCCCACCCCCACACAAAACACACACACATACACCCACACACACACACACCACCACCCCCACCCCTACCCCCCCACCCCTACCCCCACCCCCCACACCCACACACACCCATCCCCACCCCCACCCACACCCACACACAGCAAACCTGGTCTTTACCACAGTCAGTGATTAGCACACATGTCAGAGCAGTTGACAAAAAGTGTCTGAGAGGAGAATGGCCAAACGAGCCATTGTCTGCCTGCCCTCAGACAACTCAAACACAATCAGGTCTGTCTGTGTGTTCCTTCAGCCCTTGACAAGTAGACTCCTGGAAGTGGCTTAGTCTGCCAGTCCTCTTGCCTCTGACTCGTGAGGTGCCGATGTGGGTAGGAGGAAGGATGGGGGGGGGGGGGTAGGTTGATGGTTAGAAAGTACACATCATTGATCTGAAGATAACTTTGTATATGCAGGTCAAGTCTTCATGTTTTTGTGTGTTTGTTTACAGGGGGGTTTATTTGTTTCTTCTTGAGTTATATAGATACTTATGTCAGTCAGAACATACAGAACAGCTGGTGAGTGTCTGAAAACCTGTTCCAGCTTTTGTACTTTTGTAAGAAAAGATAAGAGGGAGAGAAAGAGAGATAGAGAGAGAAAGAGAGAGAGAGAGAGAGAGAGAGAGAGAGAGAGACAGAGACAGAGACAGAGAGACAGAGAGACAGAGAGACAGAGATATAGAGAGAGAGCAATGGGGAGGGGTGGAGACTAAACTGTCAGTTTATTGTAATTTATCATTAAATTTTTCTTCATCCCTTCCACCAAAAAATATTTTTTGCAACAATTGCGACACAGCAACACAAGAAAGATTGAAGGCAGTAGAAAAACAACATAAAAACAGAAAGGATAGAAGCTGAATTCATGAGTGTTCCCAAGCACTTTTAACAGAATGAAAAATGACACACAAGAGCTCCACTTCTCCATTCCAAGTTACTGATGCACAAAACTGATAGGCTTCCAACATTTCTTTAATCATCATCATCATTATCATCATCACCATTACCATCATCATCATCATCATCATCATGCAATAATGTCTGCATAAACAGTTTCCTTTATTGAAAGATGCCTTTGATATGGATGAAGAGAGCTAAAAAATTCAATGAAGTAAATTATAGGCCGTTATTTTCATTTTCCAGAACAGTTTTCTGCTGAGAAGAAATTTGATAGATGCTGGTGTATTTGAAAAGGTATCAAAATAATGTTTCGTTTTATTCTACCAGCAATTTGTTTTCACAGGCAGGTTGCCATATAAATGTATGCATGCTTGCATGTATGCACGCACACACAAACATATACACACCTACCAACACACCTACCTACCTACACCCCCCCCCCCCACACACACACACACACACACATACACACACATTCGTGCGCGTGCGTGCATGCACGCACACACGCACACACGCACATACGCATACAATATGCACACGCTGGTGCATGTGCCAGTACACACACTTACACACAGAACATCTAGCGAACGCACGCAGAACATCTTGCGCACACGTTAATCCTGTTTCACTTTTCATAAGAGTAGGCCAGTGTGTGCCGGTGGGAACAGGTGACAATATTTACACAATTGAATACACACGGGGACTGAATGAAAAAAGTACTTGAGTGCTTATTCCATTATCCTTGATATAAAAGAATAAAATAAAATAAAAAACACACACCCACACCGTTTAAGCCAGAGGCGGTATTGCCTAGCGCTTGCAATCTGACGACCCGAGTTCGTATCCCGTTAGAGGGGATTTTTCCCCTGGAGTTAACATCAGTGCTGACTCCACTCTCCCCTAAAGTCTTTTGGATGAGACTGTAAACTGAGGCCCTGTGTGCGAACGTACGCAGAACATCTTACCGAAACGTTAAATCCTATTCCTCTTTTTGTGTAAGTAGGCCATGGTGTGCCAGTAGGAACAAATGACAATATTTACACAACTGCATATACACGGGGACTGAATTTAAAAAAGCACATGAGTGCTTATCCCATCATCCTCATTTAAAAGAACTAAATAAAAAATTGATTAATTGAATAGACAT
>CM060322.1:41855228-41860228 GCA_030674155.1 Stramonita haemastoma | reverse complement strand
ACACACACACACACACACACACACACACACACACACACAAGAGACACAGAGAGAAAGAGACAGAGAGACAGAGAGACAAAGACACACAGACACAGACACAGACACACAGACACACAGACACACAGACACACAGACACACAGACACACTGACACACACACACACACACACACACACACACACACACACACACACACACACACACACACACACACACACACACACACACACACAGGGAAGGAGGAAGGGAGGGGGAGAGAGAGAAGAGAGAGAGAGACAGAGAGAGAGAGTAAAAGAGAGACAGCGGCAGAGAGAGAGACAGAGAGAGACACACACACAGAGACAGAGACAGAGACACAGAGAGAGAGACAGACAGACAGAGACAGAAACAGAGAGAGACAGAGACAGAGAGAGAACTCAGCCTGTAAGATAGCAGTGATTAGCACACATGTCAGAGCAGTTGACAAAAAGTGTCTGAGAGGAGAATGGCCAAACGAGCCATTGTCTGCCTGCCCTCAGACAACTCAAACACAGTCAGGTCCACGTCTTCCTTTGGCTGTACTCTTTATAGCTAAATCCTGCAATGGGTTTAATCTATCAGTATGTTCCTCTCTGGTCTATCTATAGCCAATAGCCAATAGACTAAGGGATCTCTCAACACAAATTGCTTGGCTTGTGACTATATCCTCAACCTTTCGTTTTTTTCAAGAAAAGGATTTAAAAGTTATGGCATGTCTCTAAGATGAGAGACAGAGTGAGAGAGAGACAGAGACAGAGAAAGAAAGACAGATAGTCTAGAGAGAGAGACAGACATACAAACATGCAGACAAAAAGAGAGACAGGCAAACAGACATACATACATACAGAAAGAGAGAGAGAAGACAAGACAGAGACAGAGACAGAGACAGAGACAGAGAGACAGAGAGAGAGAGAGAGAGAGACAGACATGAATGACATGAACAGATGAACAGAGAGAAAGGGGAAAAAGAGAGAAGGAAACTTCCACGAAATACACTGCACAAAGACAGCCACAAAACAACAAAAAACACCCAGCACACAGCCCACACCAAACAACACTCTCCCCCCCCCCCCCCCCCCCCCCCCCCCCCCACCAGCAGATAGACAGAGATGCTCCAGAAGCCAGAGAGAGGAGATGAGAGAAGAGAGAGAGAGAGAGAGGAGGAGAGAGAGAGAGAGAGGGAGGAGAGAGAGAGAGAGAGGAGAGAGACTATCACACAGAAAAATTAAACCGTGAACAAAAAGACAGCCACAAAAAACAGACAGAAAAAACAATGTCTCCAGCTAAACCATCCCAACCCTTGACCACTTCAAACTAAAATGACGAATGAGAAAGCAAGACCTGTCACACCCCCCCTCCCCCCCCCCCCCCCCCCCCCCCCCCCCCCCTCATTGCAAGACCTCCCCGGTTACTGATGCAGGGGATTGATGGAGTTGGCATCATGTCTTTAACTCCATTATGGGATAACGTCTGCACAAATAGCTTCCTTTATTGAAAGATGGTGGTGATAGCTGCTGGAATGGTTACAGAATTCAGTGCAGTAAATTGTTGTGTGTATTAGATTTATTTGTCTTCATGATCGGGTGTGTTTTGTTTGTTTTTTTTTGCTCAGGAAGAAAACTAATGAGAAAATTGTCTATGTGCATGAATTGTATAGTTTTTCTAGTATTTTTAATATTTAGGTTAACAGATAAGGGTAGGTAATATCTAAATGCTGCTTTAAGAGGTTGTAGTTGTTTCCCTTTTTGGGTGCTACCAAACGTTTGAAGTAAGAAAAAATATGTGTTTCTTTTTTATTCTTTTATCTTTTATCATTTTATTTTTAAAACACTGAAATAAGCACTAATGTTCTTTTTTTTGCATCCTGTCCCCGTGTGTATGCAGTTTTGTAAATTTTGTCATCCGTTCCCACCGAGGTTTAAAAAAAAGAAGGTAAATGTGTTCCCATATCCTATGCAGTCGTTGGTGAGCAGGATGTCAGAGACCTCAGCTTCTTCAGGATCCAGCATTTTTAGGGCGGCGCCCATCTCCTCTCCCTCGCTGCTTGACCTTCCCTCACCCTAAAGAGGGCAGGTACCCATTTACAGCTGGGTGAAGTGGGGGACTGTACTGAAGCCGAACCACACGAACAGTCACCCATCCACTAAGTGACCAGGCTCAATGCTGCAAAACTGTAGCACGGTTTTGCCCACAATAAAAGCAGCTGCATTCCGACTTCGGGGACGACGTCTAAACACGACGCCAATTTGCATGCGGTTATTTTTAATTTTCCAAAGGAGGATCTTCCTATCTATATGACACTTTCAAACATACGTATTTTCGAAGGAAATGTTTTAGTGTTAGCAGTCATTTGGGAAAAAAAGTTTATCAAAAACTGTGTTAAATGTCTTGTCCCCTCTTTACTTACATGAAACAACCTGAACGAAGACACTTTTATATATGATATAATGTCATTTAGCCAACCCATGCAGGCACATTTATTGCTTATAAGGCGCTAACATAAAAAAAATGGATGGTGTAAAAATGACAAAAAAGACAGATTGAGAGCCTTTTTTTTATTCAGATCTTACATGAATAACAAACCTTACCCTAAATCATCACACGAAAAAAAAACACCAAAAAAACATCTAGCACACATTCTTGAAAAACATTATAACATCAATGTAGCAAGGACATGTACAAAAAAACAACACCAAAAAACTGATTTCCTCTTTTATGAATGGCTTGTGTGTTTCTGGTGGTCTGGCAATGTCTTTTTGTACCCAGTTCACCAGGCATTTGCTTTGCTGCTCTTCCCTGACGTGTAGTTATGGCAGCGGAAAATGACAAAAGGGCAGGGTTTATTGCAAATGAACGTGGACCAACGTTCTACAACTAAGATGGTCAAAGCTTAGGGGCAACAACCTGAAAAGGCCTGTGTACTCTACAACCTCACTGCCTTTCACCCTAACACTACTCCCTCGTAATTTCCCTATCTGATGACCTAGATCACTAAACCCTAAGCCTACCCGTACTTTCCAATTCAGAACCAGGGGGGTGGGGGGAGGGGGATTTTCCAGGTTGAACTTCTTCATCCTTCTTATTACTTTTTTTCGGGGAGTTTGTGTCTGTTTGTCGTATCGCTGTGTCTCTTATACATGATATACATTGATGAGACCGATGTATTACATTCTTTATGTGAATGTTCAGATGCACATGATATTCATTGATGGGACTGTTCTATGAAAGCCTTTATTTGAATGTTAATATGTACATGATATACATAGATAAAAATGTTGTATGAAATTCTTTCTTTGAATGTTAAGCTGCTTTGTAGCCTTTTTTTTTGGTTCGTTTCTTTGGCGGGTAATTTTGTATAGCTCCGGGATTCACCATTGGTGAGAATTTTATGTACGCGATTGTTTTTGCCCACCATTAAAGTGGCTGCATTTCGATTTCAGGGATGATTTCTAAACACTACGCTAGTGTGCATGAGTTGTTTTTTTTTATCTTTCCTTTGTCATCCATCCTTACCGGCATGAATAACCTAATCTTCCTCGGTATATTATAGTCTCATCCGAAGGACTTAGAGTTAAGTGGAGTCAGTGCTGATGTTCATACCAAGGGAAAAGTCCTCTGGAACGTGCGTTTGGGTGATGGTTCAAACCGGAGCACAACCTGGAACCGTCAAATTGAGAAGGTTAACGCTTTATCTACTAGGATACAGAGGAGGGGTAGCTTAGTAGTTAGAACATTGCGCTCGCAATCTGACAACCCAAGTTCGAATCCAGTTTTTCAGAAGGGTAGGCAACTGTGTGCCAGTGGGAACGGATGACTAATTTTTTTTTACAAAGCTGCATACACACAGGGAATGGATGTATAAAAGCACATGGATGCTTATTCAATAAAATATTTAACAATAACATTGCACATCCGCTTTTATCACCTTATAAAACATATATGATATTCAGCACAACAACTGCAAGAGGGAAACTTTGACCTAACCAGTATCTACAAAATAGTATACAGCCATTTCTTCTTCTTCTGGCCATTGACAGAAGACTTCGAAAATAATGATATACGTCATCCTCTCCTCCTTCTCCTTCCCCTTCCTATCCCCCCTCCCCTCCCACACCATCTCCTTCCTCACCCTGCTAAGTCCCCAACACACCTCTCCCCTCACGCACGTTCTTAGGGATTAAAGATTGGTATAAAACCATGAGATTGTTTTTCAGTGTTTGCTGGGTGAGAAGAAGGAGAAAAAGGATTCAGGTGACCTTTTTCTCTGCTGTGTGTGGAGGGTTTTGTTTTAAAAGCTTGTTGAAAAAGATACAGGCAATGGAGATGAGATGCTTCCGCAAACTCCTTGGCATTTCATACAGTGATCACATCACTAATGAAGAAATGAAAACCTAGAATAAAGAATGCCATGGTTCACATCAAGAGCTCCTGACCAGTGAAAAAAAAACACAAGCTAAAGTGGTATGGGCACGTCACACGAATATCTGCACTGGCCAAGACACTTAGACAGTCTTACAGGGAACAGTAAAAGGAAGGGAGACGAAGAGGCAGACAGAGGAAACGATGGGAAGACAACATCAGGGAGTGGATAGGCTTTGGGTAGAGTGATCTGCTACGGAGGGCGGAGGACCGTGGGGAGTGGAGGAAGCTGGTTGGCAAGATCTTCAGTGGTGCCCTCGCGGTCCGCGGGACTACGGGACAGATGAAGGTGAAGGAAAAAGAAGATGAAATTGAGTCTACTGTATAGCCTCTATAAGTGTGTGTGTGCGTGCGTGCGTGCGTGCGTATGTGTGTGCGTGCGTGCGTGCGTATGTGTGTGTGTGTGTGTGTGTGTGTGTGTGTGTGTGTGTGTGTGTGTGTGTGTGTGTGTGTGCGCGTGCTTTCGAATTTGCTAGAATTATTCATTGTCAGTGATTGCTTGTTTGTTGTGAGGGTCGAGTGCAAGCGCTTTGATTTGTTTTTACAAGATATAGCGCTATATAA
>CM060322.1:41840228-41850228 GCA_030674155.1 Stramonita haemastoma | reverse complement strand
AAGAGGAGGAGGAGGAGGAGGAGGAGGAGGAGGAGGAGGAGGAGGAGGAGGAGGGGTAGGAGGAGGAAGAGGAGGAGGAGGGGTAGGAGGAGGAAGAAAGGCCAATGACTGTTTGCCCACACATGTTGAGACATCGCCCATGATTTTTTTTACCTATTCATCACCCTGTCTGATTGAAGGTCAGGCTGTAATTTCACAGATCATGACCAGTCTTTGCCATGCTTAGTGATGGACGATAGAGATGTGATCCCATAAGCTCGGTGCACACTTTGTTGCTTTGGGTGGTGGAATCTGAACGTCTTGGACAGGGTTTGTGGACAGAGCGCTATAGTTATATTTAGACTCTTTGAGTGGGGCTTTTTATTTCTCTGGCTGGATCGGGAGAAATTAGAAACGAAAATGTCAAGAATTCTGCAGCGCAGCTGTGGGGGCTGGTTGAAAGATGCATTGTTCTTTATTGATCAGAATCAGTCAGGAATGCTGCCTGATTTGTCACTTTGTTCTGTTGGTCTTTTTGTCTGTCTTTTTGTCTGTCTGTCTGTCTGTCTGTCTGTCTGTCTCTGTCTGTCTCTGTCTGTCTGTCTGTCTGTCTGTCTGTCTGTCTGTCTGTCTGTCTGTCTGTCTGTCTGTCTGTCTGTCTGTCTCTCTCTCTCTCTCTCTCTCTCTCTCTCTATCTCTCTTCTCTCTCTCTCTCTCTCTCTCTCTCTCTCTCTCTCTCTCTCTCTCTCTCTCTCTCTCTCTCTCTCTGTGCGTGTGTGTTGGGAGGGAGGGGGTTAATTTGAAATTTCCATTAAACAAATATGTCATAATGAGTATGTTTCTCTCTCCTTTTTATCTGGTATGTGTGTCTTACATAATATAGTGTAAGACTTTTCTTTCAGTGAACATTTGCATTCTGGTATATCACAGGCAATTCTTTTCTTTTTGCTACCTGCGTATTCATTTTGGCGATTAGTTTATTCATTAATTCTCCTGATTTTGCTCATTGTCTCATTTATATAGCATTACTTTACTCACTATCATAATTGTTTCACTCATTCATTCGCTAATATTTCAACATTGATTTGTTTGTTACTTTTATCTCTGTCTCTTGATTTGTTTACTCGTTCATTCTTTTATATAAAAAAAATCTTGGAGAATTAGAAATGATTTATGTACACATTGTATGTTTTGTTCTCCTTCGATGTGGACCATGTTTATATATTAAAAAACACACAATTATAAACCCTGGATGAGACAGTGTAAACTATAGCTCTTTTTCAATGACTTAAATTTTTGATTTTTTTATTTCGAGGATAGTGGAATAAGTACTCATTATGCTTTTTTAAACATCTTGTCCTCGTGTGTATGCAGTTTTGTAAATTTTGTCATCCGTCCCCGCCGACACATGACCTACTCTTTACGAAAAGCGGAACCGGTATTAAGATATGTGCAAGATGTTCTGCCTGCCCACGGGACCTCGTTTTATAGTCTCATCCGAAAGACTTTAAGGGGGAGTGGAGTCGGCACTGATGTTAACTCCAGAGGAAAAAAAAACCCTCTTGGGCGAGATTTGAACCCAGGTTAGCAGATTACAAGCCCCTCACCTCTGATCACCAACCTATCCTGTCCCCACTTGGGTGACTGAGAATGGCGACAGCTGAACTAGATCTAGTCCGCCTTCATCTATACTACTGACAAATCGAACACACAGTCCACTAGTTCTTTGATGACAGAGTCCATTTTTAGCTGAAATCAAACTGTAATGATGTACGTCCCTCCTCCCTGGCCTACCCACGCCATTTGCACAGTGTCTGAATCCCTCAGTTAGCTTACTACTGAACTAGTATTAGAAATGCTGCGGGGGTGAAATAGCACAGGGACTGCAGTATTATGCCTGAGTAGAAAGCGATAAAGTCCAGATCGGAAGTGTCCCATGGTTTGATCCCCTTTTGGGCCTAAAACGTTTCCCCCATCCATTGGTCTTTGGTCTGCCACTGACACACGTCAGACACTGTGCAAATGGTGTGGGTAGGAGGAGGGGGATCATCAGAGTTTGACCAGCTAAAAATGGACTCTGTCATAAAAGAAATAGTGGACTGTGTGTTCAATTTGTCTGTAGTATAGAGGAAGGCAGACTATATCTAGTTCATGAGTGGTGGTCTGGGTGCTGGTCCTTAGCAATGGAATGCACAAGTAAAATACTTTCTCTGACACTTTCTCGGGGGTAAACTAATAACAACAACAAACTTATTAAAGAAAAAAAGACAAACAATCCAGATCAGAGTTTAAACTCTAATAAAAACAGAAAAAAACAAATCTGATTGCACATTAAAATTTAAACCGTAGACATTTTTATGAGTTGCTTGAATAGATAGGTTCATCTCAAAGCCACAAGACTCGACCCCCCCCCCCCCCCCTCTCTCTCTCTCTCTCTCTCTCTCTCCTCTCTCTCTCTCTCTCTCTCTCTCTCTCTCTCTCTCTCTCTCTCCCTCTCTCTCTCTCTCTCTCTCTCTCTCTGTCCGGGCCTGTGGACCTGGTCACAGTCAGTCAGTCAGTTTGCTTTGCTTTGCTTTGCTTGTCCAGGGTTCAGAAGTGTTCTTAGTGACTAAACAAGATGAGGAGAAAAGGAAATGACTTGAGATCAATCACAGGTCAACACCAATCACAACCCTGGCTGGGGAGCCTAGAGCAAAGAGACACACCCTTGTGATGAAAGGGAGGAGGAAGAGTTAAGGTGGGGGTAGGGGTGAGGGTGGGGTGGAACATGACTGCGACCTAACAAAAGTGCTAAAGCACGGCTGGTTATTTGGGGGATTTTTTTTGGGGGGGAGGGGGGAGTTTTTTTTTGGGGGGGGGTCTTTTTTTGTTTGTTTTTGCTGCCTCTTTTTTTTCTGTGAAGACAGAATACTGCTGCTCCATTTTTATGCGTTCATTTCGTGGTATTCTGACAACTATCCGTGTAAAGCTGCCGCTACGCCACTACGCCAAATGATGTGCTGTGCGTCTGCTGGGCCCCTTTTTGTTGTTTCATAATGCTTGTTTAGATCCAGTTTACGTAGAACACTGTCTGATGAGCACCTTTAATGGTGACAATGGTTTTCCACTTAACGTACTCAGGATAGTTTTTTCTTGCATGCAAAAGTCGCGTGCGCGCGCACACACACACACGCACACACGCTCAGTTGCGCGCGTGCATGTACTCACATACACACACGCACGCAACCACACCACACACATACACACACACGCCACGCACACGCACACGCACAACACACACACACGCACACACACACACACCTCACACACACACACACACACACACACACACACACACACACACACACACACACACACACACACACACACACACAACCAATGTAGGAATACAATGTTATAAGGACCATTGACTAGAAAAGACATAAACATATATTGATATAAGAAATTCGGACTGCTCTCCGCGGGGAGAGCGTGTCGCCACAAGAGCAGCGCCACCCTTTCTCTATCTTTTCCTGTTTACAACTGTATTTCTTTCCCTATCAGAGCGGCTTTTTTCTACATAATTTTTCCGGGACAACTCTCTTGTTGCCGTGGGTTCATTAACGTGCGCTTAATAGTTTTGTGTAACACTCGGGACTTCGGTTTATCGTCTCATCCGAAAGACTACACCCAGTTCAACACTCATGGTCTAATGGATGGGGGGGATGAAGCTTTGGGCCCCAAACGGGGATCAAACCATCGCACACTTCAGACCCGGACTTTTCGCTATCTAGGCAGGCGCGTTACCTCAAATCCAGGGATCCACCAGTGTTAGGAATTCAAAAAGCCTTGACAAACTAAAGCCTTCCTAGTCTAACCTTTTTTTTTTACTATCAGCTTCTTTTCCCTATATACCCCCTGTTCTCTGTCTGTCTCTGACTCTTTCTGATTGCCTCTCTCTTTCTGTCTATCTATCTTCTCTGTTGCTGTCTTCTGTCTTTCTCTCTATCTCACGATCTCATTGTCTGTCTCTGTGTGCCCGTCTGTTCAAGTTTGTCTTTGTCTGTTTGTCTGTCTGTCTGTCTGTTTCTGTCTCTCTCTCTCCTCTCTCTCTCTCTCTCTCACTTTCTCCCTCTCTTTCTCTGTCTGTCTCTCTGTCTCTCTCTCTTTCTCTCTCTCTGTCTCTCTCTTTCTCTCTCTCTCTGTGTCTCTGTCTCTATCTGTCTCTCTGGCTCTCTCTCTCTCTCTCTCTCTCTCTCTCTCTGTGTCTCTCTCTCTACCTCTCTCTCTCTCTTATTTGATTTTCACCCAGCCCTTTTAGTTTAATCCCAAAGTGCACAGACATAAAAGCTACAATAATTGTGAGCACAATGTGTTTTAAATCCTGGCCTTAACCTGTCACTATTGCTTCATCGTTTATATTCTTTTGTCTTGTTCCTCTCTCTCTCTCTCTCTCTCTCTCTCTCTCTCTCTCTCTCTCCTCTCTCTCTCTCTCTCTCTCTCTCTCCTCTCTCTCTCTCTCTCTCTCTCTCTCTCTCCTCTCTCTCTCTCCTCTCTCTTCTCTCTCTCTCCTCTCTCTCTCTCTCTCTCTCTCTCTCTCTCTCTCTCTCTCTCCTCTCTCTCTCATCTCTCTCTCTCCTCTCTCTCTCTCTCTCTCTCCTCTCTCTCTCTCTCTCTCTCTCTCTCCTCTCCTCTCTCCTCCCCTCCTCTCTCCTCTTAAAATCTTTCTCTTCACTGCTGACAAATATTCTATCTGTCAGCAGTGAAGAGAAAATAGAAAGTCTAGCTAAATTCATTGGAGAAGCAATGAATATTAGGAAAAAGATAACGGAACAGAGTAACTAGTCCTTAGATGGTCCTTTATTGATTCTGTTTGTGTGGGGGGGGGGGGGAGGGAGGGAGAGAGAGAGAGAGAGAGAGAGAGAGAGAGGTGTGTGTGTGTGTGTGTGTGTGTGTGTGTGTGTGTGTGTGTGTGTGTGTGTGTGTGTGTGTGTGTGTGTGTGTGTGTGTGTGTGTGTGTGTGTGTGTGTGTGTGTCACCTGCGTGGCAATTAGAATGTGCAGTAGTATATGTAAGTGCGAAGTGAGAGGAAAATTTGAAAAATGTTATTATGTTACACGAATTCATCTGAACTTGTTATTCCCCCTTGTCTACAGGGCTGTAATGCTGTATGGACAATAAAACTGTGTCAGTGTCAGTGTCAGTGTCTTAAAATCTTTCTTAGAATGTAGTAGATGTTAATTTTTATGACAAAATAAGAATTAGAGAATTGTGTTACACTAGCTAGTGCTCTCTCTCTGTCTGTCTCTCTCTCTCTCTCTTTCTCTTTTCTCTCTCTCTCTGTCTCTCTCTTAAGCCAAGCCTAGTTCAGACCAACAGTTAGACAGACACACCCTCTCTCTCTCAGTCAGTCCAACACAGACAGACAGACAGAGACAGAGACACTCAGGTAGTCAACACCACAGGCGGACAGACAGACAGACAGCCATTTCCGCCTAAAATCACAAAATATGAACAGACCTTAAACTGAAGATATCACAGACAGCCAGACAGACAGAGACAAAGACATACTGACAGGCAGTAAGCAGACAGACAGACAGGCAAACAGAGACAGAAACACTCAGACAGGCAGTAAGCAGACAGACAGACAGGCAAACAGAGACAGAAACACTCAGACAGGCAGTAAGCAGACAGACAGACAGGCAAACAGAGACAGAAACACTCAGACAGGCAGTAAGCAGACAGACAGACAGGCAAACAGAGACAGAAACACTCAGACAGGCAGTAACCATACAAACAGACAGACAGACAAACAGAGACAGAAACACTCAGACAGGCAGTAACCATACAAACAGACAGACAGACAAACAGAGACAGAAACACTCAGACAGGCAGTAACCACATACAGACACACACACACACACACACACAACACACACACACACACACACACACACACACACACACACACACACACACACACACACACACACACACACAGGATGACAAACACACAGAAAGAAAGAAAGAAAGAAACAGACACAATCGTGACAGAGAGTATCACCATCCCAAGTGTGGAGATAGTATAGCAATGACACGATGGATCAGGAACGCCAAAAGGGTCTGCTGCACTGATAACATACGTCCACCCCACCCTCACAACATCAGGGATAGGGCAGGAAAAGGGCTGGGATATTAACTAGTACTAGGGACGTGATAGCCTAGTGGTCAGAACATTGCGCTCGCAATTTGACGACCTGGGTTCGATTCCCGGTCGTGGGGGGGGGGGGGGGGGGGGTTCCCTGGAGTTAACAAACATCAGTGCTGACTCCACTCTCCCCAAAAAGTCTTTCGGATGAGACTAAAAACCGAGGCGAACGCACGCAGAACATTTTTAGCGCACACGTTAAATCCTGTTCCGCTTTTACGTAAGAGTAGGCCATCGTGTGCCGGTGGGAACAGATGGCATTGACAAAACTGCATACACACGGGGGCTGGATGTAAAAGAAGAATATGATTGCTTATTCCATTAACCTCGATATAAAAGAATAAATAGAAATAAAGAGAAAAAAAAAACTAGTACCCTCTCTTTCCGTCAGCTTAGCTTTTCTTTTTCTCTCTGCTGCTTTGTTTTGTTTTCTGGTGCACAAAACAAAACTGCATACACACGGGGACTGGATGTAAAAAATGGTATATGATTGCTTATTCCATTATCTTCGATATAAAAGAATAAATAGAAATAAATAGAAAAAAGTGCCCTTTCTTTCTGTCAGCTCAGCTTTTCTTTTTCTCTCTCTGCTGCCTTTGCTTTGTTTTCGGGTGCACCATTTCTTTACATCTCCTCCCATCCCATCTCATCTCCTCCCATCCCATCTCATCCCATCCCATGTCGCTTATGCTTATCCCCGTCCTCATCCAGTTTCATTCTGTTTTTCTCCCCAGCATCTGTTTTTCTACTTTGTCTGTTTTTTTAGTATTTCCAAGGAGGTATATAGTGTACAGAAAATGTCATAACCGTTGCATCATACTTGTTGGCAAGTGATAAATTATTCACGGCATAACGCGTGGTGGGGACGGAATAGTTCAGTGGTCAGAGCACTCGCTTCCTCCCAGCAGCCAAAAGTTAAGCTGCATCAAGCGAGTGTGGTTACCGATTGGATGGGTGACTGTTTGCGTGCGCGCCTTGGTTTCAGTACAGTCTCCCACCTCCCTCAGCTGTAAATGGGTACCTACCCTTTTTAGGGTCAGGGAAGGTAAAACAGCGAGGGAGAGGAGATGGGCGTTGCCCTCAATATGCTAGCCCCTAGAGAAGCTGAGGTCCCTGATGCCTCGCTCCCCTACGACCACATAGGTTATGGGATACCATTACCTTTTTACCTTTAACCCTATGCACTAAAAAGCCTAGATGAGTGCTGATACTTTTTGTGTTCTGTAACCTGTCGATCGATGACATCAATAATTATAGGTTCTTTAACGTGCATATACACAGACTTCTCATAATTTCTTATTCTGAGCTTTAAAAACAAGTATTCTTGAGTCTTGAATCTTGACTTTCATATATTTATAAACGATGGAAAGTAATAAATTGGTAAATCTGCAAAATCATTTTTCTGTGAAGCCATCCAAAACCCAACCCTTATTCTCTCAGGCAAAGACTTGGAACAGGAACCCTCAGAAAGAAAAAAAGATCCAGAGGTCTGTAGCCTTTAGTAACGCGCTATCACGCCCCCAGAACCAGCAGTCCGCAAAAAAAAATATCTCAGACTGAATGAAGCCTGGGGAAGAAGCCTTACTGGTGGTGCTCAGTGGTGTATGTGCTGATGCTTTTTACTCTGGAGCTACTGATGAAGTCCCTGACTGACAATGACAACACAGCGTGAAGGCAGGGCTGGCCTGCGTGGTAGTGACTGTCACTACCATTCCATCCATCCATTAATTCAAACGCAAAAGGCCACAGTGCTATAGATTGCATTGCTGTAGAAGCGAAATTAGTCGCAAAGAATGCAAAAAAAAAACCCAACACAGTGCTATTAAATTCATTGCAATACAAGCGAAATCAGTCACAAAGAATGCAAAAAAAACCCACAGTACTATAGACTGCATTGCAATAGAAGCGAAATCAGTTGCAAAGAATGCAAAAAGACCACAGTGCTATAGAATGCATTGCAATAGAAGCGAAATCAGTAGAACCTAATGTGATACGATACTAAACAACACAATATTATGATACAATGCAACGAGAATACAGTGCAACACAGTGCAATGCATCATAGCACAAAACAAAAACAAATAACACTGCTATATGATATAATGCATGCAGCACGATGAAATTTGACGAAGTGATACCACTAAAACTATTTCAAATCCAACCCTGAATACTGTATATTAGTTCAACCTCAGAACCCCATAACCACAGGACTAAACTGGTGTTGTTATTTTCTGAAACACACTTCTTCAGGCATACACTGGACAAGTTGATAGGGTGTGTTTTCAGAGGTTCCCCACCCCCCCACACCCCATGGGCGGAATAATGGACGGTGCCAGCCACCAGCCTGACTAAAGGTCCTCAGAGAAGTCTTCATTCTGACATGTATTTTTGCCTCCTACTTCTTGCACAACAGCTTTCCAAGACAAAGTTTAGGGTAAAAGGTAAAGGTGTCCCATAACCTATGTGGTCGTAGGGAAGCAAGGCGTCAGAGACCTCAGCTTCTCTAGGGGTCAGCATATTGAGGGCGGCGCCCATCTCCTCTCCCTCGCTGCTTTACCTTCCCTGACCCTAAAGAAGGCAGGTACCCATTCACAGCTAAGTGGACTGGATGGGGGACTGTTCTGAAGCCAAGGCACGCAAGTGGTCACCCATCCAATTGGTAACCGCGCTCGATGCTGCTTAACCTTGGCTTGGGGAAAGCGAGTGCTCTAGTAAAAGAGAAAAAAATGCAGGCCACCAACATTCAACATTGCCAACACCATTCAGATCAGTGGTCTGGGAAGGCTACAGGAGATGGTAGAACTCAGCAAAGACGATGGTGAACCCTGGTGGCATCGCGTGGATCTTTACCGACGACAGTAGTGACGATGGAGAGAGGTGGTGACAGGGGGCTTCTGACACTCTAGTGGAGATGGGATAGCAATCTGACGACCCGGGTTCGAATCCCGTTCAAGAGGATTTTTCCTCTGGAGTTAACATCAGTGCCGACTCCACTCCCCCTGAATGTCCTTCAGATGAGACTATAAACCGAGGTGCCGTGTGCAGACGCACGCAGAACATCTTGCGCACACTTTAAAAACCGTTCCACTTTTCGGAAGAGAAAGCCATTTTGTGCCGGTTGGAACAGAGGACAAGATGTACAAAACTGCATACACACGGGGAATGGATGCAAAAAGGCACATGAGGGCTTACTCCATTATCCTCGCTATAAAAGAATAAATAGAATAAATAAACAAGGTGCTCAGGGAAGTCTTCATTCTGACATGTATTTTGGTCTCTCACTTCTTGCACGACAGTTTTCTAAGGCAAGATTGAGGGTAAAGGGGAAGAAAATGCAGATCACCAACAATCAACATTGCCACACCATTCAGATCAGTGGTCTGGAAGGGCTACAGGAGATAGTAGAACTCAGCAAAGGCGATGGTGAGCCCTGGTGGCATTGCATGGAGCTTATACTGACGACAGTAGCGGCTACGGAGGTGGTGACAGGGGGCTTCTGACACTCTGGTGAAAACAGGCTGCATTCAGATCATGACTCCCACACTTAATCCCTTCCGCCTGCAGTTTGTTTCTTTGTTGTTGTTTTTTGTTTCTTTGTTGTTGTTTTTTGTTTCTTTGTTGTTGTTTTTCGTGGTCATACACTGGACCAGATAAGAATGGAATGGGCTGGATAAGACTGAATGGGACAGACCTGCATGAGACTGACTGGGTTTGGATTAGTTTGACGTGACGTGGCTTGGTTTGGCGTGGCGTGGCGTGGATTGACTTGACGTGGCGTTGCATGGCGTGGAGTTGTTGTTTTTCTTTTATACCCTTTTATGTCACAGCAGATTT
>CM060322.1:41833309-41835809 GCA_030674155.1 Stramonita haemastoma | reverse complement strand
TGGCTTCAGACATGGAAGCAGAGGAGAAACCATAACTATGGTAATGATGACTGAGGTCAAAGCAGCAGGGGTCAGTAAATCAGGGACGTACACTTTTCATGATATTGCAGTGTAGTCAATGATGATGATGAAAATGATAAAAGATATTCGTCCCTTGACAGCTTTTTCTTTTTATCCAGCAAGCAAAACGTGTTTCATTCCTCACCATTCCAAACAAAACTCTACGACAACAGAAGGAAGAAGAATAAAAAACGACAGAAGACTAGAAGTCAGTACCCATCACTGTGACTTCTCGAACCTACATGTGAAAGAAACATTTTCTTGGGGGGTGGGAGAGGAGGAGAGAGGAGGAGGAGGAAGAGGAGAAGGAGGAGGAGGAGGAAGTGGAGGAGGAGGAGGAGGAGGAGGAGGAGGAGGGAGAAAGGCCAATGACTGTTTGCCCACACATGTTGAAACATCGAGCAGGACTTTTTTTTCCTAGTCATCACCCTGTCTGATTGAAGGTCAAGCTGTAATTTCCCAGGTCTTTGCCATGCTGGTGATGGACGATAGAGATGTGATCCCATAAGCTCGGTGCACACTTTGTTGCTTTGGGTGGTGAAATCTGAACGTCATGTCTGGGTGGTGAAATCTGAACAGGGTTTGTGGACAGAGCGCTATAGTTATATTTAGACTCATTGAGTTGGGTGGGGTTTTTTTTCTCTTGCTGGATGGGGAGAAATTAGAAACGAAAATGTAAAGAATGCTGCAGCTGTGAGGGCTGGATGAAAGATTCATTGTTGTTTATTGATCAGAATCAGTCAGGAATAATGCCTGATTTGTCACTTTGTTCTGTTGGTCTTTTTGTCTGTCTTTTTGTCTGTCTGTCTGTCTGTCTGTCTGTCTGTCTGTCTGTCTGTCTGTCTGTCTGTCTGTCTGTCTGTCTGTCTGTCTGTCTGTCTGTCTGTCTGTCTGTCTGTCTGTCTGTCTCTCTCTCTCTCTCTCTCTCTCTCTCTCTCTCTCTCTCTCTCTCTCTCTCTCTCTCTCTCCTCCTCTCTCTCTCCTCTCTCTCTCTCTCTCTCTGTGCGTGTGTATTGGGATGGAGGGGGGTTTAATTTGAAATTTCCATTAAACAAATATGTCATAATGAGTATGTTTCTCTCTCCTTTTTTTCCTGGTATGTGTGTCTTACATAACATAGTGTAAGACTTTTCGTTCAGTGAACATTTGTATTCTGGTGTATCACAGACCATTCTTTTCTTTTTCTACCTGCTTATTCATTTCGTGTTTTGTTTACTTATTTACTCATTTTGCTCACTGTCTAGTTCATTCATAATTTTATAGCATCACTTATTCACAATCATATCCGCACATTCGTTTGTTCATGATTTCAACATTAATTTGTTTGTCAGTTTTCTCTGTGTCTCTTGGTTTGACCACCCCGCCCCCGCTTGGGTGACTAAGAATGGCAACAGCTGAACTAGATATAGTCCGCCTTCATCTATACTACAGACAAATCGAACACACAGTCCCCTAGTTCTTTGATGACAGAGTCCATTTTTAGCTGAAGTCAAACTCTAATGATGAACGTTCCTCCTCCCTGGCCTACCCACGCCATTTGCACAGTGTCTGAATCCCTCATTTAGCTCACCACTGAACTAGAATTAGAAATGTTGCGGGGGTGAAATAGCTCAGAGACTGAAACCTTCAATTTGTGATATGTGGATCGATGATCTATAGAGCTAACCCGCCTGCCTAGAAAGAGGGCAGGTATCCATTTACAGCCGGGTGAAGTGGGGGACTGTACTGAAGCCAAGGCGCGCAAACGGTCACCCATCCAATTGGTAGCCACGCTCGATGCTGCTAAACCTTAGCTTGGGGAAAGCGAGTGCTCTGACCACTGAGCTTTCCTGTCCCTTATGTACAATATGTGAAACACTTGGTCCTATACGTTCTCGGGAGTAAACTAATAACAAGAAAAAAGACAAACTATCCAAATCAAAGTTTACACCATAATAAAGCAGAATAAACAAAATTAATCTGATTTATTAAATTTGAACATTTACATTTTTCAAAATGATTGAGAAGTTGTAAGTGATTACCTGCACTTGCTTTTCCTCCACTACCTTTTTCCTCAATTAAATTTGAGCAGTAGATTTTTTTGATTATTTGCTTAAATAGGTAGGCTCACCTAAAAGCCACAAGACTTCCACACACTCTCTCTCTCTCTCTCTCTCTCTCTCTCTCTCTCTCTCTCTCTCTCTCTCTCTCTCTCTCTCTCTCTCTCTCTCTCTTCTCTCTCTCTCTCTCTCTCTCTCTCCTCTCTCTCTCTCTCTCTCTCTCTTTCTCTCGGGCCTGTGGACCTGGTCACAGTCAGTCAGTCAGTCAGTTTGCTTTGCTTTGCTTTGCTTGTCCAGGTTCAGAAGTGTTCGTAGTGACTAAACAAGATGAGGAGAAAAGGAAATGACTTGAGATCAATCACAGGTCAACACCAATCACAACCCTGGCTGGGGAGCCAAGA
>CM060322.1:41818309-41828309 GCA_030674155.1 Stramonita haemastoma | reverse complement strand
CATCCATCCGTCCATCCATCCGTCCATCCATCCGTCCATCCACCCATTCAAGACTCAAGATATTTCTGCTGTGACTAAGTCGCAAAGAATGCAAAAAGATCACAGTGCTATAAAATGCATTGCAATAGAAGCGAAATCAGTCGCAAAGAATGCAAAAAAAAACCACAGTGCTATGATAAAAGATTACAATAGAAGCGAAATCAGTCGCAAAGAATGCACAAAAAACTGCCATAGAATGCATTGCAACAGAAGCGAAATCGCCCGCAAAGAATGCAAAAGGTCACAGTGCTATAATAATGCATTACAATACAAGCGAGATCAGTGGCACAGAATGCAAAAAAAAAAACCCACAGTGCTATAGAATGCACTCCAATAGAAGCGAAATCAGTCGCAAAGAATGCAAAGACCACAGTGCTATAGAATGCATTGCAATAGAAACAAAATCGGCCGCAAAGAATGCAAAAGACCACAGTGCTATAGACTGCATTGCAATAGAAGCGAAATCAGTGGAATCTAATGTGATACAATACATCACAATACAATATTATGATACCCTGCAACGAGAATACAGTGCAACACAGTGCAATGCACCACAACACAAAACATAAACAAATAACACTGTAATAAGATATAATGCATGCAGCACGATGAAATTTGACGAGGTCATACCACTAAAACTATCCCAAATCCAACCCTGAGTAGTGAATAATTAGCTGAACCTCAGAACCCCATAATCACCGGACTAAACCGGTGTTGATATTTTTCTGAAACACACATTTTTAAGACATACATTGGACAAGTTGATAGGGTGTGTTTTAAGAGGTTGCCGTCCCATGGGCGGAATGATGGACGGTGCCAGCCAGCAGCCTGACTGAAGGTCCTCAGAAAAGTCTTCATTCTGACATGTATTTTGGCATCCTACTTCTTACACAACAGTTTTCCAAGACAAGACTGGGGGTAAAAGGTAACGGTAAAGGTGTCCCATAACTTATGTGGTCGTAGGGGAGTAAGGCATCAGAGACCTCAGCTTCTCTAGGGGCCAGCATATTGAGGGCGGCGCCCATCTCCTCTCCCTCGCTGCTTTACCTTCCCTGACCCTAAAGAAGGCAGGTACCCATTCACAGCTGAGTGGACTGGATGGGGGACTGTTCTGAAGCCAAGGCACGCAAGTGGTCACCCATCCAATTGGTAACCGCGCTCGATGCTGCTTAACCTTGGCTTGGGGAAAGCGAGTGCTCTGAAGATTGGGAGTAAAAGAGAAAAAAAATGCAGGCCACCAACATTCAACATTGCCAGCACCATTCAGATCAGTGGTCTGGGAAGGATACAGGAGATGATAGAACTCAGCAAAGACGATGGTGAACCCTGGTGGCATCGTATGGAGCTCTTTACCGACGACAGTAGTGACGATGGAGAGAGGTGATGACAGGTGGCTTCTGACACTCTAGTGGAGATGGGATAGCAATCTGACGACCCGAGTTCGAATCCCGTTCAAGAGGATTTTTCCTCTGGAGTTAACATCAGTGCTGACTCCATTCCCCCTGAATGTCCTTCAGATGAGACTATAAATCGAGGTGCCGTGTGCAGACGCACGCAGAACATCTTGCGCACACTTTAAAAACGGTTCCACTTTTCAGAAGAGAAAGCCATTGTGTGCCGGTTGGAACAGAGGACAAGATGTACAAAACTGCATACACACGGGGAATGGATGCAAAAAAGCACATGAGTGCGTACTCCATTATCCTCGATATAAAAGAATAAATAGAATAAATGAATAAGGTCCTCAGAGAAGTCTTCATTCTGACATGTATCTTGGCCTCCTACTTCTTGCACAACCGTTTTCCAAAGCGAGACTGAGGCCGGTAAAAAGGAAGAAAATGCAGACCATCAACATTCAACATTGCCACACCATTCAGATCAGTGGTCTGGGAGGGCTACAGGAGATGGTAGAACTCGGCAAAGACGATGGTGAACCCTGGTGGCATCGCGTGGAGCTTATACTGACGACAGTAGCGGCAATGGAGAAAGGTGGTGACAGGGGGCTTCTGACACTCTTGTGGAAACAGGCTGCATTCAGATCATGACTCCCACTTAATCCCTTCCGCCTGCAGTTTGTTTCTTTGTTGTTGTTTTTTGTTTCTTTGTTGTTGTTTTTTGTTTCTTTGTTGTTGTTTTTCGTGGTCATACACTGGACGAGATAAGAATGGAATGGGCTGGATAAGACTGAATGGGGTTGAACTGCTTGGGACTGACTGGGTCTGGATTAGTTTTGACGTGGCGTGGCGTGGCGTGAATTCACTTGACGTGGCGTTGCATAGCGTGGAGTGGTTCTTTTTTTTCTATACCCATATTTCTCTGCTTGAAATTTGGGCTGCTCTCCCCATGGAGAGCGTGTCACCACAAGTGCAGCGCCATCCATTTTCTATTTTTCTTTTTCCTGTCTGCAACTGTATATTATGTTTCCCTATCAGAGTATGTATTATTGTCATGCTTATTACTTCACCTTCTGAAAATAAAATTGAATCAATCAATCAATCAATTCCCTCTCCCTTTGCCCTTTCTTCCTCCACGTCCCCCTTTCTCGCTGTTTTTCCATCCCTGTTGCCCCCCCCCCCCCTCTCTCTCTCTCTCTCTCTCTCTCTCTCTCTCTCTCCTCTCTCTCTCCTCTCTCTCTCTCTTCTCTCTCTCTCTCTCTCTCTCTCTCTCTCTCTCTCTCTCTCCTCTCTCTCTCTCTCTCTCTCTCTCTCTCTCTCTCTCTCTCTCTCTCTCTCTCTCTCTCTCTCTCTCTCTCTCTCTCTCTCTTCTCCTCTCTCTAAAATGGGGACGGATAGCCTAGTGGTCAGAACATTGCGCTCACAATTTGACGACCCGGCTTCGATTCCCGGTCGAGGGGATTTTTTCCTCTGGAGTTAACATCAGCGCTGACTCTTCTTCCCCCAAAAGTCCTTCGGATGAGACTAAAAACCGAGGCCCCGTGTGCGACCGCACGGAGAACATCTTGCGCACACGTTAAATCCTGTTCAGCTTTTCGTAAGAGTATGCCATCGTGTGCCGGTGGAACAGATAACATTTACAAAACTGCATACACACGGGGACTGGATGTAAAAAGCACACGAGTGCTTATTCCATTATTCTCGATATAAAAGAATAAATCAAACTAAATCAAATCAAATAAAAAATCTCTCTCTCTCTCTCTCTCTCTCTCTCTCTCTCCTCTCTCTCTCTCTCTCTCTCTCTCTCTCTCTCCTCCTCTCTCTCTCTCCTCTCTCTCTCTCTCCTCTCTCTCTCTCTCTCTCTCCGTCTCTCTCTCTCTCTCTCTCTCTCCTCTCTCCTCTCTCCTCTCTCTCTCTCTCTCTCTCTCTCTCTCTCCTCTCTCTCTCTCTCTCTCTCTCTCCTCCTCCCTCCCTCCCCCCTGTCTCTCTCTCTCTCTTTTTATAATATTCTCTTCCTCCTCCGGTTCTTCTTGAACACACACATCGCAACCAAAATCTATATTATATTGACCCTCTGACGGAGACCACAGGTAAATCAACTTCATAGATGAAGTGGCAGTGAGAAAAAGGGAGGGAGGGGACAGAGGGGGGGGGGGGGTTGGAAGGGGTAGGAGAGAGTGGGCGGGGGGGGGGTGGGGAAGGGCAGAAGCCCAGACGCTCTCATCACATTTCAGACGGTAAGCAGATCGTCTTTTAGAGCCAGTGCCAGACAGAGGGTCTGCAGAATGACGTGAAGCTGGCCATTGATGGTGTCATTGTGTTGCTAGCCTTTGGACACTGCCTGCAGTAAATCAGCTTTCATACGGCTCTGCTTGGGGGTGGGGTGGGGGTGGGGAGGGGAGGTTGTTCATCTACCAAGTTACTGTTTTGATAAAGTCTTGATGGCTTCCACTGTTTATAACGAAAGTGTGTTCGCTGAATAGGAAAATAAAGATACGTGAAAGAAAGAGTCCTTTTTTAAGAAAAATTTCGTGCCTCTGTTAGGAGTCTGCAGTTCATCAATGATAAGATTTTTTTTTAATATGTGACCGTTTTTTTGGTTGTTTATTTTATTTATATTACTTTATGCCACAGCAGATTTCTTTGCGTAAAATTCTGGATGCTCTCCCCCAGGGAGAGTGCGTCGCCACAAGTGCAACGCCACCCATTATTTTTGTTTTCTTTTTCCTGTCTGCAACTGTATTTTGTTTCCCTATCAGAGTGGGTTTTTTCTCTACAGTTTTGCCAGGGACAACCCTGTTTTATCCACCATCAAGTTTTCCCACTTGAGGGATGATGTCTAAACAAGACATCAGTATGCATGTGTGTATGGGTTTATATTTTTGTCATCTGTTTTTACCGACACGAAATGGCCTACTCTTCCAAAAGGCAAAATGGGTTTTCACGTGTGTGCAAGATATTCTGCGGGCGTTCGCGCATTGGGCTTAAGTTTATATAGTCTTATCTGGACTTTTGGGAGAGTGGAGTCAGTGCTGGTGTTTTAAGTTCCAGGGGGAAAATGCCCTTAAACAGGCGTACGTCTCGGTTGTGGCTCAATTGCGAGTGCAACGCTCTAACCACTAGGCCACACCGCCTCCAGAAAGGAAGTAGCACAGCATCAGCAGGATACGTCTGGTAACGGTCCTTGGAGTCTGTAATACACTTCGTTTGTCGCAATTTTAGGTCTGGTAACTATCTTTTGAGTCTGTGAAACACTTCGTTTGTCGCAATTTTAGGTCTGGTAACTATCTTTTGAGTCTGTGAAATACTTCGTTTGTCGCAATTTTAGGTCTGGTGACTGTCCTTGGAGTCTGTAATACACTTCGTTTGTCGCAATTTTAGGTCTGGTGACTATCCTTGGAGTCTGCAATACACTTCGTCTGTCGCAATTTTAGGTCTGGTAACTGTCCTTGGAGTCTGTAATACACTTCGTCTGTCGCAATTTTAGGTCTGGTAACTGTCCTTGGAGTCTGTAATACACTTCGTCTGTCGCAATTTTAGGTCTGGTAACTGTTCTTGGAGTCTGTAATACACTTCGTCTGTTGCAATTTTAGGTCTGGTAACGGTTCTTAGAGTCTGTAAAGCATTTTGTTTGTCGCAATTTTAGGTCTGGTAACGGTTCTTGGAGTCTGTAAAACACTTCGTCGCAATTTTAGGTCTGGTAACGGTCCTTGGAGTCTGTGAAACACTTCGTTGCAATGTTTCTTTTGGGACATGGGTCAAGTACAAAATTCAGCTACTGTTTTGTTTTCCTTTTCGTTGTGACTGAGTTGGGTAACCCTGCTGTTTGTCTTTATTAATATTTCCACGGTAGGTCTTCGAAAACAGTAGTTTGTGGTATATTCACTAAAAAAAAATTAGAAGGCCTATGTTTTTGGATACAGAAAGCAGATAAATCCGCATTCGTAATTATCAGAAAGGTGCAAGCATTGCTAAAAAAAAAAAAAAAAAAAGAAACATCAAGTTGAACGGATCCATGATTTCAAGAACAGAAAAATAGAAGAAAAAAAGGAAGACTCTTTGGAAATAATATGTGGCCGTTGACGTGTTGTTATAACAGTTGAGCTGACAGAACCTGGCTCAGTAGGCTTCGATGTGTCTGCCTCGTAATGTTGTTTAGAAATAGATGCTGTTGATGAGTTGTTTTTGCCTTTGTGTGTTCCTGCTAGCTTTCAAGTTTACTGAGTATATATATATAGCTTGAAATAACTTCCATTGGCACAAAGCCGCTAAGGTGTTGTGTTGTTGTTGTTGTGTTTATGATATGTATGTGTGTTGTTGTTGTTGTGTGTTGTGTTGTATTTGTTGTTGTTGTTTGATGATGATGATGATGATGATGATGATGATGATGATGATGATGATGATGATGATGATGATGATGATGATGATGATGATGATGATGATGATGTTGTTGTTGTTGTTGTCTTGTATGTTTCTTCTTGCTGTTCTTCTTCTTCTTCTTCTTCTTCTTCTTCTTCTTCTTCTTCTTCTTCTTCTTCTTCTTCTTCTTCTTCTTCTTCTTCTTCTTCTTCTTCTTCTTCTCTTCTTCTTGCAATTCCTCTTTGCAATTCTTCTTCTTCTTTTCCTGCTCTCTGCTGCACTACTACTACTAACTACTACTACTACTACACTACTACCTACTGACTATACTACTGCTGCTACTACTACTACTACTAACTACTACACTACTACTACTACTACTACTACTACTACTACTACTACCTACGACTACACTACGACTACTAACTACTACACTACTACTAGCTACTACACTACTGACTACTACTACTACTGCTGCTGCTGCTGCTGCTACAACTGCTACAACTGCTACTTTTGTTGTTGCTGTTTCATGCTTGTGTTATTCTAGTAGTGCTCTTCTTGTTCTTTTCTTGTTCTTGTTCTTTTCTCTTTTCTTCTTCTTCATTCTCTTCTTCTTCTTCTTCTTCTTCTTCTTTTCTTGCTTCTTCTTCTTCTTCTTCTTCTTCTTCTTCTTCTTCTTCTTCTTCTTCTTCTTCTTCTTCTTCTTCTTCTCTTTCTTCTTCTTCTTCTTCTTCTTCTTCTTCTTCTTCTTCTTCTTTTTGCTGCTGCTGCTGCTGCTGCTACTACACTACTATACTACTACTACTACTCTACTACTACTACTACTACTACTACTACTACTACTACTACTACTACTACTACTACTACTACTCACACTACTACACTACGACTACACTACGACTACTACTACTACGACTACTACACTACGTACTACTGACTACCACTACTACTCCCTACTACTACTACTACTACTACTACTACTACTACTACTACTACTACTACTACTACTACTACTACTACTACTATACTACTACTACTACTACTACTACTACACTACTACGACTACGACTACGACTACTACGACTACTACTACTGCTGCTGCTGCTATAACTGCTGGTTTTGTTGTTGTTTGTTGCATGCTTGTTATTGTTCTAGTAGTTGCTCTTCTTCTTCTTCTTCTCCTTCTACCTCTTTTTTCTGTCTTTTTCTTGTGGAAATGTCTGAAGAACCCGAGATTATGCTGGGACATGTTCCTTCCTGCTGTATTGATGGAGGAGTAGTGAATGAATACCATCTGTACAAGACAACAATACAGGTTTTTAACTCAACACGTCAGAGGATCAATGCCGTTGTTAATCTTCGTTTTGTCGTCACTCTTGAAATTCTTCGATCTAATCTCTCCACACAGGCTGAAATCACATCTTCAGAAAAAGCTATGGGATTTTTTTTGAAGGGAGAGCTTTGTTTATGTTGTTGTTTTTTTGGTCCAGTTTTTGTATTTTTGCTTAGCTTTGCTTTATTCTGTTGGGAGTTTTGTTTTATGTCTTTTTTGTGGTGAAGAACTGGGATAATTTAAAATGTTGTTAGATTTGCTGTGCGCGCAGTATGAGCTTTTTTAATTTACCACATCGTGCATTGGTGAAAATGAATAGCTCTGTTATCCACGATCCTTACACAGACAGACAGACAGACAACAGACACACAGACAGACAACACACACACAGACACACACACACACACACACACACACACACACAACACACACACACAACACAACACACACACAACACACCACCATAACATAACAAATAAAAACAATAAAACAAAATATATAAATATATATATATATATATAATATATAATATATATAATATAAATATATTTTATATATAAAATAATAAAATAGGTACATAAGACAAAGACGACAACAAAGAGAGACAGAGAGAAACACAGAGAGAGACACACACAGAACAAGCGCATGCACGTTTTTTCCCCAATTTTGGGCTTCTGTCTTCCTCGGGGAGGACTGGTTTATTGACCAATAACGCGCGCACACGCTCGGAAGAAGAGATGAGGGGCGAGTAAATGGATAGTTGGTGTGATTGTCAGATTGTGTAATGTAATACATCTCTGTTTCTTTGCGCTCTTTTGCTTTTTCTCTGTAGATCTTTTTTTCCTGTGCTGAGTGTGTTTGTTTGTTGTTTTGTTTTTTTCGTGATGAGTGTTTTTCTGTGTTTTTCTCTCCGAGATCCTGTTGTACAGTGGGAAATGTCCAGTGTGTGTGTGTGTGTGTGTGTGTGTGTGTGTGTGTGTGTGTGTGTGTGTGTGTATGTATGTGTGTGTGTGTGTGTGTGTGTGTATGTGTGTGTGTGCGTATGCATGTGTGTGTGTGTGTGTGTGTGTGCGTTTGTGCGTTTGCGTGCGCGCACGCGTGTGTGTGTGTGTGTTATTCTTTTATAACGAGGATAATGGAATAAGCACTCGAGTGCTTTATTACATCCAGTCCCTGTGTGTATGCAGTTTTGTAAATATTGTGTGTATGTTCTGTGTGTGTGCGTGCGTGGGCGTACGTGCGTGCGTGCGTGCGTGTTTTTATCTCTTCTTTATTTTCTTGAGGTGGGGGGAGGGGGTGCATGTTTGGGTTTTTTCGTTTGTTGATTTTTGTTTGTTTTTTCTTGAGAGGGGGATCTTGTCAGATCTTTAAATGGATGGCTTAATGAAAAAGTGTTAAATGGATTGCTAAGTTACTGAACCATTTAGGAATTTAAAATATAACAACAAAACTGACTTTGACTCTGACACGTTTCCCAGCACGGAGATAACATCAGTGGCCTATTCGCACCACACATCAGAATCCTGTCAGCGGAAATTCCATCTTTCACAGGACGAACGTGAGAAATGCTGGAAGAGTGCATCTGATGGACGACTTCCTCCCTGGAATAGAAAATGCTTTTAGATTTTGCCGAACAAACAGCAGTATTTCACCGGCCATTTTCTCTGTTTTTATAAACCTGACACGAACTTTTTGACCTTATCGTAAAATTATTTTGTTCTGTTTATGTTTTCTTCCTTATCTTTGTGGTGACATACCTGTCCCCGCAAGAACATCTTCACGTACACGTTAAAGCCTGTTCTGCTTTTCGAAAGAGTCGGCCATTGTGTGGTGATGGGAACGGATGACAAAATTTACAAAGTGGCATGCACACGGGGGCTGGGTGTGAAAAAAGCACATAAGTGCTTATTCCATTATCCTTGTTAAAAAAAGAATAAAAAAGTAAGTAAAAGTAAGCTATTCCCACGACGCTCATTCCAATCTCATGATCACGTCTTTACCCTGACTCGTCATGTATCGCTAGGGCCAAAACACCACAGGGAGAAGTGTTAGGACACCATACTTTTTTTTTTTAATGGTAAAGGTAAAGGTGTCCCATAACCTAGGCGGTCGTAGGGGAACAAAGCATCAGAGACCTCAGCTTCTCTAGGGGCCAGCATATTGAGGGCGGCGCCCACCTCCTCTCCCTCGCTGCTTTACCTTCCCTGACCCTAATGAGGGCAGGTACCCATTTACAGCTGGGGGAACTGGGGGAACTGGGGACTGTACTGAAGCCAAGGCGCGAAAACAGCCACCCATCCAACTGGTAATCACGCTCGACGCTGCTTAACTTGACTGGGGGAAAGCGAGCGCTCTGACCACTTAATTATGTTTACCAAATAGAAAAGCCCTGCTCTACTGTTGGGATATGTTGGTGTTTTTTCTGTAGTCGAACGCAAGCAGAACACCACTTGTTAAACCCCTTACCGACGACGTAAAGCCAGACTGAGTGAGACACCTACACAAAGTAACGCCCCCACCATGACAACGTCCTTCCAAAGACTGTCTGCCTTGAATCTCCAGACCGTGAAGATCAAGGCACGAAGTCACTACTGACACCAATGGGTGGAGAACCAAAACTGAGGTCGCCATGAGACCAGAGCAAAAAGAAACCTCCGGATCAGAGACAGTTTGCTTTTGTTAGATGATGGTCTATGGATGATGATGTTGATATAATGATGGTGCTCTGTATCCGCTTTGAGTCTTCTTGACAGAGCTGCACTCTTGCTTTCTAACATGAAATATCCTGTTGTTGAGCAGGTCCCTAGAGATACAGGCATTTGCAGTCTGGGTCAGGAACTTTGAGCAATCTAAAAGTTCACAAGCTGTAAAGTTG
>CM060322.1:41805809-41813309 GCA_030674155.1 Stramonita haemastoma | reverse complement strand
TGTGTGTGTGTGTATCTGTGTGTGTGTGTGTGTGTGTGTGTGTGTATTTTGAAACACAATGCTCTTCTTTCAAAGACTAAAGTAATCCCTAATACTGTTACTAGAATCAGAGATGTATGACTGTGTAGCAGCCATTTTGGTCCCCTTCACACGCACACACACACCATTCAAAATCTGTTATTCCAAAGGCAGTTCCCAAATTTCACAAGAGATGTCATCATAATTTAAGTGACGGTCTTCTGAGAATGGGCTGAAACTAAGACGCTGATATTTAAACTGTACTACAAGCACTGCACAAACATTGGTTTTATGACACCACCCTCCTCTCCCCTTTGCAAATAGTCATTCAAACTGATATCATAAAATAAATAAGTATGCAATCAAACAAGCAGTCTCCAGATACACGTACCCTGTTATCACCTTGACTGTTTCTTTAACTAGCTCCTGTAACAATCAAAGGAGCACTGCACTGTCTCTTTCAAAAGGGTAAGGCTCTCCCTTTTTTTTTTTTATAGATCCCAATATCAAATCATATCATGCTGTAAGGCTCTACTTTATTCACATCCTAGTATCATACCATACCGTAAGGCTCTACCTTGTTCACATCCTAGTATTATATCATATCCTACTGTAAGGCTCTACTTTATTCACATCCTAGTATCAAATCAGGGGACGGGATAACTCAATTGTCAGAACACTCACTTTCCCCAAGCTAAGGTTGAGCAGCATCGAGCGTGGTTACCAACTGGATGGGTGAGCGTTTGCACACCTTGGTTTCAGTACAGTTCCCCACTTCACCCACCTGTAAATGGGTACCTGCCCTCTTTAGGGTCAGGGAAGGTAAAGCAGCGAGGGAGAGGAGATGGGCGCTGCCCTCAACATGCTGGCCCCTAGAGAAGCTGAGGTCTCTGACGCCTCGCTCCCCTACGACCACATAGGTTATGGGACACCTTTACCTTCACCTTTAAGAGTCATTTCGTATCCTATCATATCATACTGTAAGGCTGAACTTTATTGAGATCCTAGTATCCAATCATATCATACTGCAAGGGTCTACTTTATTCAGATCCTAGTATCTTATCATTTCACACCTCATCCACAAAATATTTTCCTTGTCACTCTGTGATGACTGCATTCTAACAGTAAAATCATGTGAAGAGAGGTCAGAAAGAAAGACAGGCAGAACTGACTGATGGATGGAAGGAATGGCTGCAGCAGAGGGTGTGTGACATCAAAGTCGCGGAGTCCTCAGGCTATCGGTTCATGGCTGAAGGCTGGTCCACTGGGCAGTAGTCAGGTCGTTAGGCTGTAAACCTGCAGTGACTTACAGCTGCAGTCTGTGTCTGCATGCTTATGTTCCTTGCCTGTGGTGATTATGAGCATGTGCGTGGTGTATTTCTACTACTGCTGCTGCTGCTGCTGCTGCTGCTGCTGCTGCTGCTGCTACTGCTGCTGCTACTACTACTACTACTACTACTACTACTACTACTACTACTACTACTACTACTACTATTACTACTACTACTCATTCTTCTTCTTCTTCTTCTTCTTCTTCTTCTTCTTCTTCTTCTTCTTCTTCTTCTTCTTCTTTGCATTTTTCTTAGCATTCGTTGTATACTGTTTCTTTCTTCTTCTTCTTCTTCTTCTTCTTCTTCTTCTTCTTCTTCTTCTTCTTCTTCTTCTTCTTCTTCTTCTTCTTCTTCACATTCTTCTTCACATTCTTCTTCACATTCATCTTTGCATTCGTTCTTTTTCTTGTTCTTCTTCTTCTTGTTATTGTTCAGCTTGTTGTGGTTGTTGTTGTTCTTCTTCTTGTTCTTCTTCTTTGCATCCTTTGCATTCTTTGTGTTCTTCGCATTCTTCGGTAATTTTGTCTGTCTCAGTTTATTTGTCGTTTTACTGTCTGCCTATTTGTCTCTGCGTCTGTCTGTCTGTCTGTCTCTGTCTCTGTCTCTCTGTCTCTCTGTCTCTGTCTCTGTCTCTGTCTCTCTCTCTCTCTCTCTCTCTCTCTCTCTCTCTCTCTCTCTCTCTCTCTCTCTCTCTCTCTCCTAGATTTCTCCTCATCTTCCTCTTCCTCTCTTTCCCTCCCCCCCCCCCGCCCCAATCCGCATTCTTTGCAAGTTCTTTGTAACTCTCTTTCAAAACTGCCCTCTTTCTTTCAATCTCTGTGAAGTGTGCACGCACGTGCATGCAGACTGATTCCAACACGTACGAGGTAATGGGCTGGGAATTTCGGTCTTAGATTTTTTTTTTGGCGGTTATCTTTAATCAAAAGGGGTGGGTGGGAGGAGGGGAGGGGGGGGGGGGGGCAGCCAATGTGAGATCAAAGCTTTTAACACGCACGTCATAACTGGGTTCTCACTGATGTTTCATGGAACGAAATTTGTTGGGGTTTTTTTGTTTGTTTTTTTTTTGGGGGGGAGTTTCTTTTGTCTGTTTGTTTGGTTGTTTGTTTGTTTTCGTTTTTTTTCTGAATGTTATCTCTTCCATTAAAGTTGAAATTTGGAACTTCTTTAATATTTTGGTTAATTGAACATAACCATCTCAAGAGAGTTAAATCCTGTTCCGCTTTTCGTAAGAGTAGGCCATCGTGTGCCGGTTGGGAACAGATAACAAAGAGTTACAAAACTACATGCACACGGGGACTGGATGTAAAAGGCACATGAGTGCTTATTCCATCATCCTCAATATGAAAGTATAAAAGAATAGATAATAAAATAAACTAAAAAGGAAGGAAGGAGGAGGAAGCCTAAAGTACGCAGCGTTACTAAAACAATATTAAATTGTGACTATCCTCGAAGTCAGAAAGCAGCAACCTTAATGGTGAGCAAAATAAAAACACTGACATACAAGATTCAAGATTCAAGATTTAATCCGCCATCGACCCCTCTTGGGGCATGGAGTATTTCAGTAAACAAAATCAACTAAGCATTATATAATTTGCATTAACAAAATATGTTTACAAGACAAAATTTCACAGAAATGCAAAATATAGTCAACCTTTTCATCAACGTCATGCAGTCTTACTCCTAACTAGAAATTTGCTAAGTTCTAAATAAAGTCTATTTGTCAGAAGAGAACAAACTACAAAATGTGAACGTGGACCTTGGACACAGATATTCATGAGGCAGAACACGCACCATTGGTAAACCTTGAGGCTTTAGCCAAGGAACGAAAATAATGAAGACATGACTTTTCTCTGAACTTCTGCAGAAGTCGCTGAGGCAGCACAGTGACATTTTGAGGCAGTATTCTTTGGGGACGGGATAGTACAGTGGTCAGAGCACTCGCTTTCCCCCAGCCAAGGTTATGCAGCATCGAGTGTGGTTACCAAATGGATGGGTGACCATTTGGCTTCAGTACAGTTCCCCCCGTTCACCCACTGTAAATGAGCACCTGCCCTCTTAAGGGTTAGGGAAGGTAAAGCAGCGAGGGAGAGGAGATGGGCGCCGCCCTCAGTATGCTGGCCCCTGGAGAAGCTGAGGTCTCTGATGTCTCAGCTCCCCTACAAGTCAAGGGACACCTTTACCTTACCTTTCATTCTTTGGGTTAGGGAAAACTAGCAGAGCCTGTCCCTTCATAGGTCTTAGAGTGCATGCTATGTATGTTCCTGCCATTGATGTCCACCAGCTTCAGCTGGTGTGCTTTTCTTTAAAGGGCTGGACGGGACTTTGTTTAATGCGTGCACAAGATGTCATGCATGGGTTTACACGTAAAACCTTGATGTACAGTTTCATCTGAAGACCTTGAAGGGAGTGGTGTCATAAGCAATGTTCTTTTTCTTGTTCCTCGGATAGAGTTCAGAGGTTCACCAATGGTGAGACGTTTCGGCATACGACCGGTGTTGCCTTTCAATAACGTAGCTGCATTCCGACTTCAGGGATGATGCCTAAACACAATTCCAGCATCTATGCAGTTGAGTTCATATCTTTTTGTCATCCTCTCTTACCGGCACCAAAGGCCTACTCTTGTGAAAGGCAGACCGACTTTTAACGTGAGCGCAAGATGTGCGCGTTCATACACCATAGGAAGCCTCGATTTATAGTATCCATCCGAAGGGCTATCAGGAATATAGAGTCAGTATTGACGTTAGCTCCAGGGGGATGTCCTTGAACAGGCGTCTTGGTGGTGGTGGCTAGAACCCGGGCTCAATCCTGGGTCATCACATGGAGGAGCTGAACACTCTAACCACGAGACTACCTCTGCCCCCTTTCCCGATAAGCAATAGTTATGAACTCCAGAGGGAAAGTTTCCTGAAGCAGACAGACAGCTCAGCAGTGACTATAGCTCTCACTCTCTGTTAGCGTCATGTGGTTAGGACTTTGTACATTCCATCAATAGACTGTTATTCTACCCCTCGGAGGCTGGAATTAAGACCAGCAACCCAAATCATGACTACTGGTGTTAGTGTATGGGGGCAACAGTCTGACTTCTTCAGTTAGGATCAAACTCGTGATCTGTGCTCTTTATGATGGGACCAATACCGCTAGACCACCCACCTACCCACCATTCTGAATACCATTCCAGTCTAGGATTCAACCCTCTCCGATATCAAAGAGATACAAATCACTGCACACAGCGTGTGTGTGTGTGTATTCCATTCCCTGCGGCTTGTGGAAGGAAGCATTAGAGGTTTGGTGGTCTAGGTAGAGAGTATCGGCAAAGTGCGAGGTCTAGTGTTTGAATCCTGTTCTGGTGGCTGACCTGTTTTTTTATCGGTCTTCTGGATAATAAGTCGGTCATGCAATCTGTTTCCTCATCTCTCAGATGAGAGAAAAATTAATCGATATCACATGTGCAGCAAATTTTGAGTGCATGTTAGAACTCATCATAGTAATGAGAGTCATCCTTGCAAGGAAAAAAAAATCGGTCGCAAATCTGAATGTCATTTTCACCCCCTCTCCAACTAGCACAAAAAGCCAAACCAAAACCTTGCGAACAAAATAGAATAGGCACTCAGAAAACAGAAAGGGAAATAAAGGAGTTAACGTAGTTTTTGTTTTTCCCCGGGGGGGGGGGGGGGGGGGGAGAGAGAGAGACAGACAGAGAGACAGAGACAGAGAGAGACAGATAGAGACAGAGAGAGGAGACAGAGACTGAGAGAGAGAGAGACAGACAGAGAGAGATAGAGAGAGACAGAGACAGAGAGAGAGAGAGACAGAGAGGAGAGAGAGAGAGAGAGAGAGAGAGAGAGAGAGAGAGAGAGAGAGAGAGAGAGAGAGAGAGAGAGAGAGAGAGAGAGAGCAAGCATCGGAAATAACATGCAGGAAAATCTGCCGTAAGTGTAAATTCTGCTTAATGCGATGGATTGCAATGGATTGCAATGCCATGCAAAACAATGCTATGTCATTTATCATAGTCCTCAGAACCTCTTTCTTGCTCCGGAATGCATTATTCTGATGCCTGTTTTCAATTTGCAATATCCTTGCTGCTTCACCCCTGAAAGAACCCCGATTGTTTGATGTTAACATATAATGCATAAAAAAAACAATTTTGTGATCGTCGCACAAAACATCAATGATTTATACCACATGACGGCAGTAGGGCCCTGTAAGCCTGGAAAAACTTTTCTCGCACAACTGTTTGTGCGAAATAGTTCGTCAGAATATCCTCAACAAAAATGAAAGCAACTCTATTCGTTTGTCTTAGTTTGGTTTTGGTTTTGTTAGTTAAGCTGGCATCAAAGTCCTTCTCTTCCTTTTTTTCATTATTTGTTTCCTCTAGAGCTCCGAAGTTCACCAATGGTGAGATTTTTTTGCGTATGTGACTGCCCCCCAACCCCACCCCCATCCCCCACCTGCACCCCACACCTTTCAGGTAGCCACATTCTGAATTCGGGGATGATGTTTAAACACAACAGTGTGTATGTGTTTTTGAAAACATATTTTGTCGCCTATTCTTAATAGTACGAATGCCTACACTTCTAAAAGGCAAAATTGGTTTTAACGTGTGTGCAAGATGTTTTGAATGCGTTCGCGCACAGGACCTTCATTCAAAGTCTCATTTGAAGAACTTTGGGGCAGTGGAATCAGTACTGATCTTAACAGCGGGAGGTGGGGGCCGGGGAAGGGACGGGTGCGAGGGGGGGGGGAGAAGGGGGAGTAGCCTTGAACGGGTGTCTCGGTGGTGGTTTGAACCTGGGTTCTATCCCGGGCCGTCAAATCACGAGTGTAACATTCTAACCACCAGGCTATCCCGCCCCCTATGGAAACATTTTGTTAAACTTTAGATCAGATTACATATTGAAAAGTAATGCAAAAGATCTTTAGGAACTGAAATGGAGAGTGCATTTCTCTTACCAATGTATTGGATACCACTTTCTGCACCCGCATATTTCTTCAGCGTGAAGTTCGAGCTGCTCTCCCCAAGGAGAGTGTGTCGCCACAAGAGCAGTAGCATCCTTTTTTGTTGTTGTTTGTTTTCCTGTCCATCATGTGAATTTGTCTCTCTTAGAGAGAGTGGCCTTTTTGGACAAAACTTTTCCAAATATAGTTTTTTCTTGTTGCCATATTTTCTGTAACGTGAACTACATGTGTTCCACTCAGGACCTCAGTTTATCGTCTCACCCTTAAAAACTGACCACCCAGAACGTTTCTCAAAGATTAGTGGATGTGGCAAATGTTCGTGTTCAATCAGGAACCGAACCTTCGACTTCTCATTGTCTTGAGAAGTACGTTACTGCTAGACCACCAAACCATGTTGCTTTTTTCATTTTTTCAAAAATGTATTTCATTCTTTTATTTCGAGGATAATGGAAGAACAACTCATGTGCTTTTTTACATCCAGTCCCTGTGTGTATGCAGTTTTGTCAATTGTATCATCAGTCTGTTCCCACATACCACAAGTATTGCCGAAGTCGGAATGTGGTTACCTTATTGAGGGTTAAAATGGTCGCATCCACAAAACCTCATCAATGGTGAACTTGAGAGGTCTAGACAAGCAAAGAAACCTCAAAAAGTCAGAAATACACCTTTAGAAGAATCCTGCAATTATTATTTTTAGCCAGATATCAACACCATCATGGCGACCTTACGTGCTAACTTAAAAGGCTGTGTGATATAACTGTCCGCTAATTACAGAGATGACAGTAGCCTACTGAAAAGCATTTGTAGGAAAATATGAAACATCTTCAAAAGTTCGCTTGGAAAAAAGAGATCTCCATCCCCCCACCCCCCATTCGCCCCCACCCCTCACCCCCACCCCAACCTGCCAATTGAAAAAAAGTGTCAGTCACAGTCCATAAAAGCATTATCACTATAGAAAGCGACTCTACTTTCTACCTCCGAAAGGGATCTAACTTGTTTTATACTGTCTAGCTTGCTTTCATCTTTTCTCATTTTCTGTCTGGCCTTTTTTAAAAAAAATATCGCTGTGTGTATGTCTGTCTATCTGTCTGTCTGTCTCTGTGTCTGTCTGTCTGTCTCTGTCTCTGTCTCTGTCTCTGTCTGTCTGTCTGTCTGTCTGTCTCTGTCTCTCTGTCTGTCTGTCTGTCTGTCTGTC
>CM060322.1:41790809-41800809 GCA_030674155.1 Stramonita haemastoma | reverse complement strand
ACCCGTGTGCATGCTGGGTTTTTTTTTTATTATTTTGTTGTCATCCGCTCCTTGTGTTGCAGTATGCAAAATATCATTCCTCTGCCTGCACCACAATCATCAGCTCTTGGGAGATGGAGGCTTCATGTCATGCATAACTTAGGTGCATGTTCAAGTATTTGCATGTCACCTACGCCACCAAACATCATTTGCCTCCTGTCCCACAGAAATACTCTTATTTTATTATTATGTGTGCACATTTGTTTTCGTTCCTCGGCACAGCACCAAGGTTTACCATCGTCGAGTTGATTTTGTTTTTTTTAGTATAGAGCCCATTTTAGCCCACCATTCAGGTGGCGCATTCCGACTACGGGAATGATGTCTAAATACGAGACCAGTATATGCATATGCGTTTTTTTTCTTTAAAATAGACTTTTTGTCATCCCTTCTTACCAGCACAAAATTTCTGTATCTGTCTGTCTGTCTGTCTGTATGTATTGTCTTTGTCTGACTGACTGTTTGCCGGTCTGTCTGTCTGTCTGCCTGTCTGTCTGTCTGTCTGTCTGTCTGTCTGTCTTCTCTCTCTCTGTCTTCTGTCTGTCCTGTCTGTCTGTACTCTCTCTCTCTCTCTCTCTCTGTCTCTCTCTCTCTCTCTCTCTTCTCTCTCTCTCTCTCCTCGCTCTCCTCTCGCCTCCTCCTCTCTGTCCTCTCTTCTCTCCTCGTCTGCTCTCGTCTGTCTTTCTGTCTCTGTCTCTGTCTGTCTGTCTCTCTGTCTTGTCTCTCTCTCTCTCTCTCCCTCTCTCTCTGTCTCTCTCTCTGTGTCTGTCTCTCTCTCGCTCTGTCTGTCTGTCTGTCTGTCTGTCTCTCTCTCTCCTCTCTCTCTCTCTCTCTCTCTCTCTCCTCCTCTCTCTCTCTCTCTCTCTCTCTCTCTCTTCTGTCTGTCTTCTGTCTGTCTATCTGTCTGTAACACTCTAAGATTTCCTAATCATTTACTGACCAGACAATGTTGGTAAAGGGCAGCAGACTGTACACAGAGAGGACACAGACTGTTGACATACACCCTCTGGAAGTCTGCCTCAGACCGTCTGTCTGTCTGTCTGTCTCTGTCTCTGTTCTCTGTCTATATTATATATATACACATACACATACACATAAATACATAGATATAGAGAAGGAGAATCATATATATATATATATATATATATATATATATATATATATTATATATAATATACACAGTATTATAATATTAATATATATATATATATATATATATATATATAATATGATTCTCCTTCTCTCTCTCTCTCTCTCTCTCTCTCTCTACCTCTCTCTCTCTCTCTCTCTCTAATATATATATATATATATATATATATATATATATCTGTGGTTTGCCTGTGTCTGTGTGTGTGTCTGTGTGTGTGTCTGTGTTGTGTTGTGTCGTGTGTCTCTGTCTGTCTGTCTGTGTCTGTCTGTGTGTGTGTTACTGTGTCTGTGTGTGTTGTTGTGTGTGTGTGTGTGTGTGTGTTTTTGTCTGTGTCTGTGTCTGTCTGTGTGCACCAGACAGCGAAGGTAAAGAGAAGGCATCAGACTGCACACAGGGATGATAACACAGACTGTTTAGAGCCTCTTGGTAGAGTCACGATGGCTCTCTTCTTCATCCTGTAGACTCTTGGCATCACTGTTGACTGTCCACTGATAGAAACTAAAGATGTCTAGTGGATACGCACACAGACAGACAAACAGACAGACAGACAAACAGACAGATAAACAGAGACAGACAGGACAGACAAATAGAAAGGACAGAAGAGACAGATAGAGTCAGATGGACAGAGAGACAAACAGAGAGACAGAGAGACAATACAGAGAGACAAATAGAGAGCACAATACAACAGACATACAGAAAACAAAAAAAAAACAGACAGACAGACAGACAGACAGACAGACAAACAAAGCAAATCGCACCGATGCGTGAGTGTGTACATAATGTTATGCCTCAGGCTTTTAAACGTATTTTTAAGTGTGTATATATAAATGTGTGTGTGTGTTGTGTGTGGTGTGTGTTGTGTGTGTGTGTGTGTGTGTGTGTGTGTGTGTGTGTGTGTGTGTGTGTGGTGTGTCGTGGTGTGTGTGTTGTGTGTGTGTGTGTGTGTGTGTGCATGAGAGGATGTGTGTGCTGTAGTGTGATGTGTGTATGTGTTGTGTGTTGTGCGTGGTGCTGTGTGCGTGCGTGTGTGTGTGTGCTGCGTGTGGGTGTGTTGTGTGTGTGTGTGGGTGTTGTGGTGTGGTGTGTGTGTTGTGTGTGTGTGTGTGTGTATGTTGAATGTTTGAAGTATATTTAATACTAAATTTTCTTGTTATTAAATAAAGAGAAAGATTTTCGCAGGACCTCAGTTTATAGTCTCATCCGAAAGACTTTTAGGGGGAGTAGAGTCGGCACTGATGTTAACTTCAGAGGAAAAAATCCTCTTTGAATGAGATACAAACCCGGGTCAGCAGATCAGGGGTGCATCACTCTAACCACCAGACTATCCCGTTCCCCCCCCCCCCCCCCCCCTCGACCCCTCTTCCATGAAATATGGATATGATTTTGATATATGCACAAGATGCTGCGGATGTTTTTTGCAGGCAGACCTACTTTTAAAATATCATCTGATAGACTTGCGGGAAAATTGAGCTAGGCCCATTGTCAACTCAAGTGGAAAAATCTTTACAAAGAAACAGTCAGCGGGGACTTTAACCTGGCCCCCCCAAAATTATTGTCAGTGATGTGTCCAATGGTCAGTTCACAAATATATTTTCTCACCATTGTTCCTAGTGTGCGCATATCCCCAGGTAGAATCAGTCTAAGAATTGACATAGCCACACATATGTGACGGAGGTTTGAAGTTAGAGTGTGTACAAATGGAGTGCAGAGCTCAGAGGCAAACTATTGATAAAGTTAGGGTTGCTGGCTAGCCATGGAGTCCTTTGTATGAGACTATATCGGAAGGACGGTGGCAGAATGGTTAAGACGTTCGCCTGCCAATATGTAAAATCGTGAGTTTCTGGGTTCGAACCCAGCCTCGCCCTTTCTTCCCAGTTTGACGAAAAAATCGAACTGAATGTCAAAGTCATTCGGATGAGACTCGAAACCGAGGCCCCGTGTGCGAATGCACGCAGAACATCTTGCGCACACGTTAAAACCCCGTTCCACCTTTCGGAAGAGTAGGCCATCGTGTGCCGGTAGGAGCGGATGACAAAATTATAACAAACCAGCATGCACACAGGTGTCGTGTTTAGACACCATCCCTGAAGAAAAATCGGGGAGTTGGAGTTGGGGATCTTTGCGCCTGGTGGCAGCATGATCTGTGGCTCTGTAGGTCAAATGCAAGCGCTTTGATTTGTCTTTACAAGAGATAGCGCTATACAAATTCCATGTATTAATTAATTAACTATTAACCGAGGTCCTGTGTGCAAACGTACGCAAAACGTCTTCCGCACACGTTATAAACTGTTCCGCTATACACAAGAGTAGACTATTGCGTGCTGATGGGAACGGAAGAGAAAAAAAAATCAAAAACTTCATGCACGTGGGTACGGGATGTAACAAAACAAAAAAAACCCACATAAGTGCTGATCCTTTATCCTCGAAGTGAAAGATTTTTTTCTGAAAAGAAAAAAAAAAGAGTCTGGCTGATGCCTAGCATTTTCAGTGCTCCAGTTAGTTTCACTGCCTGTGTGAGAATGAGAGAGAGGGATTGCCCAGCCTCGAGAGATGAGAAGCGGGGTGTGGGGCAGAATGAAAAAATAATGAAAAACGAAAAGGCCGCAGAGATAGTGAGGTACTTCAAAGGCAGCCTCAAATGTTACCAATAACGGAACCTTTTAGCTCCTGTACAATACTACCATTTTGCAATATTTCTGTTCTCTGAGTAAAAAAAATCTATTTATGGAAAAATACAAACAAGATTACAGTTAGCTGTTTTGTGACTGCTTGAAAAAAAAAAGGTGTGAATTGATGAAGTTCAGATATATAATATGGTTATGGATCCTGTGCAGTTAAAAAAAATGTTTTGAGGAAAATATTTCTTTTATTCTCATGTTGTCAGAAGAACAAGAGAGAAAACAATTATTTTAATTAAGAGTCTACACAACGCAAAAACAAACATCACCAGCCACCCAACATGAAAGAATGTCAAACTATATTTTTTTTAAAGGGGATTAGGCGTTTACTTTAAACCCATCGTCACACAAATAATGATGGTATGCTTTGAATCCTTTCAACAACATGAGTGGAATATCACCATACTATGTTTTTCTTCCAGTTCATTGCTCACATGGTCTTGAATTCTTTTAAGGGGTAGTTTCGTCCTTTTTTTTTTTTTTTGCTGAATATATATCTAAGGTCTCTCTCTCTCTCTCTCTCTCTCTCTCTCTCTCTCTCTCTCTCTCTCTCTCTCTCTCTCTCTCTCTCTCTCTCATATGGTCTCAGTATGAGTTTAAGTTGATACATGTTTACATCAGAACAGAGTTTCTCTCTCTCTCTCTCTCTCTCTCTCTCTCTCTCTCTGAGATCGTCTCAGAATGACGTTTCAATTGAGATATGAGAAAAAGTTTCACAATGACGTGTAATTGAATTTAACGTCATTCCATCACGTCATTACAATAAACACCCCCTGAGGTAGGCGGAAGCCGAAACATTGGAGAAAAACCTGTAAATGTTGGTTGTTCTACTTTCGCTCTGTGTGGTATATATATATATATATATATATATATATATATATATATATATATATATATATATATATATATATATATATATATATATATATATACACGTACACCACACAGAGCGAAAGTAGAACGGCCAATATATATTCAAGGAGTGTGCAAAACGCCTAAGAAAACAACACCATCATTAACCATTCAGGCAGCGCCTGCTACAGTGACAAACGGTCAAAGGGTGGACAGTGCGCAGGCTGAAAGTAAACAAGCAGAGGCGACAGGACTTACAATCAAAAAACATTAGCTCACCTTGAGGTCATGTCAACGACCGCCCCCTCCCGCTAACTTACAAATGTCAATTGGCAGGGTACAAACAAACTTCAATCATAAGCTGATAAACAAGATGAAAGAGATAAAAAAAATCTAGCCCCTACCCAGCTTCTGAGGACATAAAAAAATATCCGTAACAGGATTTAGTATCAGCCTCAAAGATCTCAAAGAATCTGGTCCCCAATAAAGGTCAGATGTTACCTTTGTGCTACGCTCTCACAACTGATAGGCTTTGTAGTATAGATTACTCTTAGTTGATGTTCCTCGTCAGGTGACGAATAGCAACTGTGTTAGACGCATCTTATGTGCATATTCTATAGAAAGATGCAAAGGAAACACCAACTGATCCTATTGGAAATGCACAGCTTTGGAGTTTGAATACAAAATTGGAGGGTCCCCATATCGTTGAGGACGGAATAGTTCAGTGATCAGTTTACTCGCTGTCCTTAAGCAAAGGTTAAGCAACATCAAGCGTGGTTGCTAATGGGATTGGTGACCGTTTTCGCGCGCCTTGGCTACAGTACAGTTCCCACAGTTCACCCAGCTGTAAATGGGTACCTGCTCTCTTTAGGGTCAGGGAAGGTAAAGCAAAGAGGGAGAGGAGATGGGCGCCGCCCTCAATATGCTGGCCCCTAGAGAAGCTGAGGTCTATGATGCCTCGCTCCCCTACGAGCACATAGGTTATAGGACACCTTTACCTTTTTTTTTTTAACCTTTACCCATATCGTTGCTGAAACAGGTCCATCCGTCATGCTTGCTTTCTCATCAAGCAAATCAGGTGATGTCAACTGGGAGTCATTTTATTCATACTGCCTTACTCAAAACAAGTTCGCCGTGGTGGATGTGTGTCATGTGATGTATGACGTCAGTGTAGAAGCTTCTGTATCGTGAATTAACTATCATGCAGGTGCAGAGGTGGGTAGGGTTGGTTGGGGGGGGGGGGGGGGGGGGAGAGACCAGGAGAGGCAGTGTGGAAAAAAAGCACTGAGTTATTTCCACCTGTCACGATTTGCTTCATTCATTCCTGTGAGGACTGTCGTCTTGTTTTGTCTCTGTCTGACTGTCTGTCTGTTTGTCTGTCTGCACTGTCTGTCTGTCTGTCTGTCTGTCTCTGTCTCTGTTCTGTCGTCTGTCTGTCCTGTCTGTCTGTCTGTCTGTCTCTCTCTCTCTCTCTCTCTCTCTCTCTCTCTCTCTCTCTCTCTCTCTCTCTCTCTCTCTCTCTCTCTCTCTCTCTGCTGGGGGTTGGGTTATTTTGTTTGTTTTGCTTTGATAGTTCCTAATCAGGGAAAGGGCCGGATGAAAAAAGAATGCGAATGCTTAAAGTAACCCTTGAAAAATAAACATTATTTATTCGTTCATTCATTCACTTATTCAGTCATTAATTATTATATGTGTGTGTGATGGCGTGCTTGCCTGCGTGCGTGCATATGTGTGTTGTGCAAAATTGAATGCACATATTTTAAAGTTCTTTAACTAAAGAAAAAAAATCGACAATGTTGTATACGTTCTTGCTCCATCTTCTCAAAAATCTAAGTACAAATGTAACAAATTGTATAATGCTGACACGCTGGTGAAGCCTGAGTTCATGCTAAATGCTTTTTCTGCTTTCACAATTCACTACACTATTGCACAGTTACATAATTATGGACATGCTTACTTGATTTTGTAAGCGTAAAATTATATGAACCAAAACTGATGTTTAGAAACATGTCACCTTGTCTTGGGGGGGGGGGGGGGTGACTGGTCCAGCTATAGTTTCTGAACGAAGTATCATTGCGATCAGACTATTCCAAATTACACGCTACATTGCATATAAGCATGATTATTTTGGCTACGAGAATAAACATGTCTGGTAAAAGTCCGGGTTTTGGCATTTTAAAATTTTCTAAGCATACAAGCAAAAGCAAAGATTACGAAAGTGTGCTGCTATTTACATTTCTCTCAGTTCCATGCTCAAAAGTCGAAACTTTTCAAAAGTGATGAATGTGTTGACACACACGCTTGGAGGCGGCTACTGGAAACGACAGAGATATTGTATGATGTGTTTGAGGAAGTTTTCTACGTAGGGAAATAACCCACAGAGAGAGAGAGAGAGAGAGAGGAGAGAGAGGAGAGAGGAGAGAGAGAGAGAGAGAGAGAGAGAGAGAGAGAGAGAGAGAGAGAGAGAGAGAGAGAGAGAGAGAGAGAGAGGAAGTTTTCCTTGTAAACTTCAAGGGTGAAAAAATACTCTTTTGTTAAGAGCTGTAAAGATATAAAATAAAAAAACAAAGATACATACAAAACTAAAAGCTCGGATAAAACAAACACAACATTTGCCAAGATATAAAAGGAAAGACATATAAAAGAGAAGGAAAATCTAACGCCCAATAAATAAGAGCAAAGACTGTCATTTTAACAAATTCACATTTTTACAAATTCACATATTCTTTATTTTCTGTTATCCCTTTCGGAGATATGAAGGATTTACATAATATCAACGCACAAAATTATAACAGAACAGCATAGATGCACATGTAACTGGATATTTAAACAATCACTATAGAAAAAAAATTGTCTGTTTACACACATAGCAAACTCTTTGAACAAACTTTACTTGTTATTTCTGATCATGTTAAACATTTTAAAAACATTGAGCAGAAACTTCTTATTTATTGAAGAAAAGAGCTGTTCTACTTCAAAGTGTTTGGATGCTTTGCTTATTATTTTGCTTAACAATTTTTGACAAGTTTCCTTAAACATTGGACACATAAAAGTTTAATGAAAATTCGTCACTAATATCACCAGCATTACATTTTACACTCTACTTGTCATTTCTTTGAATTCTTCCAAACAAAACAAACAAAACCGAAACGTACCACATCGAGAAAAAACACCAAATGAAAAACAAACACATACCATACAATCAACTTAAACCTTGGACAACAAAATGTTCAACAACAAATGGACAACAACAAAAATAAACACAACAACACAGGAAAAAAAAACTAACATCAAACGAAAAGGAAAAAAAAGCATAGATGGCTGTGGGCATTGAAAATGGCCACCAGATGTGAAGAGATCATCAGTGTATAACAGTAACTGTAGAAGTATGCCAATTCTATAAAAGTTATAACAGAACGACATACACGCACCATGTAAGTGGACAGTTGAACAATAAACGTTGAACAAAAAAATGTCTGTTTACACATATCAACCTCTTTGAACAAACTTTACGTGTTATTTCTGATAAAGTTAAACATTTTAACAACATTGAGCAGAGACTTTTTATTTGTTGAAGAAAATGGTTGTTCTACTTCAAAGTGTTTGGATGCTTTGCTTTTTATTTTGCTTAACAATTTTGACAAGTTTCCTTAAACATTGGAAAATAAATAGTTAATGAAATTCATCACCACTATTACATTTTAAACAGTATTTTTTTTTCGTTTCTTTAAGTCCCTTCAAACAAAACAAACAAAAGCAAAACGTATCACAGCGAAAATAAACCACCAGTGAAAACCAAACACAAAACCGTACAATCAACAACAACAACAAAAATAAAACGCAACAAATCAACAACAAAGACTCACATCAAACGAAAGGAAAAATAAAAGCGTATATGGCTGTGGGCACTGAAAATAGCCACCAGATGTCAAGGTGATCATCAGCGTAGAAACAGTATCTGTAGAAGTATGCCAACTCTATAAATCTTCTTCTTCTTCTTTTCTCCTCCTACTTCTTCTTCTTCTTCTTCTTCTTCTTCTTCTTCTCTTCTTCATTCTTCTTCTTCTTCTTCTTCTTCTTTTCTTCTTCTTTTCTTCTCTCTATTCTTACTTCTTCTTCTTCTTTCTTCTTCTTCTTCTTCTTCTTCTTCTTCTTCTTCTTCTTCTTCTTCTTCTTCTTCTTCTTCTTCTTCTTCAACTCTATAAATGTTTCATCAGTTAGCACTTTTAACACCCGTACCCCACAGAGACTGGCACTATCAGAATACCCAGCATCACTCTCAGAGAAATCTTTATCATCTCTTCTACGGTGGTACCATCAAAAGGAGTTGAAAGAGAGGACAGAAAAAGAAATTCTGGCAGTGGTTTAGACAAGTGTTTACACACTTGTTTTTGTTGTCGAATCGTTTTAAAAGCGTACTAAAGTAAGTTATTTAAGTCAGAGTGTGCATGCAAAACTGTGTCTTGAGAAGTGTGTCAAGGTAAAATCAACCCGTTTTTTTTTAGGAATTTGGTTATCAACATTATCTCTTGAGAGACGTTAAATGGCATGATAAACTTCGACTGGTCAAGAAACTTGTGGATCAGTGGTCTAGAGCTAGAGGTAACGCGCCTGTCTAGAAAACGAAAAGTCCGGGTCGGAGAGTGCGGTGGGTTCGAATCCCGTTTGGGCGCAAAACTTTTCCCCCATCCATTAGACCATGAGTGGTGATCTGGGTGCTAGTCTTTCGGTTGAGACGATCAACCGAGACCCCGTGTGATACAGATCCTTATTTAGCGCACGTAAAAGAACCCACAGTAACAAGAGGGGTTGTCCCTGGCAAAATTCTGTAGAAAAAGCCACTCTGGTAGGAAAACAAATACAATTGCAGACAGGGAAAAAAATAAATAATGGGTGGCGCTGTACTTTTGACGACGCGCTCCCCCCCCCCCCCCCCCCCCCCCCCCCCCCCCCCCCCGGAGAGCAGCCCGAATTTCACCTAGAAAAATCTGCTGTGACACAGAGTGGTATAAAATTTCGTTAACTTATTCCTCGAGACACACCTATAGGCAAAATAAACTCTTTTTTCAAAAATGAGTACTTTTAAAGGCTTTCTATTCTATCTATCTATCTATCTATCTATCTATCTATCTATCTATCTATCTATCTATCTATCTATCTATATCTATCTATCTATCTATCTATCTATCTATCTATCCATCTATCTATCTATCTATCTCTCCTTAGTCTGGCGACCGTGGGGGCATATATGAAGACTTGGCAACCAGTTCCCTCCATTCCTCTC
>CM060322.1:41783309-41785809 GCA_030674155.1 Stramonita haemastoma | reverse complement strand
GAGAAGGAGAAGAAGGAGGAATACTGGGGGGGGGGGGGTCGCTCTTAATATCAAAACAACTGATGATTTCCTTCCAATTTCAGGGCTTTATTGAATCGCTATAGAAACGGCGTAAGACTTTGGAATAGGACACTGGACAGTTCATGCACACACAACACACACACACACACACACACACACAACACACACACACACACACACACACACACACACACACACACACACACACACACACACACACACGTGGTGTGTGTGGGGGGGGGGGGGAGCTTGCAAGCCAAATTTAAATAGTCAGAATCATTCGGTACAGCAAACGGAACATGACATTTCTTTGTAAGTTATAATGGTTTGAAGAAAAACGTCTCTGAGGTTGGGGTGGTTTGTTTGTTTTTCTTTCTCTGTCAACACAAACTTTGTGCTTCGGGGTTTTCTGCTAGTTCTTTCTTTTGAGTAGGTGGTGGGTAGCATTTCTCTTTTCAAGTGGTTTGGATTGTGATTTTCATATAGATACTTTTGTTTTGGTATGGTTTTTGACAGAACAGTATTTTGACCTTACTTGATTAAGATATCACACATTTAAATACTTTCTTCCCGAAATCGTAATGTGGCTACCTTCACGGTGGTCAGAAACAGTAGCCTACACATAGTTTTCACAATTCGTGAACCTTAGAGCTCAAGCGGACCGACAAGAGTCTTAGTCCTTCGGATGAGACTTTAAACCGAGGCCCCGTGTGCGAGCGCACGCAGAACATCTTGCGCACACGTTAAATCCTGTTCCGCTTTTCGTAAGAGTAGGCTATTGTGTGCCGATGGAAACACATGACATTTACAAAACTACATACACACAGAGACTGGATGTAAAAAAAAAAAAAAAAAAAAAAGCACATGAGTGCTTATTCCATTATCCTCGATATAAATGAAGAAAGAAAGAAAGAAAGAAAGAAAGAAAGAAAGAAATAACACCAAGGACAAACACATTCCTTTGAAGACCATTGTCTAGCATGAATATTTTACGTCGATCTATCTTTGCGTGACAGTTTCAAGGCTATGTTCCTTGTACTTAAAAGCTCAGCCATTCTCATTTGGCAATTTCTGTCTTAAGACTTTCCAAAAGAGATCGTAAGATGTTGTTTTTTGGGTTGTTTTTTTTAATTCTTTCCCTTGTACTAACGTTTTCGGTTTGCGTTTTTTTTTCTCTGAGATGTGTCGTCACGCAGTTTAATTTTTCATTTCGTTTCAATGTTGCATGTCTATTTGTCTGTATGTCTGTATGTCTGTGTCTGCGTCTGTCTGTCTGTCTCTCTGTCTGTCTGTCTGTCTGTCTCTGTCTCTGTCTCTGTCTCTGTCTCTCTCTCTCTCTCTGTCTCCTTCTCTCTCTCTCTCTTCTCTCTCTCTCTCTCCTCTCTCTCTCTCTCTCTCTCTCTCTCTCTCTCTCTCTCTCTCTCTCTCTTTTACCCCCAGTCAAAAAGCAGGAGACTGGTTTTTTGATCTGATCAAATGACAGGCCTCTCTTGTGTTAATATTTGATTTCTAATATTTCTTCAAACGCGATCATCATCCACAATCCATAGCATGTTCCAGTCATTCGTAAACAACCCTATGCGCATGCGTGCACTCTCACCCAATCTTGTGATCTCTGTTGATGCAAAAGGCGTTTTGAGTTGTAGTTGTTTTGTGGTGGTGGTGGTGGTGTGTAGGTGGTGGTGGTGGTTGTATGTGTGGTGTAATGCTGTTGTCGATGTTGTCATCTATGATTGTCATCTATGATATTTATTGATGTGTTGTTGCTGTTATTGTTGATACTGCTGCTGTCAATGTTGATAATGGTGCTGATCACTTAGTATTGCTATTGTAGTTACTGCTATTATTTGGATGAGACTATAAACTTACCGCCACACATATGAAGTCAGAATTACTCAGCATATTTAATCAGTTGGGACCCTCTCTTTGCTGCACTGAGCATCATCTATCTGCAGATCATGTGGAAAATTGAATTTCGAACCCGTATAGAACATCGTAGAGTCAATCTGGGCATAGCAGAAGATGCTTTGTGGGTCTATAGACTAATAGATCAAAGATGTTAAAAACTCATCAAAGAAGATTGAAAGACAAACTTTTCTTTACTGATACACGTCGTGCAGTTTTGTACTTGACTCGGATTTATATCTGCATCCAAAAGGCTAATATCCATACCTCAACATTGAAGGGTTTGGTGGGGCCGGGGTATTTTGTTTGGGTGTTTTTGGTGGGGTGTTTTTTTTTGGGGGGGGGGGTCTTTTTTTCGTGGGTTGGGGGATGAACCATTTTTATTCAAATTTTGCAAATGAATGGAATAGAAACGTTCATTAAGTTCACGAAAATATCATTGTAACCCTCTGCGTCCTATTGTGTTGAAACACAATATAATACATTCAAGGTTTAGTTGAACAGACAGACCAACAGACAAAAAGAGGAAAAGAGAGACCTTTTCTGAATGTGATTCAGTTTCCAGCCCTCGGTT
>CM060322.1:41770809-41773309 GCA_030674155.1 Stramonita haemastoma | reverse complement strand
AGTGTAGTGTGTTTGTGTGTGTGTGTGTGTGTGTGTGTTTGTGTGTGTGGTGGGTGGGTGTGGGGGGTCGTGCGTGCGTGCGTGCGTGCGTGCGTGCGTGCGTGCGTGCGTGCGTGTGTGTGTGTGTTTGCTTCCAAAAGAAAATGAGAAAGATGACATAGTAAAACTCACAAACAGATAATTATTTTCATTACAAACAAACAGACTGATCGACACCCAGAAGGAACAAGCAAAGACACAGACTGGAACAGAAACAAAACAAGGAAACAAACAGACAGACAGACAGACAAGAGATATAAACAGACACACAAAACAACAAACACCAAGAAACAAGTAAACAAATAAACAAACAGTACAAGAGATATAAACAGACTCACAAAATGACAGATACCAAGAAACAAATAAACGAATAGATAGACAGTCAAGAGATATAAACTTACACACAAAATGACAGACACCAAGAAACAAATAAACGAATAGATAGACAGTCAAGAGATATTAACACACAAAATGACAGATACCAAGAAACAAATAAACGAATAGATAGACAGTACAAGAGATATAAACAGACACACAAAATGACAGATACCAAGAAACAAATAAACGAATAGATAGACAGTACAAGAGATATAAACAGACACACAAAATGACAGATACCAAGAAACAAATAAACGAATAGATAGACAGTACAAGAGATATAAACAGACACACAAAATGACAGATACCAAGAAACAAATAAACGAATAGATAGACAGTACAAGAGATATAAACAGACACACAAAATGACAGATACCAAGAAACAAATAAACGAATAGATAGACAGTACAAGAGATATAAACAGACACACAAAATGACAGATACCAAGAAACAAATAAACGAATAGATAGACAGTACAAGAGATATAAACAGACACACAAAATGACAGATACCAAGAAACAAATAAACGAATAGATAGACAGTACAAGAGATATAAACAGACACACAAAATGACAGATACCAAGAAACAAACAAACAAAAAAAAAGCGACAAACATAATTATAGACACAAGACTGAAAGAGACCAAGAGAAAGAAGATTTTTGAAAGTGACAGAAGAAGAAAAGAAAATTTTGACAAGCAGCATCTTCAATCAGTCAGGGCAGTACAGGACATCACAGCACTCAAGAGAGTCTAGTGGCCGGCCATTTGTTTGTACTCCAAATGCCATCCATCCATCTACCCATCCATCCATCCATCCACCCATCCATCCATCCATCCATCCATCCATCCATCCGTCCATCCATCCATCCATCCATCCATCCATCCATCCATCCACACTGTCAACACTCACTGACTGCCTTGCTTCTCCGTTCAGTAGAACTAATCAGGCGACTGTCAGAACAGGCTGTGGCAAAGGTTCGTAAAATGTTGCCAGTATGATTCATTCCTTTCATCTTGCTTCTTCAACGGTGAAAGAAATGCACGTTCGCGTGCATGCACATTTACACACACGCGCTCGCGCGTGCACAGACACAGACACACAGAGACACACAGAGACACACACAGACACACACAGACACACAAACACAGAGACACACACACACACATACACAAGTGATAGCAGTCATGCACCTGCATCTGTACACATACATACACGAGCACACAGATATAGGCACATACAGAAACACACACACACACACATACACACACATGCATATTTATAAATATATATACATATATAATTATATGTATATATATATATATATATATATTCAAAAGTGCCCAGGTAGGCACGTGCTGCGCATACACACACACACGCACACACACACACACACACACACACACACACACACACACACACACACACACACGCACACACACACACACACACACACACACACACACACACACACCCACGCACACACACACACACACACACACACACACACACACACACACACACACACACACACACACACACACACACGGCGCGCGCGCGCGCGCACCCTCACTTGCGCATATGCACTCACATGAATGTTTGCAATATATAAATATACACCCTTTGCACACAATCCCAGAAGAAGCCACTGAGAACAAAATTGTCAATAAAAGCTAATTGAATCCCAAGTAAAAGTTTATGGGGAGTTTCTTTATGTGATTAACAAAACACATTCCCGCAGTGTCTCTCCGTGGAAATGGGGAGCTGAGGGGAGATGGTTATAACATGTTGCCCAGTGTTTCTTGTATTTGTATTATTTACTGCTACACCATACTGTTTGGGGCCGCTATATGTTAGTGGTCAGAACGCTCGCTTTCCCCCCAGCCAATGTTAAGCAGCGCCAAGCGTGGTTACTAGTTAGAAGGGTGATCGTTTGCGCCACTTGGCTTCAGTACAATCCCTCAGTTCACCCAGCTGTAAACAGGTACCTGGCCTCTTTAGGGTCAGGGAAGGTAAAGCAGCGAGGGAGAGGAGATGGGCACCGCCCTCAATGTGCTGGCCCCTGGAGAAACTGAGGTCTCTGA
>CM060322.1:41763309-41765809 GCA_030674155.1 Stramonita haemastoma | reverse complement strand
CATTCCTTTACACTCGATATAAAAGAATGAATAAGTAAATAAATAACTTACTTGTTGTACTCATTTCACGTATTGGAGCTGCGTTGTTTCTGAACTAATATTTTTTAAAGAAAAAATAAGAGGCAGAGTTTTAATGTACAGGGGAAACAAATTAATACAGTGGGATAGGCGAATATATTAAAAGGGAAATGAACGAAAATAGATGTCTTAACTGTATCAAGGAACAACAGTTTTAGATTACATAAAAATCCATCTTACAATATGTTGTTCAACACTTTTTTTGAAGAGTCAAAACTTGAAATCTGGAACTATGAGTCTTTTTTTATCTAATAATATGCTTACAACATTTCATATCAGTTTAATCCTTATAGATTTTTCCCTGTCTGTATATAATATGTATACATGCTACTCACACGTAACGACACATGTCCACACAAATATGTCCACGAACGCACAGATATACACACACATACACATACGCGCACACACACAAACACACACACAACACACACACACACACACACACACACACACACACACACACACACACACAACACACACACACACACACACACACACACACACACACACACACACACATACAAAAGAGACAAGAAGACACAAACAAAGAGAAACTGACTGACAAACAAACAAACAAACTGAAAATACCACTTCACCTCGACAACAACAATATCACCATGAATCTTCTAGTCAATCAGGACACCTACTATAGATAAATATTTTTTAAAAGAAAACAATATTCCGAGAAGTAGGAAAAATACATAAAATGAATGAAGGAAGGAAGGAACGAACGAAAAAAACGAACGAACGAACGAATGAATGAACGAACGAACGAACGAACGAACGAACGAATGAATGAATGAATAATTTTTTCAAGGATCACAGAAAAAGCATTTACATCCCTCTTTACACCCGACATTTCACAACAGACAGACAGACAGACAGACAGAGATAAAGACAAGACAAAACCAGACATAATATTAAGCAGACAGATAATATTTATACAAACAGATCCAATAACACACACAAGAGACTCAGACAGACCAGGAAGGAGAGAAGAACGCCCCACTCCACGTAATGAACAAGATAAACACAATGTCTTGGCAAAAAAAAAAAAAATTCACTGTTGCAACAGACAGTAAGTGTGTGTGTACGTGTGTGTGTATACGTGTGTGTGTGTGTGTGTGTGTGTGGTGTGTGTGTGTGTGTGTGTGTGTGTGTGTGTGTGTGTGTGTGTGTGTGTGTGTGTGTGTGTGTGTGTGTGTTCAGGGGGGAGATCCTTTTCTTTCCAATACATCTCTTTTTCTTATGTAAGCAAAACAAAAACAAACAAAAAATGACAGCACAAAATTGTAAAACCACTAGGAACGGAAAATAAAAAGTAGAAAGAAAAACTATTTAAAAAATGGGATGAAAAAAAAACAGAGAAACAGAAATAAGATCCACACTTAATGTAAAGAGCTTAGCAGCCTGTGAAAAGCAACACAAATAGAAATAATTCAAAATAACGAAAGAAAAACAAAATAACTAGTAAGAAATAATATGTAGAAAAACGAAATAGGGAAACGGGAATTAACAGGTACATGCCCTCTCTCTCTCTCTCTCTCTCTCTCTCTCTCTCTCTCTCTCTCTCTCTCTCTCTCTCTCTCTCTCTCTCTCTCTCTCTCTCTCTCTCTCTCTCTCTCTCTCTCTCTCTCTCATTTTTATGGTTTTATTTCATCTTATGTTATCCCCGATAAGGGCGGGGACTGGATGTAAAAAGCACATGAGTGCTTATTCGTTATTCTCGAAATAAAAGAACTTGATTGATTGATTGATTGATTGATCGATTGATTGATTGATTGATTGATTGATTAATTAATTAATCTCTCAATCACACACACATACACACACGCATGCACGCACGCACACACACACACACACACACACACACACACACACACACACACACACACACACACACACACACACACACACACACACACACACACACACACACACGCATGTACGCACGCACGCACGCACGCGCGAAAAATAATCAGTGAAAAATTAAAGATTATGACAATATATCCCACACTTTAATTTTTTTAATGTATAAATTAAAAACCACAGCTCAGACTCCCTTCATCAATTTTCTGACTCACACTTCAACATTACTTGGTTGCATTTTGCCCACAAATGTGAGTACAATAGAACAAAATAAATAAATAATTCGAGAATAATGAATAAAAAATAAAACACAAGCAAAACCAAATTAGGAGGGACAGGGGAGAAAAAAACTGTGAGCTAACTGTCCATGCTCAGTCAACCATGCAGCAATCAGTGCGAGTAATCTCCCTTGTAGACATCAGATCTGGATCAATAATCAATGTGTATGGTCGCATTGCTTCATTAGAGAATGTTCAGGGAATGCTGAATTCATACAAAACCATGCAGCCCACGAACCCAAGATTTAACCCCTCTCATTCTCCTATCTTTG
>CM060322.1:41755809-41760809 GCA_030674155.1 Stramonita haemastoma | reverse complement strand
ACAGACAGATTGACGGATGGATAGACAGAGACAAATACATACATACATTCATTCATTCATTCATTCATTCATTCATTCATTCAGTCAGTCAGTCAGTCAGTCAGTCATACATACATACATACATACATACATACATACATACATACATACATACATACATACATACATACATACATACATACATACATACATACATACATACATACATACATACATACATACATACATATATACTACATACATACATACATACATACATACATACATACATACATACATACATACATACATACATACATACATACATACATACATACATACATACATACATACATACATACATACATGCATCCATACACACACACGCATACACACATACACGCATACACACACACACATACATACATACATACATACATACATACATACATACATACATACATACATACATACATACATACATACATACATACATACATACATACATACATACAGATTGACAGACAGATAGACAGACATACAGACAGGCAGACACACAGACAAGACAGACATAAGTATTGCCCCATTCAGCCTGATGAACAAAACAAACACGGTGTCTTAGCAGCAAATCTCCACTACTGCAACAGGCAGTATAGATAGATGTGGCATCCTCTTCTTTCCCACACATCAATTTTCTCATACAAACAAAGCAAAACACAAAAGCAGAAAATAGAAATGTATAGAAGATAGGCCATCAGGAAAAGACACAGATCAGAAAAAAATATAAATAAATGAAATGTACAACAGCAAAATGAAATATGAAAAAAATTGCAGACGTGTAAAAAGCAACAAAAATCGATGTAATTTAGATGGGAAAGAGAAAAAAAAGAACTAGAAAGAAATATGGAACGAGATTATAAAGAGAAACTGAACCTAACACGCAAAACAACCAGCCTCCCATTCCCCCCTCCCTGCTACAGAAAAGATTTCGATACTAGACACAAGAGAAAAAAAGTCAATTTAAGAATAACTGTATAGACCCCTTCACCCCTTCTCCTATCACACTTCCATATTATTCATTTCTATTCCATTCTTGCTCAAAATTGTGCCTGCAATTCAAGAAATCATAAAGAGAAAAAAACAGAAGGAAAAAATGAAGACAGACACAGGAAAAGAAAATGCATGAGCTAACTGTCCAAGTTCAATCAACCGTGCAGCAATCAGTGCAAGTAATCCCCACTGCAGATTTCAGATCTGGATCAATAATCAATATGGATGGCTCCATTAGGGAATGTTTCTCGCAACATTGAACCCTAACGAATTCATGTAGGCTTGGCCTAGGAAACCCAAGCTTTTATTACCCCCTATTCTTCTTCCTTTGCATTAAGAAGAAAGAAAGTTTGAATGTCTTGGGCAAAAGAATGTAGTGTGATATAAAAACATTTTTGAATTTTAAAAAAAAGGATAAGCCTATATTTGCTGTATAACAAAGAAAAGTATGCTAGAATTTAGTAGATAAAAGAATACATGATTTGCTACTCAACATTTTTTTTTCAAAAGTACAAATTTTAAACAATAAAAATGTGGAAGGCTTTCTATCTTACAACTTACATTTTATTGTATTGAACCAAATATTTTTGGCACTGTATTGTATTTTTTTGTATTTGTATTTTGTACCACTTTATGTCACGCAGATTTCTCTGCGTGAAATTCGGGCTGCTCTCCCCGGGAGAGCACGTCGCCACATGTGCAGCGCCTACCCATTTTTTTTTCTTTTTCCTGCATGCAAGTGTATTTGTTTCCCTATCAGAGTGGCTTCTTTCTACAGAATTTTGCCAGGGACAACCCCCTTGTTGCCGTGGGTTCTTTCATGTGCGCTAAATAGTGATGTGTAACACACGGACCTCGGTTTATCGTCTCATCCGAAAGACTAGCGCCCAGACCACCACTCAGGGTCTAATGGATGGGGAAAAAGTTTTGGGTCCAAACGGGGTACGAACCCCGCACACTCCGACCCGGACTTTTTACTTTCTACGCAAGGCGCGTGACCACCTAGACCACCGATCCACTTGTGTACCATTTTCAGTCACAGCAGGTTTCTCTGTCTGAATTTGGGAAGGATATTTCACTTCAAGAGTGGTGTTATGGGGGGGGGGGGGTAATTAGAATTTCTTTTCTGCATGTACATTTTCTTTCCTGTGAGTGTGGCTTTTTTTCTTCAGACTTCTTGCCAGGGACAGTTCTCTTTTTTACCATGGGCTCTTTTATATATGGTGAAGATGGGCTACCAATCGGTTTTGGGGCTATTGTCTCATCCAAAAGATTATCACACAAACCACCCCTCAAGGTCAAGTACAGGGGGAGCAACATGTTGGGGTTCAAACAGGGATCCAACCTATGTTTTTCTTGCTTTTTCAGAAATGTGCATTATCTTCAGACCACAAACTTACTGTGTGTATACAATGTACTTTCTCAAATATATTAACAGCAATTAGATGATTGATCGACTAATGTTCTTGTTAAATGGTTAACTAAAGATTAGATATATGAAATCATAAACTAGTGCATAAAATGCATTATAATCTGAGGGATACAAACAAAAATAGTCCCTATAAAAACAGACCAGTTCACCTCTTACCCAAACAAAAAACAAACAGAAACATCCTACACTGATTTCGCACTTTGTTCAAGAACACCACTGCATGAAAGGAAAAGGAAGGATTACAAAAAAACAAACAAACAAAAACAATTAAGTAGACACAGGGGGAGGAGAAAATCGTGAGCTAACTGTCCAAGTTCAGTCAACCCTGCAGCAATCAGTGCAAGTAATCCCCCCTGCAGACATCAGATCTGGATCAATAATCAATGTGCATGGCTTCTTTACAGAATTTCATGGAACACTGAACTCACACAAATCTGTGTCAACATCACCCACATACCCAAGCATTTATTACCCCCATGCGTCCTTTGTATTATGAAAGGAGATATTTTTGAACCTACTGGGCCAAAAATATGTTATTGCAGAAGACTATGGTTATGTTAAAATACAATAACCAAAAGAATATTTCAAAAATCTTCAGGAAAACCTTATCTAAGATTCTTTTATATAACAGATTGAATAACAAAATGTTGTGGCAAAAAGATCTCTTTTAAAAAGGTGAAAAGATATAACAAAAAAAAAAACCTATGAAAATAAGAAGAATTAGGTTATATTATGTGGCATGTCAATAAGCTTCATCAAATCATTTCATTCCTGTTAACTTTTAGCACAGGATTCTGATAGCCCAGTTCAGGTTGAAATCTTGTAAAAATGTTAGAGTTGACAAAAACAATAATGAGACTGATGAATGGTCTTGCTGTTATCATCATCATCATTATTATTACCTTCATCAGTGTGATCTGACGATGATGAAGACAATGGTGATGATAAAGGCTATGATGACGATGATGACGATGATGATGATGATCGATGATGATGATGATGATGATGATGATGATGATGATGATGATGATGATGATGATGATGATGATCAATGATGACGATGATGATGATGATGACGACGACGACGACGACGATGACGACGGCGATGACGATGACAATGACGATGATGATGATGATTGTTGAACATGTATAAATGCGCCTGTAGTACTTTCGATAAAGGACAATAGAATAAAATAAGAAAAACAATTCATAAAGAAGAAACGTAACACTCGGGGTCCAGTAGCCTGTAAAAAGATAGTGACAACATAAATGTTAAAATATGTATAATTTAAACAAAGTAAGACAAAGGATTTTTTTTAATCAGTAGATTAAGAAAATAATCAAAAACATTAAATCTGACATAAAGAAGATAAAACAATCAAGAAATAATATCTCTAAAAAGCTAAGAAAAAAGATAAATATCCAACTTGCAAAAAACACCATCAAACAGAGGGAAAAACCCTAGCGAGTCCATAAAAAAATAATTGAGTAAACAGATGCCAAAAATAGATAAATAAAACTCCAAAACTTAATAATAAAAAAGATAAAAGATATGATAAAAAAAAGACGAGAAAAATAACAGATTTAAAAGTCTTGTAAAAGTTAACCCTGTCACTTTACATTTCACAACCCATCACCTTACACTTGTTTTCCAGTTTACTCAGAAATCTGGCTGCAGACAAGGAAAATGATTTCTTTCTAAAAAAAAAAAAAAAAAAAGAAACACCCAAGCAAGGATGGAGAGAGGAGAAAACTGTGGGCTGTTTAAGATCAGTCAACTGTGCGGCAATCAGTGCAAGTAATCCCCACTGCAGACCTGATTATTCTATGAATCAATCATCCATGTGAATGGCATAATTCCAGAGTTCTAGGGAGCATTGAATTCACACAAATCCATGTATACCTAGCTCACCAGCAAGCCCAAGCCTTTATTGAAAAAACCTAACAGTAAAAGAAATCTCAGGAAAAATATAGGATAAATACATATGTAAACTAACTGATAAATAGGAAGATAAACTAAATTCTTAAACTGATACCAAAAAAATACGTATATAGAAGAACGAATACCTAGATAAATTAAAAACAAACAAGATCAAAGGTGTTATACGGCATAACAAATCTGAATATGGCTGTGATAAGGAGATGGAAATGAAGTCCCTCTTTCGTTATTTTTTATTTCGAGGTTAATGGAATAAGCATTCATGGGCTGTTTTACATCCATCCCAGTTTGTATGCAGTTTTATAAATTTTGACATCCATTCTTACCAGCACAAAATGCCTACGCTTCCTAAAAGCAGAATGGGTTTTTAACCTATGGGCAAGATGCTCTGCTTGCGTTTACATACTAGACCTTGGTTTATAGTCTCATCAGGACAGTGAGACAACCAGAACATCACAGAAAGTGAGGCAGTCAAAAATAAATAAATGTATAGTAAAAAAAAAAATATAATAATAATTATAAAAATAAAAAAATAAACACACACACACACACACACACACACACACACACACACACACACACACACACACACACACACAC
>CM060322.1:41745809-41750809 GCA_030674155.1 Stramonita haemastoma | reverse complement strand
ATATATATATATATACATATATATATATATATATATATGTACATATATGTACACATATGTACACATATGTACATATATATATATATGTGTGTATATAATATGTACACATATATATATGTATGTGAATATATATATATATACATACATATATATCTGGTTATGTTATAAAAACTAAGCAGTTCTGTTCTTTAAGTTCAATAAATAAAAGAAAAAGGAAACAGAAGAGGACAACGAGAAAGACGAAGAATCAGGGGTCGGAGGAGAAAAAAGAAGAAGGAAAAGAAGAAGAGGAGGAGGAGAAGGAGGAGGAAGGAAAAAGAAGAAGAATTCAAAGAAGAAGAATTGAGAAGAAGATTTGCGAAGAATTGCGAAGAAGAAGAAGAATTACAAAGAAGAAGAATTCAAATAAGAAGAAGAACGGTGAAAAGAAATTGCGAAAAAGAATTGCAAAGAAGAATCGCAAGGAATTGCGAAAAAGAAAAACAACAACAACAACAGCAACAACAACAAGAAAACACGAAGAAGAATGAGGAGAAGAAGAAGACGCAATAGGTATAGCCTGTTTCTGCCATCATTAAACTCAAGAGGATTTTCCGTCAAAACTCTAAATGACATGGAGTGTCATTCATTGTTGTTTAAACATGTGAAAGAAAAGACGCATATGCAAACTGATGGCCTCTGGTTTTTATGAGGTGTTTTATCTAAACCCCACGCCCTCCCCCCCCCCCCCAAAACAGAGATTGTTGTAGCTATATGCAAAGCAGCAAGAATTACAATAATGCATTACTTTAAAAAAAAAACAAAAAAACTTGGTCACACAAAGATATTTATTAAAAAGATGTTCATATCTCTTCGCATTCTGAAACATTCATACACTGCACATTCAGGCATTAACGATTGCCATTTTAACATTTTAACTTTCAAACTTACTGAATGCTCTTTTCATAAACATACAAAGTTAATTGTCAGTTTTATTTTTAAAGTTAGATAACATTTCATTATGTACGGCTGTCGTCTCTATACTTTTAGCAATAATGACAGTAAATTTGTTATATTTCACGCTGCACAGATGAAAGGCGTCCTTTCAGCTATCTCGTCTGATCTCGTCTTAGAGAGAGAGAGAGAGAGAGAGAGAGAGAGAGAGAGAGGAGAGAGAGAGAGAGAGAGAGAGAGAGAGAGAGAGAGAGAGAGAGAGAGAGAGAGAGAGAGAGAGAGGGGGGGGGGGGGGAGGAGGGAAGGAGGGAGAGATAGGGAGACAGACAGACAGACAGACGGAGACAGGGACAGAGAGACAGAGACAGACAGAGAGATAAAGAGAGAGACAGAGAGAGAGAGACAGATACAGACAGACAAACAGAGATAGAAAGAGAGAGAGAGAGACAGACAGACAGACAAACAGACAGACAGACAAACAGACAGACAGACAGACAGGCAGGCAGGCAGGCAGGCAGACAGACAGACAGACAGACAGACAGGCAGGCAGGCAGGCAGGCAGACAGACAGACAGTCATAGAACACTTTCAAAGTTGTAACCACAACATATTTTTCAATAAATGACAGGTCACAGCCAACAATCTGAAAAAGAAACCTCAGAGCTTTTATTTTACCTCTAGGCAGCTTTTTGGATGATAAATTCATTTTGTCTTTTATAACCAAAAAAAAGAAAACTCGGTAATGACATTGTCTGAATCGTGAATTTCTCAATTTGTTTTCATTTTTTGAATATCTGCAGACGACGATTTGACAGAATTATAGTTTTGAAGTTTTAACACAAACACAAAAATCAACACTTTATACACACAAAAAATATATTTTTAAAAAAAAGGATATTTGTATTTATTTATTCCTCTTTCTCTCTTCTTGCTTTTTCTGTTCTGAAGAGTGGTATTATGTCCACTTCAGATTTAACAAGCATACTGTATTATGTCTGTGAAGATTCTGCTGACTTGATTGTAAGAAACCTCTGTCTTTTATATTTTATGTATTCTTTGTCCCCTGTGTTTTCCAACTTTGCAGGCACAATGTCACGTATATGGAATGTGCTCTAAGCAACAATGCCTCACAAATTTTTTTAAGCTGGACGGGACGGGACAGCCTAGTGGTTAGAACATTGCGTTCGCAATCTGACGACCCGGGTTCGATTCCCGTTCGAGGGGATATTTTCCCCTGGAGTTAACATTAGTGCAGACACCACTCTCCCCCAAAAGCTCTTCGGATGAGACTTCAAACCGAGGCCCCGTGTGCGAACGCACGCAGAACATCTTGCGCACATGTTAAATCCTGTTCCACTTTTGGAAAGAGTAGGCCATTGTTTGCCGGTGGGAACAGATGACAAAATTTATCAAAACTGCATACACACGGGGACATGATGTTAGAAAACGCACATAAGTGCTTTTTCCATTATCCGAGATAAAAATAAATAAAATGATTAAAATAGATAAATAAGTAGACAAATGAAGAAATAAATAAATAAATGAGCTGCATGAAACAAGAAAGGATCAGGAGAGGAAAACAAAGTGGTATGAGAGTTGTGTTCGCGATTTGCACGACTGGAAACCTAGTTTGGGTTTGAGCCACCGAGACAGACCCCTATTGAAGGGAATTTTTTCCCCCTGGAGTTGGCATCAGTACTGACTCAACAGGGTGGCTGCATTTCCAAACCATTCAAAGTATTGTGTGGAATTTGACAAGGATGCCTCTTTTCCCCTTTTGCATTCGCTTTAGCAGCTGAAATCTCGGCAATTAAAATCAGAAACAGTACAACAGGAGGGATAAAAGCTCCATACGGTGACCAAAGACAAAGTGCTTGTATAAAAATTACACAGTTAGCAGACGTCACAACTTTATTTCTTAAAGATAGGAATGGCGTTAAGATATTATTCGAAATCTTATCAGCATTTCAAAGATTCTCTGGTCTGAGACTGAACGCCCAAAAAAACAAAGCATTTAAGGCTGGGAAAGCAGCAAAATGAAGACAATCTGCCATTTGCCCTGGTGGAAAAAAATACAAATTCTGGGTATTTTCTTTAAAAATAGCAAACACACGCAGAGAAGTTTACGCACACATTAAAATCGGTTCTGAGTTTCAGAGGAATAGACCCTTCGTGCTCGTAAGAGTCGATGACAACAGAATTATTCAAAATAATGCATGCACGCCGGTGTCATGTTTAAACATCATCCCTGACGTCAGAATACGCCTACCTTCATACAGGGTAAAAAAAAATACTGTCGCATACACAAATATGTCACCATTTGTGAACCTTGGTTGCAAAATACAAAAGCAGAGGAGGATTGGGTCTCAGGAAGTGAAGGAAGCTGGTTGCAAAGCTTTCATTGATGGGCGCCCCCCCCCCCCCCCCCCCCCCCCCCACGGTCCAAGGGACTACATTATACATTCTTTTACATTTTACATCCCCTTTCAGTCACGGCAAATTCCTTTGCATAAAAATCGGGCTGTTCGCCCCCGGGGAGAGCACGTCGCCACAAAAGCAGCGCCATCTTTTTTCTTTTTTTTCTGTCTGCATCTGTATTTGTTTTCCTATCAGAGTGTCTTTTTTTCTACAGAATTTTGCCAGAGAAAACTCTCTTGTTGCCGTCGGTTCTTGTACGTACGTGTGCTAAGTAATTTTGTGTAACACGCGAGACCTCGGTTTATAGTCTCCTCCAAAAGACTAGCACCCAGACCACCATTATGATCTAATGGATGGGGGGAAAGTTTCGGGCTCAAACGGGATTCGAACCACGGCACACTTCCGACCTGGAATTTTCACTTTCTGGGCAGACCGATACGGGATAGGTGAATGTGAACCTCGACGCTCTAGCCGAGGAATGGAAAAAAAATTGTTCTAAAAAACACAGCTGAAACCGTATTAAGGACAAGAAGATGATGAAGAAGAAGAAACAACCAAGCTGAAGCAGAGGAGGTACACCTTGATAGGAAGCGTCACTACAGAAGCATTTCAGGGTCTGTGACGATGCCAGAAGAAGACATAATTAGAAATCTGTCTGTTGTCTTCTGTCCTCTTTCCACTCTTATCCCTGTCCCTTACTCCTCACCCCCCCCCCCCCCTACACATACACACGCACACGTGCACACACGCATATACACCACGCGTGCGCTCTCTCTCTCTCTCTCTCTCTCTCTCTCTCTCTCTCTCTCTCTCTCTCTCTCTCTCTCTCTCTCTCTCTCTCTCTCTCTCTCTCTCTCACACACACACACACACACATACACGCGCACGCGCGCGCACACATACACACACATTACACACACAAACACTCTCTCTGTGTCTCTCTCTCTCTCTCTGTCTCTCTTTCTCTGCCTCTCTGATTCACCTGTCTGTCAGTCTGCCTGTCTGTCTGTCTATCTGTGTGTCTGTGTGTTTGTGTCTGTGTCTCTGTCTATCTGTCTGTCTCTGTCTCTGTGTGTATGTGTGTCTGTCGTTCTCTCTCTCTCTCTTGTCTGTATGTCTGTCTTTCTCTGTATCTCTCTGACTCTCTGTCTTTCTCTGTATCTGTCTGTCTGTCTGTCTGTCTGTCTGTCTGTCTGTCTGTCTGTCTGTCTGTCTGTCTGTCTGTCTGTCTTCTCTCTCTCTCTCTCTCTCTCTCTCTCTCTCTCTCTCTCTCTCTCTCTCTCTCTCTCTCTCTCTCTCTCTCTCTCTCTTGACCGCATTTTCGACATGTCTGAGACCCAAGACTGACTGGCACCAGGCAAAATCCCTGCACTCTCTCTCTCTGTGACAGAATCATATGGCAATATTCCTGGCAGTACTGTCATAACACGGGGGCGGGATAGCTAAGTGGTCAGAGCGCTCGCTTTCCCCCAGTCAAGTTAAGCAGCGTCGAGCGTGGTTACCAGTTGGATGGGTGACCGTTTGCACACCTTGGCTTCATTACAGTCTCCCCAGTTCACCCAGCTGTAAATGGGTACCTGCCCTCTTTAGGGTCAGGGAAGGTAAGGCAGCGAGGGAGAGGAGATGGGCACCGCCCTCAACATGCTGGCC
>CM060322.1:41723309-41725809 GCA_030674155.1 Stramonita haemastoma | reverse complement strand
TTTTTTTAATATGCTGTGATCATGTTTTGAGGAGGCTCTAGTTTCTGTTTATTTTCTTTTTCAGGAGGAGTCAATACGTGCAAAGTATTCCATATTTACTCCTATCTTCTGAAAAGCGTATATTGATAGTTGATATTCTGTTTTTATTCAATATTGTCACTTTCTTATTAATGCATGATAATTACTGCAAAAAAAAGTGATGCATTGTTTTTCATTACAAGTGTGTAGTTTGAAAAAAACAAACAAAGACATATGAAATATTTCAAAGCTTGGGAGACGGAACAACAGGAATTTCTAAGTCATCTGAAAGCGTAAGTTTCAATCACCACTGAGCTGTCCCTTGTTTTGTTTTCGTTCCTAAGCTAGGGTTCTGAGGTTCCAAAATGATGATTATTTTTGCGTATGCAATCGTTTTAACCCCCTACCCCCTCTCTCCTCCTCCCCCAACCCCCACCCGGCCCCTCTCCCACCTTTTAGGTAGCCGCATTCCGACCAACCTTGGAGAATGCATCCATGATGGGAGATATGGTAATTAGGATTATGGTGGTGGATCGGTGGTCTAGGTGGTACCGCGCCTTGCCTAGAAAGCAAAAAAGTTCGGGGCGGAGTGTGCGGTGGTTCGTATCCCGTTTGGGCCCAGAAACTTTTCCCCCATCCATTAGACCCTGAGTGGTGGTCTGGGCGCTAGTCTTTCGGAGGAGACGATAAACCGAGCTCCTGTGGGTTACACATCCCTATTTAGTGCACGTAAAAGAACCCACGGCAACAAGGGGGTTGACCCTGGCAAAATTCTGTAGAAAAAAAACCACTCTGATAGGGAAAACAAATACAGTTGCATGCAGGAAAAAGGAAAAAAATGGGTAGGCGCTGCACTTGTGGCGACGCGCTCTCCCCGGGAGAGCAGCCCGAATTTCACGCAGAGAAATCTGCTGTGACATAAAGTGGTACAAAATACAAAATACAAATGATGAGAGTTTTTGCCTATACAACTATTCCCCCCCCCCCCCCCCCCCCCCCCCCATCCTCCTCCCTACCCCCACCCCCCACCCCTCTCCCACCTTTTTAGATAGCCCGCATTCCGACCCACCTTGATGGGAGATAATAGTAATTGTGACGCTCCACCACATAAGGAGTCGCATTGCACCAGATGTCACTTTTTAGTTATTGACATTTTATTAATCTGCAATGAAATGGCTATACAATAGAAAAAAAAAACAGATTGAAAATCGGACAATTCTATGAAAAAGTTATTACAAGTTGAAATGATAGACTTCAGGAAATGACAAAAACGAGAAATGGACAAGTTTAGCATCATAATAAATGGTCAGAATGAGGGGCTTGGGCATCTTTTAAAGCTCACGTTTAAAAGCAAAAAGAATACAAAAATTATAACTTGATATTTCATTGCAAGGTAGAATAAATAACTATAATTTTATAACCAACCAAAATCTGAAAATTGCAAACTTGACCACTTGCCTTTAATTAATGGCTTCTATAGCGGAAAAGTGGGTTATGTGCTAAGCGACTCATTTCGTGGTAGAACGTCACAATTATGAATATGTATTTCAGTCATGCTGACCAGTGAATAGTATGCTGTATTGATGAATTATGTTGAGTTTATTGTGTTGTGTCAATAAGTCCATGTGACTTTTATGGCAATAAATAATTTCTGATTCTGATTCTGATTCCTGTGGGGCAGGAATCAGTATCGTGGCCAGTGTGCTGACCCTGATGTGCATGGCCTTTGACCGTTACTTCGCTATCCGTCACCCCATGCGGAACCGACAGATCTTCACGGTGCGGAGGGTCAAGCAACTGATTGGGGTCATCTGGCTCCTGTCCGCTGTCTTGGTCATTCCCTTGCTGGTCATCAGAAAGGTTGGTTTGGAGACAGGAGAGAACTTGGGAGGGAGGGGCAGGGGGGGGGGAGGAGGGGGGAGGGGGGGAGAGGGGTGCCTAAGGGGTGGGGGGTAAATGTGTGTGTGTGGGTGGTTGTGTGTGGGTGTGTGTGCGGGGGGAGGGGGTGAGTGGGTGGGTAGGTGGGTGGGTGTGGGTGGGGATGGTGTGTGGGGGGGGGGGGGGCGGGGTGTTTGTGTGTGTGTGTGTGTGTGTGTGTGTGTGTGTGTGTGTGTGTGTGTGTGTGTGTGTGTGTGTGTGTGTGTGTGTGTGTGTGTAGTGTGTGTGTGTGTGTTTGTGTACTACTACTACTACTACTACTACTACTACTACTACTACTACTACTACTACTACTACTACTACTACTACTACTTCTACACGCAAACAAAACCATCCTTCCAAGCGCACACACAGTCACACACGCGTGCGCGCGCATGCACTCACACACACAAACACAAACACACACTCATACACAAACACAAACACACACACACATACACACACACTAAATCACTAGGGACGATAGCCTAGTGGTCAGAACATTGCGCTGGCAATTTGACGACCCGGGTTCGAGTCCCGTCGAGGAGATTTTTCTCCTGGAGTT
>CM060322.1:41715809-41718309 GCA_030674155.1 Stramonita haemastoma | reverse complement strand
ATTTTGCTTAACCAAGTAAGATCCTCTCTTTCCTAAATCAAACAACATTTTTTATTAAAAAGTTAAATCAATCCAGTTACTCAAGAAATCTCTGCCTCGTGATACGCATTCTGTATGCGCCAGCTAAACTGCCTGTTTATCCCTCAACATTTTTTTCAATTTTACATTTTCCTTTTTACCTTTTACATTTTACACCGCTTTAATTCACGGAATATTTCTCTGCGTGAAAATCGGGCTGCTCTCCCTGGGAAGAGCGTGTCGCCACAAAAGCAGCGCCACTCATTATTTTTTTTCTTTTCCTGTCTGCAACTGTATTTGTTTCCTTATCAGACTGGCTTTTTTTCTACAGAACACTCTCAGGGACAACTCTCTTGTTGCCGTGGGTTATTTTACGTGCGCTAAGTAGTTCTAACACACGGGACCTCAGTTTATTGTCTCATTCGAAAGACTAGCACCCAGACCACCACTCATGGTCTAATAGATGGGGAGGGAAAAGTTTCAGGCCCAAACAGGATTCGAACCACGGCACACTTCCGACCCAGACATTTCGCTTTCTAGGCAGGCGCATTACCTCTAGACCACCGATTCACCATCAGACACACTAAAACCACAGCGTATGTTTCGTGCATCTCTTAAACCCAGGGGATGTTTAACATGCTTTTCTTTCTATCGCTTCCAGAGATATGAAGGTCATGCCTTGAAAGGTGAGAAATGACTGTATTTAAATTTCATTGGCTGTATAATCCCACAAAAATGAAAGAAGACTACCGAATATATAAAATCTTTTTTTTTTAATGGTTTTGGACATGTGTTTTGTTTTTAAATGTTAGGAAAGAGGAGGAACAGGTTAAATTGGTAAAAACAAAAGAGAGGGAGAGATATAGAGAGAGAGAGACAGAGACAGACAGATACAGACAGACAGAGACAGATACAGACAGACAGACAGACAGAGACAGACAGACACACACACACACACATCACACACACACACACACACACACACACACACACACACACACACACACACACACACACACACACACACACACACACACACACACACAGGGAGAGAGACAGACAGACAAACAGACAGAAACAGAGACAGACAGACAGACAGACAGACACAGAGACAGAGAGAGAAGTGCAAGGAAAAAAAGAAATCAAAAGATACTAGAAAATTGAAAATGTTTGGTCTTTTTATAAAAGGAAAAAATATTTGTTCATTGGCTTGTGTGTGTATGTATGTGTGTGTTGGAGGAGGGGAGAGGGGAGAGGAGAGGGGAGGGGAGGAGGGAGGGGAGAGGGGAGGGGAGATTATTGATTGGCTCGATCTGTTGGATGTTCCTCTGAGAATGTACTTGGAACGTAGAAAATAACACAGGACAAAGCGATGACAGAAAGTTAAGGAAAAAGACGTTAACAACAACAACAACAACAAATGATAAAAAATGGAAAGTAAAATCTCAGAACTTCTATAAGGTGGAGATGCTATTTATACTGAAAAGGCTCCCAGATTTCCCATGGGATGATACCTAACATGAGAAAAAAAAAACAAGGAAAGTTTCATTTCTCTGGAGTGAGTTCTCTGCATGCAGAATGCAATTGCAGAGGATTCTTTTTTTTCTGTCATAATCTTGTCAGATTTCAGACCAGATTTCAGGAAGGACGGTGGCAGGATGGTTAAGACGTTCGCCTGCCAATATGTAAACTGTGAGTTTCTGGGTTCGTACCCAGCCTCACCCTTTCTTCCCAGTTTGACGAAAAAATCGAACTGAATGTCAAATCCATTCGGATGCGACTCAAAATCGAGGCCCCATGTGCGAATGCACGCAGAACATCTTGCACACACGTTAAAACCCCGTTCCACCTTTCGGAAGAGTAGGCCATCGTGTGCCGGTAGGAGCGGATGACACAATTATAACAAACCAGCATGCACACAGATGTCGTGTTTAGACACCATCCCTGAGGAAAAATCGGGGAGTTTGAGTCCCAGAGCGTCTCGGGGCTGTAGGTATATGGCAACGTTTTGGTGGCTCCTGCGACGGTACTGGAACCATTCGTATCGGTCATTGCCTTTCCAATGGATCATTCCAGTGCCGTGGAGAGGGGGGGGATCTGCTGCATGGGTAACAGCTTGCCCTCCATACTTACTTACCCAGGCTTTGTGCTCAAAACACTAGAGCGCAACTCCATAGTCTTCCGAGACTGATGGGTGCCTACTAACTAACTTGTCAGATTAGAAAAAATATATATTATCTAAAAATCGTTAATAACACACACACATAACAGATCACTGCACCGTTGTATAACATTACTTGTATAATATTACTTTGATAACTTGGCCAACTGACTGACTTAAGTGATTTGTAGACTGGCTGATTGATTGATTAGCTGGCTGGCTGGCTGGCTGGCTGGCTGGCTGGCTGGCTGGCTGGCTGGCTGGCTGGGTGACTGACTGACTGACTGACTGACTGCTTATTTGATGGATGGATGGATGGAT
>CM060322.1:41688309-41708309 GCA_030674155.1 Stramonita haemastoma | reverse complement strand
GAATGCACGTATTGTTCGCTTCTAGGTTTCAGATCTGTGAACGGCACCGTGGACCCAGAGACTCCGGCTCCGTGGCACATCTGGGGAGTCGGCACAATGAGCAGTGATAGTAAGGATGCAACTGATGATGCTCTAGATATCTTCAGGGTAATACAAAGGGTTGAAGAGATTTCAAGAGAGTGAGCTGGACATTTTGTATTTTTGTATTTTGTGTTTTGTACCACTTTATGTCACAGCATGCAGATTTTTCTGCGTGAAATTCGGGCTGCTCTCCCCGGGGAGAGCGCGTCGCCACAAGTGCAGCGCCTACCAATTTTTTTTCTTTTTCCTGCATGAAACTGTTTTTGTTTCCCTATCAGAGTGGCTTTTTTCTACAGAATTTTGCCAGGGTCAACCCCTGTGTTGCCGTGGGTTCTTTTACGTGCGCTAAATAGTGATGTGTACCACACGGGACCTCGGTTTATCGTCTCATCCGAAAAACTAGCACCCAGACCACCACTCATGGTCTAATGGATGGAGGAAAAGTTTGGGGCCCTAACTGGGTTCGAACCACCACACAGTCCGACCCGGACTTTTTGCTTTCTAGGCAAGGAGCGTTACCACCTAGACCACCGATTCATTATCCACATGAAAAAAAGAAAAATACTGCAATAAAATAAAACGCAGTGCAACAGACTACAATACCTACCTTCCTTCCTTCCTTCAACTTCACATGTCCAGTAATCCCTCAGACCGTGGGGGCACCAATGAAGACTTTTTACAACCAGCTTCCTCCACTCCCCCCGCTGTTCTCTGCTTTCAGTATAGTAAATCGTTCTGCCCAAGGAAGGCCAGTCCACTCTCTGATGTTGTGCATAATGTGAAATGTGGACCATCACAGCAGACATTGAAAGAAGGATACAACGCCCTTAAATCTTCTACTTAAGTCTTCAGAAGGGCAACTATTTACTGGAGAAAGCTTGCAGGAACCGTGTTTTTATTTATTTTATCATAATTATTGTTTATTATTCTTTTATATCGAGGATAATAGAATTAGCACTCATATGTTTTTAATCCAATCCCTGTGTGTATGCAGTTTTTGTAAATCTTGTCATCTGTTCCCACCGGCACGCAATGGCCTTCTCTTACGAAAAGCGGAACAGGATTTAGCGTGTGCGCAAGATGTTCTGCGTGAGTTCGCATACGGGGCCTCGGTTTATAGTCTCATCCGAAAGACTTTTGGGGGAAGCGGGTTCAGTACTGATGTCAACTCCAGGAGAAAAATCTCCTCGAACGGGAATCGAACCATTTACTGGAGAAAGCTTGCTGGCACCATGTTGGATCCATGTTTATAATTTACGAAAGCATTCTTTGAGGAGACAGTTTTTTAAAAGTGACAGAGTGTTATAAAAGATTGTTGAGAAGCCTGATATATAGATATAGATTGGACGCTTTTAGAACTAAATTCTGCAGACAAATAAAATACATAACTGGTTCTGATTTATCACCCAGGCATACAGTCTTCACTGTGAACTACTTCAAACATAATGTTTATAGTACAATTATAGATGACTTTTCATTAATGTCATAATTATGAAGATATATTGGCTAATAATGTTATTGTGTTCGAAATATTTAAACGTTTAGTTAAAAGTCCTGCTGTCGTATTTTATGTAGATTTTCTTGTCAAAGTTTAAAGTTGTTCACCACCATCACCATCCTCAAGAAATATAAATAGGTATTAATTAGGGCTTAAGATTTATAAATGACATAAACATTTATGAGATGTCAATTTACCTTTTTTCATTTTCTCAGGCACTCAAAGGTCTACATACATACATACACACACACCTTAGTTACCAAACCCAAATATACATGCATACTTGCACGCGTGCACAAATACACACGTAACCACACACACACACACACACACACACACACACACACACACACACACACACACACACACACACACACACACACACACACACACACACACACACACACACACATAGACACACTTGCACATGAGCACTCACGCATACTCACGCACTCTCACACACACACACACACACACGTAGGCGCGCACACGCACACGCACACACACACACACACACACACAAAGAGAGAGAGTGTGTGTGTGTGTGTGTTTGTGTGTGCATGCGTGCGTGTGTGAGTGCGTGTGTGCGTACATGCAGAAAGAGCGTGCGAGCGTGCGTGTGTGTGTGTGTGGAGTGAGTGCGTGCGTGCGTGCGTACCTACGTAAATAATAAGTTTGTATGTTTTTTTCTGGTCAATAAAGTTAATTACAGTGTATTTTTACTTTGATGTGTGTGTATGTGGGTGTGCGAGTGCACGCTGCGCGTGCGTGCATGCGTTCATGTGTGTGTGTGCTTGTAATATTTAAATTTTTATCTTAGAATGCTTGAACCAATATGACATGTAGCTATCTTGTGTGTTTTAACATTATAATTGGTATTAAAATGCCTGTCTGTATTATAATTGCCTTCCAAGCGATGATTAAAGTGCTTTTGACTTGACTTGGCTTGACTTGAATACATTATTTCGCCTTTGAAATTTTTGTTCTCTTTTTCCTCGTCTAATATCACTTTGAGTGAAGAGACGATAAATTGAAGAAAAAACGCATACACACACACACACACACACACACACACACACACACACACACACACACACACACACACACACACACACACACACACACACACACGCTCGCGCGCGCGCGCACACACACACATGTAAACACGTGCGCGCACACACACAAAGAGAGTGATGAAATACAAAATTTTAACAACCATTGACTAAAAACACATATGTATAATATTTTGTGTTATATATATATATATATATATATATATATATATATATATATATATATATATATATAAACGTATCTCTCTCCCACACACACACACACACACACACACACACACACACACACACACACACACACACACACACACACACACACACACACGCACACACGCACATACACACACACACACACACACACACAGATCATTTTAATCCAAAAACAACACGCACACACACACACACTTACACACACACACACACGCACGCACGCACGCACACACACACACACACGCACGCACGCACGCACGCACGCACGCACGCACACACACACACACACACACACACACACAAGCCAGCATTTCCTGACATTAATTACCGAGAGGGGGGTGGGGGAGAGAGAAGGGTAGGAAGATAGATTTGTTTTTTTAAAGCACATTGAAAGATGACAAGATCAACGAGGTACTAGGATGCAGTTAGAAATCAGAATGTATTACCAACCATAAAGAAATTAAGATATTCGAGTATGTACAAGTGATTCTAAAGTATCTGGTGGATTGATGGTCTAAAGATAACGCGCCTGCCTAGAAAACGAATAGTCCGTGTCTGAGTGTGCGGTGGTTCGAATCCCGTTTGAGCCCAAAACTTTTCCCCCATCCATTACACCATGAGTGTTGGTCTGGGTGATAGTCTTTTGCTTATTCAATGTACCATCTTGAAATAAAAATTTGATTGATTGATTGATTTGATGAGACGATAAATCGAGATCCCGTGTGTTACACATCATTATTTAGCGCACGTGAAAGAACCCACGGCAACAAGAGGGTTGTCCCTGGCAAAATTCTGTAGAAAAAAGCCATTCTGATAGGGAAACAAATACTGTTGCATACAAGAAAAAGAAAAAATAATGGGTAGCGCTGCACTTGTGGCAACGCGTTCTCCTGGGGGAGAGCAGCCCGAATTTCACGCAGAGAAATCTGCTGTGACATAAAGTAGTATAAATTAAAGTTTAAAAAATATAAAAAGAACGCCATAGGAAGTTATGTCGTCAAAGTGTTCCTCAAAACAAACAACTGCTGTGTAAGACAGTCTATGGCGAGAATGGAAAACTCTTTTGGCCATGGAATAGAACAAAACAGAACTCAAACTGAAATGTTTACACCACAGATACAGTTATTCTTTTAGTTAGATATTGTTTTTAAGCATGAATTCGTATGTTGGGGGGAGAAGACAGAACCGATGAATTGCAAATAATAGTAGTAGTAGGCACCCATCAGTCTCGGAAGACTCTTGAGTTGCGCTCTAGTCTTTAGAGCGCAAAGCCTGGGCAAGTAAGTATGGAGGGCAAGCTGTTACCCATGCAGCAGACCCCCCTCTCCACGGCACTGGAATGATCCATTGGAAGGGCAATGACCAATACGAATGGTTCCAGTACCGTCGCAGGAACCACCAGAACGTTGCCAAATACCTACAGCCCCGAGCCGCTCTGGGACTCCAACTCCCCGATTTTTCCTCAGGGATGGTTTCTAAACACGACACCTGTGTGCATGCTGGTTTGTTATAATTTTGTCATCCGCTCCTACCGGTACACGATGGCCTGCTCTTCCGAAAGGCGGAACGGGGTTTTAACGCGTGCGCAAGATGTTATGCGTGCATTCGCACACGGGGCCTCGGTTTCGAGTCTCATCCGGATCACTTTGACATTCAGTTCGATTTTTTCATCAAACTGAGAAGAAAGGGCGAGGCTGGGTACGAACCCAGAAACTCACGGTTTACATATTGGCAGGCGAACGTCTTAACCATCCTGCGACCGTCCTTGCAAATAATATGCTCAATAAACAACTACTCTTTTTTTATAATATCAATAACTGAATATATCTGTTTTTGTCGTAGTAAAAAAGGTAAAGGTGTCCCATAACATATATTGTCGTAAGGGAGCATGGCGTCAGAGACCTCAGCTTCTCTAGGGGCCAGCGTGTTGACGGCGGCGCCCATCTCCTCTCCCTCGCTGCTTTACCTTCCCTGACCCTTAAGAGGGTAAGTACCCATTTACAGCTGGGTGAACTAGGGAGAACTGTACTGAAGCCAAGGCACGCAAACGGTCACCCATCCATATAGTAACCACGCTCGATACTGCTTAACCTTTGCATGGGGAAAGCGAGTGCTCTGACCACTGAGCTATCCTGCCAGATAGTAGAAAATGAAGATTTGTAAACACTGATTCCATGATATTAAATTCAGGAGAGTATAATTATGCTTCTTTACCTGATGGAGAAAATAGAATTTTCATTGATTTGCTCAGAACACTGTGGATTTCTGTTTGTGCTTTCTCTGGTAAATTCATTGCCGTAAAGACCAGCATGGTAGGTCACCCAATGCTTACAAAAGCTGTCCTAAGAACCATTAATCTTTAGACGGAATATGTGATAGATGACCTCAATAATTGTATATGTATCAGGGCCTTGTTTCAGCATTGAAATATTGTAAAGTAATACATCATTTGGAACAGGTTTAGAATCAAGTCGAGTGTGTGTGTGTGTGTGTGTGTGTGTGTGTGTGTGTGTGTGTGTGTGTGTGTGTGTGTGTGTGTGTGTGTGTGTGTGTGTGTGTGTGTGTGTGTGTGTGTGTGTGTGTGTGTGTGTGAGGTCAAGTAAATTCAAGTTAAAATTATTTTTATTGAGGGTAAAAGATTCAGTTTCCATGATTTTTTCTCAAACTGCCTTGTCACCAAAAATCCAAAATATTGACTTATACAAGTCGAACAGAGACGATGTTCATTTTTGCCGGAAAGAACTAAAATTGAAGATGATAAAAAATGGTAAAAAAAAACTAATAAAAAAACATTCTAAAAATCTTAAATCTAGACATCTTTGTATGTATAACGTATTATTCGTGTTGCTATTTTAGACGACGTTTATTTTTTGCCGAAAAGAACTAAAATTGAAGATGATTTTTTTAAAATGGTAAAACACTAATAAAAAAGAAATTCTAAAAATTCAAAATCTAGACATCTTTGTATGTCCAAGATATACACACGTTGCTATTTTCCTATCAGAACAATCTAAAAAAAAAACAGTTACTACCACAAACAAAGGCGACACAACAGAGGGATACAACAGATCTACAAAGAACATCTTCGAACCAAATTGAAAAAAAATGGCAGTGCCAGTGGTGCACGAAAATTCTATATCAGCCACGCAGCTCAACAGTACAGGCGACATCTTCAACACTACAACCCTCACGTCTGAAGCCTCACCGTGCCCCAAGCTTCAGTTTGAAGGGGTCCCTCCCTGGAATCACCCCGACAATCTGGTCAGTGCCCATACAGAAGGTTTGGTCCACAAAGTGAAGTATTCCGTCATTCTTCCTATCTTGTTTCTGATTGGTGGGCCTGCCAACGTCATCAACATGGCGGTGTTCTACAGACAGGGGCTGAAGGAACGGATCAACGTCTGTCTGTTCTGTTTGTCCTTGGCGGATTTCCTCAACCTGTTCTTCAACATGTTGTTCTACTCTGAGCAGATGTACCTACAGCTGTCCACTGGGTTCACTACCACTGAAACGTAAGGTTTGAGTGTTTAAAGATGGTCAGATAACTTGTAGATGTAGACACCTTTTCTTTCTTTTGCAGACTCATCTTCTGTCGCGTCCCGATCCTACTGTTCCCTTGCCGCTCATTTCAATCACCCCATCACAGCCATACCCAGATTCGTTGTGTCTCATCCCCGGGGTCGGAAGTTCACAGGGAGCCCATCGATATCAGGCCGCCGTGGGGCCACCAGCCAGAGGGACCCTGCATTTCTGCTGGGTCACTTTGGTGGTGTTCAGTGGTGCCTGTTCTGAGCTAACATACGCAGGACACCACCTACTAAGCCCGCTACTAACGACAGTATTAGCTCAGTCGCGGAGCCAGACTGAGTGAGTCACCCATCTGAGGTGGCGACCACCACAATGTCCCTCCAACGACCGCCCCTCACTGAACCTCCAAACTTCAAAGGCTTTGACACAAACTCACCACAGGCACAGAAGTGTACGGGGAAACCAAACCTGAGGTCACCATGAGATCAAAGCAGGGGGACACGGAATCAGAGACTTTTTTTCTATTGCATGATGATCCATGATAATGAGGATGATGCTATGATGCTGCTGTGAAAATGCATCTGCTTTGAGACTACTTGACAGGGCTGTACTCCACGCTTACCATCATAATATATCCCGACGTCAACCGGGCCCGAGAGATACAGACACCTGCAGTGTTGGTAACGTAATTTGAGCAACTCTCTCAACTTCGATTCTGTAAAGGGGATGAAGCTCGACTGTGTGGTCCCAGTCTCCTCACTGAGCCCACAGCACACTCACTCTGGGTAGGAGCCGGCCGGTGTCCGAAAAATCCCTATGACTTTCATGGGCTTCAAATTTTCGACCTTCCAGTCCGAAATCCAAGGCGCTAATCACTGTGGCAAAGCGGCTGCTTTTCACTGAAGAATTTATTTAAATAGTTTTTATTCAGAAATGACAATAAAGATTGAAAGCAAACAGCACTTTGGAATTAAAGCAACAAGCTTGTAGCCTATGATTCGAAGAATTGACTACTTCAATTTGGATATTATAGACCTGCTTTCGTAGCCAAAATATTTGTGGTTTTTTTTTTTTTACTTGAACATGTCTATAAAAAAAAAGTAGTAAGAAATGTGTAATTAAGGAAATACGTGTTTTAGTCAACATGAATTACAGAAAACTGTAGATGGGGATAGTTTCGATAGACATTGTTCAACCATGTGAAAATGGATATGTTTTTGATCACCATGGCTGCATCAACGTCAAATTGTATTGAATGCCTGTGATAACAGTTGATTTATGCATAGTTGCTAACTACCGATCTGTTAAAAATGTATAAACTGAAAGATAAAAAAAGATGATTAAATCAAAAGAGATCCTAAAACAATTTTTATGAAAATCTTAATGACGAACTGATGTTAACTGTCAAGATAAAAATGTCTTTTTGGTGCTGAAAAATTATATATGATTATCAAACAAAATTATTCGACATGTTTGTGAGAAACTGCAATATTACCGACCAAAAAGCTTTTGATCCTCTAAAGTAACTATCATAAAAACAAGATTAAAAAAAATGAACAACAGCAAAGGAAAGTTTCCCAATATTTGATGTTTTAAAAACAAAAAAAAACATAAATCTAATTGTTTCTTTCAGTTCTGAAAACTGTACGCCTCAAAACCAATTTTTCCCAACAGGTATGGCCCTCTAATGCGATTCATGATCAACAACAATCTTCTGGCATTTTACGGGTTTGCCTGGGTGTCCCAAGTCATCTCCGCCCTCATCGCCAGTGAGAGATGTCTCTGTGTTCTATGGCCTCTCCGCTCCCAGACTATCCTATCCACCACCACTGTCGTCATCATCATCATCGTCACCAACATCCTCATGGTAGGTCTCTATCTCCTCGTCGTCAGCAGGTACCGTGCTCAGTGTGTCCATGACCCTGTGGCTGGCCTTGACCTCTGGATTCTGAACCCTAGCCTTTTCTATTTTGAGCACCAGGCGATCATAGACGCTGTAGATGGGTTTGTGTTCGGGGTCATCTTGCCTCTTGTGACCATAGCGGTGGTAGCGGTGACCACTGTGGTGACCATGGTCAAGCTTCGTCAGGCAGCAGCCTGGAGGGCCGGCACCTCCTCCTCCTCCAGTGTGTCGCCCAAAGAGGTGGGGGTGACCGTTATGCTGGTCTACAACTCCATCTTCTTCGTCGTCTGCGTTTTCCCTTTATCTTTGTTTAGGTGAGTGAGATGGTATTGTTTTGGTGAGTGAGATGGCATTGTTTTGGTGAATGAGATGGCATTGTTTAGGTCAGTTATATGGTATTGTTTTGGTGAATGAGATGGCATTGTTTAAGTGAGTGAGATGACAATAGTTTTAGGTGAGTGAGATGGTACTGTTTTAGGTGAGTTATATGGTATTGTCTTGGTGAGTGAGGTGGTATTATTTAGGTGAGTTAGATGGCATTGTTTTGGTGAGTAAGATGGTATCGTTTAGGTCAGTGAGATGACATTGTTTAGGTAAGTGAGATGGCATTGTTTTGGTGAGTGAGATGGCATTGTTTTGGTGAGTGAGATGGCATTGTTTTGGTGAGTGAGATGGCATTGTTTTGGTGAGTGAGATAGGAGTGAAACGAACTCTGGTAGAAACCAGCCGCCTTGGCGCAGTACTTAGTGCCCTGGACTACGGACTGGGAAGGTCGCGGGTACAGAGTTCGATTCCCATAAGAATCATGGGGATTCTTTCGGACTCTGGCCGGCTCCATCTTAAAGTGAGTGTGCAGTAGGATCATTGGGAAGACTGGAACCACATAGTCGACCCTCATCCAGTTTATGGATGCGAATTTAAAAAGTGTTTCTCAAATTACCTAACCAACACTGCTGGTGCTTGCATCTCTCAGGGCCTGGTTGACGCCAGGATTATGATAGAAACCGTCGAGTGCAACCCTGTGAAAACAGTCTCGAAGCACATATACTTCCACATCAGTATCTTGACATCATTTTCATAATGATTGATTATCATGCAAAACAAAGTAATATCCTCTAATTCGGTATGTCCCGAGAAGATAAAGAAGGCTGAACGTTGGTAAGGTGCAGTTTGATTACGGTTTGTTCAGTGTTCAGAGTTCAGTGGCATGGAGAAAAGCGACATGCCCTCCCTGTCGGTTGCCTCAGATGGTCATGTCGACTTGCTCACCCTGTCAGTCTGGTTTATGGTCCAGAGGCCGCATGGAGACCTAGGTCCTGATCTTTTGGATGCGTGCCAGGCTCAATACTCACTCGTTTCCATATGTAACTCTTATCACTAACTTTATTCTTATTCTTATCACTAACCTCAAATAATCGTAATTAAGCTGCACCATCTCCGGAGTCGGAATACGGCTACCTTCATGGTGTGCAAAACTGGTGGCATACGCAAAATCTCACCATTGGTGAACCTCGGAGCTCTAGCCTAGGAATAAAAAAAAAGGGGAGCAAAGAGTAGCACTAGCATGCTCTCAAAGTGTTCACATTAACTGAAAAAGTGAATAAGCTTCTTTGATGATGGCATCCTTTTTGAGAAATCTTCGTAATCCAAAGGCGACATGAATACGCTTATATTCTTGTACCAGTTGCTTAGCAGGTACAGGAAATGAACTTGCTGTCAAGGGAAATGGCTGATCTAACGGAGCAAGTTGTTCCCTTTAATTAACTGACTACTTGGGAGCATGCTAGTGCTCCTCTATGCGGCCCTCATCATTTTATATTAGTGTTAGCTGAGCCTGAAAGATATCTGTTGTAATGGTCAAGTACTTTTAGCGTCACTCAGTAAAATACGGGGCGGGATAGCTAAGTGGTCAGAGCACTCGCTTTTGTCTCAGGTCAAGTTAAGCAACGTCGAGCGTGGTTATCAGTTGGATGGGTGACCGTTTGGGCGCCTTGGCTTCAGTACAGTTCCTCCAGTTTACCCAGCTGTAAATGGGTACCTGCCCTCTTTAGGTAAAGCAGTGAGGGAGGGGAGATGGGCGCCGCCTTCAATACGCTGGCATCTAGAGAAGTTGAGGTCTCTGATGCCTCGCTCCCCTACGACCACTTAGGTTATGGGACACCTTTACCTTTTACCATTAACAGTAATTTTGTGATTTTATTCTTCTCAATTTTACCCACAACAAACCTAATCTTGATGGAACTTATAGGAGCCTGAGTCTATCCCCCAATTCTGAAAAAATAAAAGATTCCAGTCTGAAATTTCTTAGCTGGGAATCTAAATACAAGGGGAGAGTCTGGTTTTGGACAGCTTCTAAAACGAAAGACCACCTCGGTCTCTCTAGGTGGGTACATTACCACTAGACTGCAAATCCACTGGAATGTTTTGTACCTACAAGCGAGATTGAGTTCCTTGACGACACTCCTACTGCCTGGGGTTTTTTTTTGGGGGGGGTTATTTTATATTTATTTTATACCACTTTATGTCACAGCAGATTTCTCTGCGTAAAATTCTGGCTGCTCTCCCCGGGGAGAGCGCGTCGCCACAAGTGCAGCGCCTACCCATTGTATTTTTCCCCTCAGGTATGGTGTCTAAACACGACACCCGTGTGCATGCTAGCTTTTTTTATATTATTTTGTCATCCGCTCCTACCGGCACACGATGGCCTGCTCTTCCGAAAGGCAGAAAGGGGTTTTAACGTGTGCGCAGGATGTTCTGCGTGCGTTCGCATACAGGGCCTCGGTTTCTAGTCTCATCCCAATGACTTTGACATTCAGTTCGACTTTTTTCGTCAAACTGGGAAGAAAGGGTGAGGCTGGGTACGAACCCAGAAACTCACGGTTTACATACTGGCAGGCGAACGTCTTAACCATCCTGCCACCTTCCTTCCTTTTGCAGGGTGGTGTGGCTGTTTTCAGCAGATCTGAACCCAGGGGGAGCACAGCACAACCTGTACTTCACCATCATCTGGCTGCTGGACGTATTGGGGATCATCAACGCCACCTTCAACTTTGTCATCTACTACACCATGGGCTCCCGCTACAGACAGGTGTTCTGGCAGATTGTCTGCTGCACGTGCAGCACGTCTGACAAACTAGGTCACGTTGGGAATTAAAATGAGCCATGGCTGAGTCTTGAGCGAACCGTGTCAGAACCGTGCCTTGTGGAGATAATCCAAGTGATATCGTTAATTCCTTGGTACTGTCGTATATTTGCATTACATTGTAATGTACCGTCCTGTATTGCGCTATATTGTAGTGAACTTCACAGCGCATAAATCTAGCATCACTCAGTGGAGAGTGCTACATTTAGCGCGCCCTTTCCTTTTACCTTGTCCAAATGTGGTCAGTTCCTGCTATAATTAGCACCAGCTGGCCCCCATCTCCCATGGGGTAGGATGGAGTAATTAGCAGCTGAGAGGAGCTGAAAGTGGGGGAAACTGACAGCTGTGTACATCTATTGTGCTATAGTGTATTGTACTCTACAGTCAGAAAGTTTTATGCCCCATATTAAATCATCAAAACATCTTGTGCATACGTTTAAACCTGTTCTGTTTTTTTCAGAAGAGTAGGCCTGTGTGTGCCGGTGGGAATAGATGAAATATTTGACAAAACCGCGTGCACACCGAGATTGGATGTAAAAGAAAAACAAACAAAAAAAAACATGAGTGTTTAGTCCATTGCTCTTGAAATAACAATTTTTTAAAATGAATTAAACGAAGTGTGAAAAGAGCCAGGTCAGGCTATGATAATAAACAAATGATGGGAGATGCTGGTTGTCTATCATAGTACAATATCTATCCTGGTAAAAGCTGATTTGATATGTTTAGTTAAATCATTTATTCATTCTTTCTTTTATTTTGAGCATAATGAATAAGCACCCATGTGCTTTTTTTTCATCGAGTCTCTGTGTGCATGCAGACATTTTTTTTTTATAATTCTGTCATTCTTCCTACCAGCACAAGTGGCCTGCTCTTCCGAAAGGCGGAACAAAGTTTTAAAATATGCACGAGTAATTTTTAAATGTTTGTCTCTCGTGTTCGACGATGACATCCAAAACAGCAGAGGAGGTAGCTGCTGTTTCGGAAATCTGGCAGAAATTTGATTATAGTGGAGATGCCTTGCCCACAGCACACCCCCACTCTCTCGGCTCAGAGTGCATAAGGACAGTCAGTCTACCCCCCAGGGCTGCAGCACATAAGGACTGTGCAAGTCAAGCCTCCTAGTCAGAGAGTCATTGTCGATCGCTAAAGACTAAGCTGTAAAGTGGATTTCCATGAGTGGGAAAGAAAGCCACTGATCATGCAGCCTCTCACTTTGTTGTTGCGCCCAGCGTCAATGGTTTAACCAAGACCTGTGGTAAAGCCAAGGCGCTGAAGGCAATGACTACATTTAAACAAGAAAGACCTGTCCCCACTTCTCTCAGCTATTATTAGGCCATTGTGTGCCGGACGGGAACAGATGACAAGATTGACAAAACTTCATACACACGGGGACTGTGTGTAAAAAAAAAAAAAAAGACACATGAGTGCTTATTCCATTATCCTCGATATAAAAGAATAAATAAATAAATAAATAGAAATAAATACAATATTATTTTCATGTTCAACACAACTTAGCCAGCTCTGCAAAGATCTCCCATTCTCTGGGATGGGGAGTGGAGTGACTCTGTATTCACATCTCCACGCCACGTGAGTGCGGGTGTTCTCTTGATGGGGACACGGGGTAAGGTGGACACAGGCTCATGCAGCAAACTCGGCACAAGAATGGACCCCAGCGTGACGGCAAATTTAGTTCTTGGAACCAACTGCAATGGTACCGTGGTTAGTGCCTGGGGTTGTGTGCTGAAAAGTTGCAGGCTCCAGTTCCATAGTACTAGGATTTTTTTTTTTTCAGAATGGCTGGCTCCTACCCTAGGTGAGTTTGCTATGGCGTCACTGGGAAGACTGGGAAGCACACAATCCAGCTTTCTCCACTTTTGAGAGTGTTGCGCAAATTACCTGACCAACACTGCAGGTGTCTATATTTATATATATATATATATATATATATATATATATATATATATATATATATATATATATATATATATATATATATATATATATATATATATATATATATATATATATAGCTCACGGAAGCGTAGAGTACAGTTCTGTCTAGTAGTCTCAAATCGCTGCATTTCCATTCCAGCATCATAACATCATCCTCATAATATATCTGGTTGCCATCAGTATGTTTGCTGAATTTTCAAATGATGGCTAGAAAAATATGTTCCAGACCAACTTTGATATAATAAAGTGGAGAGAGTCACTCTGAATCTCAGGGTTTTTTTTCCATAAAAACATAGATTTGTGGCCAACTGTACAGAGTAATGTTCTGTCCGTATTTTTTGTTTATAATCATGACCCAAAACGGCTTTCAACTCCCACATTGACACTTTGTCATAACATGCTTCAAAGGTCTACACTGATTGATATACAAGCACAAAGCAATGCAGGCTCCAAGGAGGAATGAAAGAATACAGAAAACTCTGAGAGTTCAGGGGGTTTCTCTTTCCGCTTTTTACAGTCTTTCCTCACCTTTCTCAAGTCAACACTACCAGATTATTATACCCTAGGCTCTTTCAACTGCACTCCGCGAACCAAAGTAATGATCCTCAATTTTTTGTTTATTTCATTTATTTTAATATTTTATTTCGAGGATAACGGAATAAGCGCTAATCTGTTTTTTTTTACATCCAGTAACCGTCTGAATGTAGTGTGGTATTCAGACCGGCACACAATTTTCCTACTTTTCCGAAAAAGCGGAACGGGGTTTTAACGTGTGCGCAAGATGTTCTGCGTGCAGTTGCACACGAGACCTCAGCTTATAGTCTCATCCGAAAAACTGTTAGTGTTGGGCGGCAGAAGAGAAGTTGCACTTAAGTGATGATTATCTGCTTGGGGTTTTTTCTGTGGTGTTGAGTGTTGACTGTGTATATTCAGCATGTAGTATGCACAGGACAACCCCGTACTAAGCCCCTTTAATGACGACAATGAGAGCTGCTTGGCTGCATGACAAGACTTAAGTGAGCCGCTGACTTTCTATTTTGAAGTTGTGACCATCCCTGTGGCCCTTCAGCACCAGTCCAGCCAAGCAACAAACCAGCCAATCAATTAACCAACAATTCAACCAACCAACGGATCAACCAGCCAACCAGCCAGCCAACCAGCCAGCATACTAACCAACCAGCCAACCAATCAACTAACCAGCCAGCCAGCCAGCCAGCAAACTTGTCAACAAGCCAACCAACCAGCCACGATAAACAAAAAACAAACCAAAAAAATACATGTAAAGCAAATTAATAAACATTTGAATAAGCATACAAAGAATCTTCTTGTGTTCGTTGGTGCTCCGTGTATGTGAGGGAGTGAGTAAGTGAGTGTGTGTGTGTGTGTGTGTGTGTGTGTGTGCGCGCGCGCGCGCGTGCGCACGCATGTGTATGTGTATGTGCATGTGTGCGTATGTGTGTGTGTGTGTGTGTGTGTGTGTGTGTGTTATGCGCGCACACACACGCCTACGTATGTATATGTGCGCGTGTGTGCGTATGCGCGCACACACACGCGTGCGTATGCATATGTGTGTGTGTGCTCTGGGGGGGGAGGCAGGGTACGCACGTGCCCATGACCGATCCGAGGGCATGGAATTGACCCTGCTGATTTGTCCGTTACAGGCTATTTGCCCCTGTCTGTACCTAACAAAGGATTCAGCTCACTAAACCAATGTGGCACAATGGGTAGCCCATATGATTCCTCGCTAAAAGGTCATGAATCCAAATCTCATAACAGGCATAGTGCTGTATCGGGCGTAGCTGTGAGTTTTCCATACATTCAGCTACTCTCAGCTGCGACCTCTATCTATCCCTCAGTCTGGCGACCGAGGGGACACGCCTGAAGACTTGACAACCAGTTTTCTCAAGTCCTCTCTGCTGCGATCTCTTTCATCCCTATTCCATCCCCAGATAGTGCTAACTATAGCAGGAACTGACCATATTTGGACTTGATAAAAAAATTAAAAAGAAAGGAAGGTGTGCGCTGATTTTAGCACTGGTCCTGGACCCTTGACGGAGTTATGCTGGATTTGCATGCTGAGCAGGTTCATGCTCAGGACGGCTCAGTGGGGATAGGATAGCCTAGTGGTCAGAACATTGCGCTCGCAATTTGACCACCCGGGTTCGATTCCCGGTCAAGGGGGGTTTTCCTCTGGAGTTAACATCAGTGCCGACTCCACTTCCCCCAAAAGTCCTTCGGATGAGACTCTGAATCGAGACCCTGTGTGCGAACGCACGCAGAACCTCTTGCGCACACGTTAAATCCTGTTCCACATTTCGTAAGAGTAGGTCATTGTGTGCTGGTGGGAACAGATGACAAGATTTACCAAACTGCATACACACGGGGACTGGATGTAAAAAAAAGAAAGAATATGCGTGCTTATTCCACTATCTTCTATATAAAAGAATAAACAAACAAGTAAATCAATAAATAAATGATTAGGTAACTGAATAATTAAATAAATAAATAAATAAATAATCTCACCCTTTGTGAGTTTGCTCCGAACTCGATGGAAAAGACTTTGATCCACACAGTCCAGTGTCGTCTGCTTTACAGACACCATTTTCAGAGTATGGTTAGAATACGTTACCTATCTGAGTTAATAGTCTCATTCGAAAGGACTTTTGGGAGGAGGAGTGGGGTCGGCACTGATGTTAACTCCAGGGGAAGATATCCCCTTGAATGGGGATTTGAACCCAGGTCAGAAGATCACGAGGCAATGTGCAGCGCTCTAACCAACCAGGCTATCCCGTCCCCTCTATCAAATCAGGTGCAGATCCAGAGCAGCAGCAGCAGCAGCAGCTTATGCTTATCGCCATCCACATTCCTCGAATAAAAAATAAAATAACACACACATCCACACACATACACACATGCACACATACGAACACACACACGCATACACATACACACACTCACACATACACACACATACACACTTACATACACACTCTCATACACACTCACATACACATTCACATACACACTCACATACACACTCACATACACACATGCACACATACGCACGCACACACACATACACACACACACTTACACACTCACTTACTCACTCACTTACTCACTCACAAATCATTGCATAAATGTGTCTGTGTAAGTTCGTGTTTGTCTATGTGTATTTTATGTGTATGTTAGTTCTTGTGTGTTTGCATGTATAATTTTATATTTTAAAAAAGTAGACATGCATGCATGCATGCATGCATGCATGCATGCATGCATGCATGTATGTATGCATGTATGTATGTGTGTATGTATGTATGTGTGTGTGTATGTATGTATGTATGTATGTATGTATGTATGTTATGTATGTATGTATGTATGTATGTATGTATGTATGTATGTATGTATGTATGTATGTATGTATGTATGTATGTATGTATGTATGTATGTATGTATGTATGTGTGGTGTGTGTGTGTGTGTGTGTGTGTGTGTGTGTATGTATGTATGTATGTATGTATGTATGTATGTATGTATGTATGTATGTATGTATGTATGTATGTATGTATGTATGTATGTATGTATGTATGTATGATCATGAACATACTGTAATTATCGTTTCTCTTACGGAAATATAGGAGTAATTAGGTTGTGTGAGTGGAGTTGTTCAGTATTTGCATCAGTATGTTCCGACATGTATAAATAACTCCATTACTTTTTTCCCTCTCCACCTTCGCGCTAGAAGTTTTTATGTACAATGCTATTGTGACCCCCCGCGCGTGCGCGCGCCTCTGTGTGTGTGTGTGCTGGCCGCTGTGTGTGTGTGTGTGTGTGTGTGTTTGTGTGTATGTGTGTGTGTGTGTTGTGTGTGTGCTGTGTTGTATGTGTGTTGGTGTGTTTGTGTGTGCGTGTGTATATATGTGTGTTTGTTGTGTTTTTGTGTTTGAGTGTGTGTGCTTGTGCGTGTGCGCATGTGTTTGTGCGTCGTATGTGTGTGTTGCCTGTGTGTATTGTGTGCTGCGTGCGCGAACCACACTACAACAAAAACACACACTATATATGTGAGTCCACCCTAATGGTCTGAGTCATTTTAGTAGATGTTATGTGCATAAGTGGTATCTGCAATTGTGCTTGTGCACACAATGTGTTCTTGTGCGGTCGTTTGTATGGTTTGCCAATGTGTTGTATTTGAACTGCGGAATGATCCTGATCAAAAATCACAGAAAAACAACATCACATCAACTTACCCCACTCCAAGGCTACCAAAATAAGCTAAGCACTCACTAGCGTCATATACACACACGCGCGCGCGCGGCCACAATCACAAGCACATACATGATTTGAATGCACTCGTGTGTTTTTTTTCCAGCGCACTACCTATTATTGAACACTACATACTTGTTCGCATTACCCAACACTTATATTCAATATTTTTCTGTACAATTTTGCACAGAAATAAAAACACAAAAGCAATTCAAGTTACTGTGTATAAACATAATGCTTCAGTTTTCTCATTTCTTCCATAAAACATCATTTGGAGTCCGCGTTGTGCTCTTAGATCATTAATGACTACTTATTCTGCGGGAAATTTCACACATTCATTGTACTTTATGATTATCAAGCTTGAATATTTTTTTTTAAATACGCAAGAATACTTTATTAAGAGTAAGGAATTAAAAGCGGCATGGTACTTTTAAAGTGTTCGTAGCCCTTGAAAATTATTCAATGTAAAAATTCAGACTGTTCTTCTCAACCAATTAATTCTGTCGCCATTGTGCCCGCTCTGTTTTCTCTGTTTGCTTGTAGATTATTTGTTAAGCTTTTAAGGGTGGAGATTTTCTGCAGAATGTTGTTGGTGTGGTAAAGTAATTTTTCCCTTTGAATCTTTCCATACTTTCAATACATGAGGCCTCGGTATATCGTTATGTTTAGAAAAAAGAACAACAAAACTAACTAATGAATAAAGTATTATTCTGGCCTTCAGTTAATACCTTTATTCAATATATGAAAACAAAATTTGGCTCTGGGTACGCTTATTTAACTATGTGTCCAAATTTTACACGTTTTTTTACACTTTAACCCATACGCTTGTAAAATACCAGCTACAACAAACTTTCAGTCATTCTAAAAAAAACAAGCAAAGATTTTTTTTTTAAACAACAAAAATTCACAAAAACAAAATGAAAACTCAAACTGCTGCTGCTGCTGCTACTGCTGCTGCTGTTGTTGATGCTGTTGCTGCTGCTGCTGCTATACTAATACTACTACTACTACTATACTACTAACTACTACTACTATACTACTACTACTACTACTACTACTACTACTACTACTGCTGCTGCTGCTGCTACTACTACTACTACTACTATGCTACTACTACTACTAGCTGCTGCTGCTGCTGCTGCTGCTGCTGCTGCTGCTACTGCTGCTGCTGCTGCTGCTTCTGCTGCTGCTGCTGCTGCTGCTGCTGCTGCTGCTGCTGCTGCGTGATGATGATGATGATGATGATGATGATGATGATTATGATGATGATGATGTTGCTGCTGCTGTTGCTGCTGCTACTACTTACTGCCGCCGCTACTACTACTATTAACACTACTTTTATTACTACCGCTACTGCTACTACTATTGCTACCACTGCTACTGCTGCTACTGCTGCTACTGCTGGTGCTGCTGCTACTGCTGCTGCTGCTGCTGCTGCTGTTGTTGATGCTGTTGCTGCTGCTGCTGCTGCTACTACTACTACTACTACTACTACTACTACTACTACTACTACTACTACTACTACTACTACTACTACTACTACTACTTTTACTACTATCATTACTATTACTGCTGCTGCTGCTGTTGCGAGTTCTGAAACTGTACATCGCACTCTTATATCTTTTATACAATATATCAGTTAGCACTACTGATGCGACTGTAAAAAACTGCATAAATCCAAACTCATAACCAAACATGACCATCAGGCTTCATATTTACACAAAATCCATTACTTTTTTTTATACCACTTTAATGTTACGGTAGGTTTTCTGTCTGCAACTGTATTTGTTTCCCTATCAGAGTGGCTTTTTTCTACAAATTGTTGCCAGGGACAACCTCTTGTTGCCGTGGTTCTTAAATAATGATTGTAACACACGGAAACCTCGTTAATCGTCTAGTCGAAAGACTAGTACCCAGACTACCATTCATGGTCTAATGGATGGGGGAAAGTTTTGGGCCAAACGGGTTCGAACCACTGCACACTCCGACCCGGATTTTCGCTTTTAGGCAGGCGGGTTTACCTCTAGACCACCGATCCACCACCAAAGTTTTAAAAACAGTAGCGCCATCTACAAACAAGCAGCAAACAAACTAACTAACAAACTAATAACAACAACAACGACAGCAATAAAAAAAATTTTAAAAACATGTGTAGTTTCGGCGTACGTATTGATGTTTCTAATAATTAAATGAAAGCACCGCTTCCTTTACTTTCAAATCGATGATTCTGTGTTAAGGAAGGCTTGCAACAAACATGAGTTCAGTGCTTCTGACTTTTGTTGAGGAATAATTAACGTGCCACTCGTCGATTCTACAACTGATGAGATGCCCTGCTGACCTTTTATCAAATCTTA
>CM060322.1:41638309-41683309 GCA_030674155.1 Stramonita haemastoma | reverse complement strand
ATAGTCTCATCTGAATGACTTTGACATTCAGTTCGATTTTTTGGTCAAACTGGGAAAAAAGGGCGAGGCTGGGAATCGAACCCACAACCTCACGATTTACTCGTCGGCAGGCGAGAGTCTTAACTATCCCGCCACCTTCCTTCCCAAGTCGCTGGGTCACATGCATGATATCTTCCACAGAAAAATTAGATGAGAGAACAGCTCTGGATCTGGGCTCTCCAGAACAAAACTAGTGACGGGGTGAACTACCGAAGATGACTGCAAAGGTATTCCTTCGAAACTGAAGAGGATTTAACAAAACTGTAGTACAATATAACAGCTAAAACAAACAAGAAACATTGACTATGATCTTTTTAAGAAGATTGATAGGAGATAAACAATCACCAGGGACCACAGATGTTCTATTTATTCTATCTATCATGTAGTCTGGGGACCGTGGGGGCACCCCTGAGGACTTGACAACCAATTCTCTCCATTCCTCTCTTTGTTCTACCTTCCTCAAAATTTGGTTGAATTCTAGGCCTGTCCATTCGTTGATGTTGTCCTCCCATCTCTTCCTTGGTCTACCTCTTTTTCATCCTCCTTAGACAGTGCCTTGCAGTATTGTTTTTGCAAGTCCTTTTTGATCTTGTGACATTCCCATACCATTTAAGGTTACGCTTCTTTACGATTTGTTACAAGGTTTTCGTAGAGCCCAATGGTTTGCTGGATTCTGTCACGCACGTCTCAACAGAGACAACAAATGTTATACCAACTAAAGAAATCACTCTCGATCGATCGATCATTAAGAGACAAAGATAGACAAGCAATGGCCAGGTAAGTAATGATGCTGACCATACAGGCAGACAGCCGCCGCTGTAGTCTAGTGGTTAGGGCGTTGGACTCGTAATCTAAAGGTTGCGGGTTCGATCCCAGCTTTCGGCTATGGCGTTGTGCCCTTGGAAAAGGCACTTTACGGCTATTTTCTCACCCCACCCAGGTGTAAAAGGGTTACCAACCTTGTGTTGGGGGTTAACCCTGCGATAGACTGGCATCCTATCCAGGGGGGAGTCTATGACTCTCAGTCGCTTAACGCCACAGAAACCGGGATAAGCACCGGCCTGATGAGCCTTAGGCTCGGGACAGACTTTAACTTTTATACAGGCAGATCGAAGATCCGCAGAAACCAATGAAAAACTTGAACTGAGCAACTAGCACTGACCTCAAGTTTTTCATTGGTTGCTCAGATCCTTGTGTATGCAAAGTGAAGGACACATGATAGGTCATATGACTGTGACTTTAAAGGGCTCGTTTATTTATTTATTCATTTGTTCATTTACTTATTTTATTCTTTTATTTCGAGGATAATGGAATAAGCACTCATGTACTTTTTTTACATCTAGTCCCCGTGTGTATGCAGTTTTTGTAACTTTTTTCATCTGTTCCCATCTGCACACAATGACCTGCTCTTTCGAAAAGTGGAACAGGATTCAACGTGTGCGTAAGAAGTCTTGTGCGCGTTCGCACACGGGACCTCGGTTTATAGTCTCAACTGAAGGACTTTTGGGGGTAGTGGAGTCGGCACTAATGTTAACTTCAGGGGAAAATATCCCCTTGAACGAGATTCAAACTCAAAACTCAAAACTCTAACTGTAAGGCTACCCCCAACCCTCCCTACCCCCACCCTCCCTACCCCTACCCCTGCCCTCAACCTTCCATGTCTATCTATAGTCTGGCGACCGTGGGGGGGGGGGGGGCACGCACCCCTGAAGACTTGACAACCAGTTCCCTCCCTCCATTCTCTCTCTCTGTTCTGCCTCTCTCAGGCCGAGTTTTGTTTGAGTTCTAGGCCTGTCCATTCACTGTTAAAGTCTGTCCCGAGCCTAAGGCTCATCAGGCCGGTGCTTATCCCGGTTTCTGTGGCGTTAAGCGACTGAGAGTCATAGACTCCCCCCTGGATAGGACGCCAGTCTATCGCAGGGTTAACCCCCAATACAAGGTTGGTACCCCTTTTACACCTGGGTGGGGTGAGAAAATAGCGTGAAGTGCCTTTTCCAAGGGCACAACGCCATAGCCGAAAGCTGGCATCGAACCCGCAACCATTCACTGATGACATCATTAATGTTCTGACAGAGGAACCTCCTTGTTATCAGATACGGCTCCGTCATGCGATGGATCATCAACCACAACCTGCTCTGCTTCTACGGGCTTCCTTCCATCACTCAAGTCATCTCAGCTCTCATCGCCAGCGAGCGATGCTTCTGCGTACTGTGGCCCTTACGCTCCCACACCCTCTTCTCCTCCTCCACCACCGCTTGCATCCTCGCTCTCACCTCCACCCTCACCCTCGTCTTCTACACCCTAGTGGTCACGCGATACCGTGTCCTGTGTTTCTACGAACCTGAATCAGGGGCCGTACTGTGGAACATGTTGTCCAGCCAGTTTTACCTGGACCATCAGGAGTTCGTGGATTATCTGGATGTTTTTCTGTTCGGGTTGGGCGTTCCTGTGGTGATGATGGTGGTGTTGATGTTGACGACGACGGTGACGATTGTCAAGCTTCGTCAGGCAGCGGCTTGGAGGGCTGGGAGTTCGTCCTCGTCGTCTGGGAGTGGTGGGGACACGTCGAGAGAGTTTGGGGTGACGGTGATGTTGGTGTATAACTCTATTTTCTTTATCGTGTGTACGTTTCCTTCTATTTTGACCAGGTGAGTATTGTTTTGTTGTTGTGTGGTGTGGTGGTGTGTGGGTGGGGTTTTGAGAGCAGGTTTGTGTGTGTCAATGTGTATGATGAATTATACTACAATACATTATACTACACTACACAACACTACACTATAATATATTACTCTACATTACACTACACTACATCACACTACAATACATTGCAACATTGTACTACATTGTACTACACTGCACTACGCTACACTACACTTCACTACACTACACTACACTACACACACTACACTACGGTACGCTACACTACACGACACGACACTACACTACACTACACTACACTACACTACACTACACTACACTACACTACACTACACTACACTACACTACACTACACTACACTACACTACACTACATTACACTAGTCCTTCGGATAAGACTATAAACCAAATCCCCGTGTGCAAACGCACGCAGAACATCTCGTGCACATATTAAATCCTGCTCCGATTTTCGAAAGAGTAGGCCAGTGTGTGCCTGTGAGAACAGATGACAAAACTTACAAAACTGCATACACATGGGGACTGGATAAAAAAAAAAGCACATAAGTTCTTATTCCATTATCCTCGATATGGAAAAATAAATTTAAAAAAAAAGAACACTACACTACACAACTACAATAGAAGACAATACCACGCAAAAATCATATTCTCAACGCAATGCAATACACTACAATAAAAAGCATTATTATTATGATTATTGTTAGATTATGATTATGATTATTGTTATATTATTATTATATCATCACATCATCAACAATCATCATCATCATCATCACTCATCATCATCATCATCATCATATTATTATAAATGGAATTTATACAGCGCTATATCTTGCAGAAACAAATAAAAGCGCTCGCATTCAACCATTCTTACGCACGCAACCAATAACATTTCAATCTTCTCTACAATCCCTAAGATCCCTACCCTCAGTGCTTCACTGTACTGTACTGCACTGTACTGTACTGTACTGTACTGTACTGTACTGTACTGTACTGTACTGTACTGTACTGTACTGTACTGTACTGCATTGTACTGTACTGTACTGTACTGCACTGCACTGTACTGCACCGTACTGTACTGTTACTGTACTACATTGTACTGCACTGTACTGTAAATTAGTGCACTGTACTCTGCTCTACTCTGCTCTGCTCTACTCTACTCTACTCTACCCTACTCTACTCTGCTCTACTCTACTCTACACTGCTACTCTACTCTACTCTACTCACTCTACTCCACTCCACTCCACTCCACTCCACTCCACTCCACTCCACTCCACTCACTCACTCTCCTCTCCTCTCTCTATACTCTACTCTACTCTACTCTACCCTACTCACTCACTCCACTCCATTCCACTCCACTCCACTCCACTCTCTGACTCCACTCGACTCCACTCGACTCTCACTCGACTCCACTCACTCTACTCTACTCTACTCTACTCTCTACTCTACTCTACTCTACTCTACTCTACTCTACTCTACTCTACTCTACTCTACTCTACTCTACTCACTGTACTGCTACTGCACTGCACTGCACTCTACTGTACTCTACTTACTCTACTCTACTCTACTCTACTCCTACTCTACTCTCACTCTACTCTACTCTCACTCCACTCACTCTCACTCCACTCTCACTTACTCACTCACTACTTACTCTACTTACTCCTACCCTACCCTACCCTACCCTACTACCTACTCTCACTCCTACTCACTTCCTACTCCATCTCCACTCCACTCCTACTCACTCTCCTACTCGACTCCACTCGACTCACTCACTCACTCGACTCCACTCTACTCTACTCTACTTACTCTACTCTACTCTATACTCTACTCTACTCTACTCTACTCTACTCTACTCTACTCTACTACTTACTCCACTGTACTGTGCTGCACTGCACTGCACTATAATGTACTCTACTCTACTATTACTCTACTCTACTCTACTCCACTCCACTCCACTCCACTCTACTCCACTCCACTCCACTCCACTCCCACCACTCTACTCTACCCTACCCTACCCTACCCTACCCTACCCTACCCTCACCCACCCTACCCTACCCTACCCTACCCTACCACTACTCCACTCCACTCCACTCTACTCTCCTCTACTCTCCTCCACTCTACTCTCTCCCCTCTACTCTCCTCCCCTCTACTCTCCTTCACTCCACTCTACTCCACTCTACTGTGCCCCACAGATTCATGCAGCTGTTGATACCGGACCTGAGGCCGGGCAGACAGCAGCACAACCTGCTCTTCATGATGATCTGGATCTGTGACGCTATGGACTACGTCAATGCTACCTTCAACATTGTTGTCTACTACACCATGGGCACCCGCTACAGGCAGGTCTTCTGGCAGATCCTGGGCAGAGGCAGCAGCAGCAGCAGCAGCAGCAACAAGGCTGGTGGAAAATGAAATGAACTACAGCAGTGTTTGGGTGGCGTCCTCATGACTTTAGTTTTGTCACCACGAATTGCGCTGACTATCGTGCTATACTACCACGTGTAGCACAGATAGCTTAGTTTTGGGGGATTTTTTTTATGAAGATAATGGAGGCTGTTTGATACCGATTAAAGTTTTAAATATAGAATGTTGTCATAGAATTCCTTTAAGTAAAGTTTGAAATAATAAAATGGGCGGAGAGAAAGCAGCAACAAGGCTGGGAAATGAAATGAACTACAGCAGTGTTTGGGTGGCGTCCTCGGGACTTCAGTCTTGTCACGGCGAATAGTACTGATATGACAGATAGTATAGTTGTGGGGTTTTTTTTTTCGTTATGGAATGCAATGGATGGCTGTTATGATACCTTACATCAGCTACACCTTCACACCAACTACAACTTACAATTTCTTTCTTTATCTTAGAAGTACACATTACAGCTGGGCTGTTTTGGGTTTCATATATATATATTATATATATATATATATATATATATATATATATATATATATATATATATATATATATTATATATATATATATATATATATATGAAACTTCCTAAACTTTTTAAATGACAAACTAAGAACACTTTACCTTTTCTGTGTTGAATTTTAAACAACACCTTTTCAGTTCTGTACTGTGTCATGTACCATACCTGACTTTAATGGCTTGATGATCTGTGATGTACAATCTATTTCCTAGTCAGCGTGTTAGCCACGTACCACAGTGTGCAAATCCAGCATAACTCAGTGAAGGGTCCAAGGCCCAGTGCTAAAATTAGCCATTTCCTTTTACAAAGACCACGTGTGGTCAGTTTCTGCTATAATTAGCACCAGCTGGAATTGGATAGAAGAATGGAACCAGAGAGGCGTCAGAGACCTCAGCACCAGCTGGAATGGGATGTAGCTGAAAGTAGGGGGGGACTTGCAGCTGTGCACACATTTTCATGATTCTATGAACAACACCTTACAATGTTCCCGTTGATCATGAGCTATACATCACAATTCTGTGATGACCTTTGAACAATACTTACGATCTTCGTTTTATCTATAAACAAAACTTTACAACTTTATTTTGATGAACCAGGACCCGTTTCATTATTCCTTTGCTAAAATACACCTAAAACATTTCTGATGAGAGTCTCATGTACACTCTTCAATATCAGTGTTGATCTTGTAATCGTTTCGTAGCACTTGGCAGTTAAGCTCACTTCAGATCATGGGAGATTCACCTGACAGTCTGTCAACTGGTTTTACCATGGCTACTGGTCACTACCTACACCTTGCAATTTCCTTGTTGATCTTACTCAAACTTAAACAAGTGATGACAAGGAAAGTGTGCTGTGTACAGAACTATACATCACATCAACCCTTAGTGGTCAGAGCACTCGCTTTCCCCCAAAGCAGCATCGAGCATGGTTACCAAGTGGATGGGTCACCGTTTGCGCACCTAGGTTTCAGCACAGTCCCCCAAGTCCACCCAGCTGTAAATGGGTACCTGCCCTTTTTTAGGGTCAGGGAGGGTAAAGCAGCGAGGGAGAGGAGATGGGCGCCGCCCTAAATATGCTGGCCCCTAGAGAAGCTGAGGTCTCTGATGCCTCGCTCCCCTACGACCACGAAAAGGTCATGGGAACACCTTTACCCTACTTTTACCTTTTTACCAAATAATCATCCTGTCAAGGGTGTCCATACTTTTCAACCTATCAGTTTGTGAAGGCATCAGGCTAAATATTGCATGCAGGTAACACCATACTGGTCAAGAAACACTTGTAGCAGATTCTCACCAGCTGAGTGACCTGACACAAAATACAACTGACTTCGTTGGATAAGCTGATAACAAAGTGAATGAATGTCAGAAGTATTATGTCACAAGAAAGATAAATTTGCAAAAATCACATGTGGCGCTATGCATAAATTTGAGAGAAGTTTCATGGAGTATGGATAAAATGATACGAGTAATGTCAGTATTACAAAAATGTTAGATGCAAAAAAAAAAGGGACAAATATTTTATAATGTTACGGATTTTTTTTAATTCTTGAATAAGTCCTACAGAATGTCAAGTATTGTACCTCAGAGACATCGCATATGATATAAACACATACAGCAAATACCACAAAGTAATTATAATAAATTTCACAAAGAAATACAGAGACAACTTTTCAAGGAATAAATGAAACTGGACAAACCTGATGGACAGAAGTAACGGACAAAATGTCACGAGAGACAGTACAAAAAATTACAAAACTCTAATAAGAACTTCACAGACATTCTAACAAGGTTTTTTTTTTTCTTTTTCTATCTTTCACTCATCACACACATTCTTCAGTATTTCAAACAAATTAACATCCATCTACACATGGAGAAACATCCACCCTGATCTTCGTCTATCAGTGCAGACTCTACTCCCCCTTAAAAGTCTTTCAGATGAGACTGTAAACCGAGGTCTTGTTTGCGAACGCACGCAGAACATTTTGTACACACGTTAAACCCCGTTCCGTTTTCGGAAGAGTAGGCCATTCTGTGCCGGTGGGAACGGTTGACAAAATGTACAAAACTGCATGCACACAGAAAATGGATGTAAAAAACACACGAGTGCTTATTCCATTACCCTCGAAATAAAAGTCTTGATAAATAAATAAGTAAATAAATAAATAGAAAGATAGATAAATAATAATAATAATAAATAAGGGAACGGTTGACAAAATTTACAAACTGCATACACACGGGGATTGGATGTAAAAAGCACATGAGTGCTTATTCCATTATCCTCTAGTAGTAGTAGTTGTTCTTGTTCTTGTTCTTGTTGTTTCTACTGCGCTGCTGTTGTTGCTGTTGTTACTGTTGTTGTTGCTGCTGCTGTCGCTGCTGTCGCTGCTGTTGCTGCTGTTGCTGCTGCTGCTGCTGCTGCTACTACTGTTGTTGCTGTCGTTCTTGTAATGCTTGTCTTTGGAAGAGACAGAAGTAAAAAAAAAAAAATCAATTAATTAATTAAAAAACAGAAAAAGAAAAAAACATAAAAAGGGAAATATACGATTGCATCGCTTTTTTGTTGTATAGCCGCGCCTACGATAAGGGCAAGTCATTACCTTCGAAAGACTAGCACTCAGACCACTCAGACGGAGTAGGGGAGAAAAATCAGATTCGTGTGAACTAGAATCACGGACCTGTCATTCTCTCAGTTCCGGGTCTTTATTTGATTTGATTTGATTTGATTTGATTTGATTTATTCTTTTATATCGAGGATAATAGAATAAGCATTCTTGTGCTTTTTTACATTCAGTCCCCGTGTGTATGCAGTTTTGTAAATGTCATCTGTTCCCACCGGCACATGATGGCCTACTCTTACGAAAAGTGGAACAGGATTTAACGTGTGCGCAAGATGTTCTGGTGCGTGCGTTCGCACGCCGGGCCTCGGTTTATAGTCTCATCCGAAAGACTTTTGGGGGAGAGTGGAGTCAGCACCGATGTTAACAACTCCTGGAGAAAAATCTCCTCGACCTGAATCGAACCCGGGTCGTCAAATTGCCAGCGCAATGTTCTGACCACTAGGCTATCCGTCCCCCAGAGAGAGAGAGGGGGGGGGCGGGGAACAGACAGACAGACAGAAAGAGAGGGTGGGGGAGATAAGAGGTGTTACGTCAGCTGCTACAGAAAACTGGTCATTGATTCACAGCTTCCCACCAGTTTTACCGAGGCACCGCGCAAAACCCTCATACAGTGGAAGATAGATAGGATGGGGTTCGTTTTATATCTGTACCAGGTTTTCTTTTGTTTGTTTGTTTTTTTCCCTTTCTTTCTTCAATTTGTGTTTTCTTTCTTTCTGATTCTTTTTTTTTTTTTTTGTATTTTGTCTTTCTCCGCTTCTGTCTATCCTTCCCTTCCTTCCTGTTTTTATTCTGGGGTGTTTTTTTTTACCTTTCTTCTTTCGTTTCTTCTTTTTTTATTTATTCGTCCATTCATTCATTCATTCATTCATTCATCCATATATCTAGCCAGTCAGTCAGTCTTTCTTTCTTTTTTCACTCTTTCTTTTGTTCCTACTTTCTATATTCATTTATTTTTTTATTTTACTTTATTTTCAGTTCCTTATCTTTAATTTCATTCTGGTTTTGTTTCTGCTTTGGGTATTTTTAGGGGGGGGGGGGGGGTCTTTCAGCTTTTTGTTTTTCTTTCTTTCTCTCTTTCTTTTGGATTTCATCTTGTCATTTTATTTTGTCATCTTTTCTTTTCGTCTTCCATGCTTTCTTTCTTGCTTTTTTTTTCTTTTATGGTTGGCTTCTTCTTCTCTTCCTGTCTTATTTTCGTGGGCTTTTTTTTTCTCTATTCTTTCCTTTTCCGTGCTTTTTCTTTATTTTCCTTCTTTCTTTCTGTCTTTCTTTTTCTTTTGTTTTGCTTTTATCTGGGTTTTTGTTTTTTTTTCTTAATCGTTTTTGTTTTCCTTTCTTTTGTTTTAGTGTGTTCGTTTATCCGTTCTTGTCTTGTTTCTTTCTTTTCTCTTTTTCTTTGACTTCTACCGTAGAGCGTAATGTTTTACTCTGTGTGTGTGTGTGTGTGTGTGTGTGTGTGTGTGTGTGTGTGTGTGTGTGTGTGTGTGTGTGTTGTTGTTGTGTGTGTTCTTGCGTGCGTGCGTGCATGCGTACGTGCGTGCGTGTGTGTGTGTGTGTGTGTGTGTGTGTGTGTGTGTGTGTGTGTGTGTGTGTGTGTGTGTGTGTGTGTGTGTGTGTGTGTGTGTATGTTCCGATGGGGGAAGGGGGAGGGGGGGAAGTGAAGGTTATTGATTTATACCGTCGAACGTAATATTTTAATTAATGTGAGTTATTTCTTCTGTCTGTATGTTATGCATATTTTTGTTTCTCTTTTTCCCTTTTCCAATGTTTTTATATGAAAAAATATGTACGTTTATATCTAAAGCAACAACTAGTCAATAACTTGTATATTGCTTGTTTTTATTCTTTTTCTCTTTTTTCTCTCTTTTTCTTTTTTTTTTTTGTTACGATCGTTCTATACTTGTTCGTGTTTTATCCTTCCTTTTGCTTAGTTTTCAGTTGTTTTTCGGGTTTTTTTTCTATTGTTATTGCTGCCAAGTCTTCCACAATTTATTTTTATTTTGTTGTTGTTTGGTTGGTTAGCTGTGTTGCGTTGTTGTTGTTATTATTGTTGCTTTTACTGATTTTGTGTTAGTATTTTGCTTTCCTTTTTTTCAACCTCCTAATTTTTTCTTTCTTTCTTTTTTAAAAACTTTTTCTTGTTCTTGTTTACCCACAAACTCTAACCGAAACTGTTGCAAACAAAAATTCTTAATCTTCCTCTTTATCGAACGCTCAGACAACAACTATTGTTATCTGTCATATGAGCGAAAATGTGTTGCGCTGCTGCCATTAAGCGCCTGACTAGTCAGGCATAGCAAGCACATCCGACTTGGACATGGAAAACAAAATCTTTTAAGTCTTTCTGGGGAAAAAAAAGGCAGGAGAATGGACCAAGAGGGCAGAAAATAGACAAGAAGGAGGTGACCAGAGAAAAAAAAGGAATAGAGCAGAAACACATAGAGGGATAGAAAAAGAGGGAATTGTTGGCACAGAAGTTTCAGGAAGTGGGGATGCTATTTATACTGACAGGCTCCCCGACATCCCCACGTAGAAAAAAAACAAAACTTGCTGCCAAGTTTTTAATTTTCAAACTCTGGACAAAGATTATACACATATAAACATTATTTTTTTGTATACCTCACTCTTCCCACGATGTTTAAGTGTCCTTACTCCTTTGATACTCATCCCAGTCTCCCCATCCTCAGCCAGAAATTTAGATTTCCTATACCGCCACATGGAACTTTCATTGTTAGGCTGCCACAGGGCACCAAGCCAGGCGAGGCCCCGCCTTGTTGCTGGTGTCATTCTGGAATCTCTTAGGTATCATGTGCTTGAAGCATGTACAGGAAACGGGATAGCCTAGTGGTCAGAACATTGTGCTCGCAATTTGACGACCCGGGTTCGATTCCCGTTCGACGGGATTTTTCCCCTGGAGTTAACATCAGTGCTGATTCTACTCTCCCCAAAAGTGGCACAGTGGGAGTTAACAAGAATATGCACTCTTGTCTCACTTATCAGTCTTTCGGATGAGACAATAAGCAGAAGTCCCATGTGCAACATGCATTTAGAACACGTCAAAGAACCCACGGCAACAAGACAGTTGTCCTTGGCAAAATTTTGTAGAAAAACAAACACTTCCATAAAGAAGGAAGTTCTAATTTAGACAGATTTGTTTTAATAATGATAATAATGACTGGTGCTAAGCTGCCCTTGTGGTGACACTTTTTGAAGGGAGAGCAGCTTGACTTTCACACAGAGAAGTGTGTCCTGACTTTCAATCCAGTCCAGTCTTGCTTTTTACAGCCCCGCCGACAATCCCATAACTTAAAGTAGTATAGGTAGGTGGTGTCCCATAATCTGTGTGGTCGGAGGGGAGCGAGGCGTCAGAGACCTTAGCTTCTCTAGGTGCCAGCGTATTGAGGGCGGTGCCCATCTCCTCTCCCTCGCTGCTTTACCTTCCCTGACCCTAAAGAGGGCACATACCCATTTACAGGGGGGTGGACTGGGGGACTGTACTGAAGCCAAGGCGCACAAACAGGCATCCATCCACTTGGTAACCATGATCGAAGCTGCTTAACCTTAGCTCGGGGAAAGCGAGTACTCTGACCACTGAATTATCCGTCCTCTAAAATAGTATACAAATGAATATAAACACAGTCAACTCTTGGCATCACTGTGAGATCGTAAGTACCTGCGAGGTGATCAGTTTGCTATGTATAGCTATTGACATCGCGTCATACGGGCATCTATACTCCGACATCAAATCGGTTTGTTTTGTTTTTTACTCCTTTCATGGACAACACTACAGGCTGTTATGCTCAGAGCCTGTCATGGCTGAAGACAATTTTCAACAGAACATTCCAAAGCATAACAACTTGTTAATATGGGATTCGGCTCTGTGGACTAAACAACCACTTTTGTTCAAGCTCATACTCTTGCTAGGTCATCTTCATCTGCACCTTCACCTATCCCGTAGTCTAGTACACCGCACCACTGCAGATTTTTGCAACCAGCTTCCTCCAACTCCTCGCAGTTCTCATCAAATCGCTCCACTCAAGGACAGTCCACTCTCTGATGTCTTCCCATCGTTTCCTCTGTCTGCCTCTTCGTCTCCCTCCTTTTACTGTTCCATTTAGGACAGTCTTTGCCAGTCCAGATGTTCGTTCGTGTGACGTACCCATACCACTTTAGTTTGCTTTTATTTTCGCCACTGGTCAGGAGTTCTTCGTATGCCCCAATGGCGTTTTTAACTATGACTTTTTACTTCCGCGATGGTTATGTGGTCTCTGAATAAGATCAACTGGGTCATCTAAGGAATGGTAAAGTGCTGGGCAAAAGCAAATTACAACTATTTTGACCCAGGAGGTTTCATCAGACTTGCAAATCGAAAGGCAAAGGGGTGGTGGGGGAGAGATATCATAGTAGCTAAAGCGATGCGTTCTGCATTTAACGGTCCTGGATTGAGCCTATGTTCGGGTCACCACCCAGACACCTGTTCAAGGAATTTTTCCCATGCTGTTACCATCAATAGGCTTACTAACTCCACCCCAACAAAGTCCTTTGGATGAGACAATAAACCGAGGCCCTGTGCGCGAAGGCACACAGAACATCTTTCACACACGTTAAAACCCGTTCTGCTTTTTGGAAGAGAAAGCCGTTCGTGCCTGTAAGAATGGATAGCAAAAACAAAACATGTTTAATGTATGCACACTGATGTCGTGTTTAAACATTATCCCCGGAGTCGGAATGCAGGTACCTGGTGGGCAAAAACGGTTGCGTACAAAAAAATCTTACCATTGATGAACCTCCAGGATCTAGCTGAGAAAAAAAATGACAACTTGCTCATTCTTATTCCCAACGGTAAAGAACTCTCCCAAAACATGAAGGATCCACTCTTTCAAGCTTTCTCGAAACTCCGACTGAGGTACCTATGAAAGAAAAGACAACGTTATTTTCACAGAAGATCAATGTTATTACTCTTGGGAAACAGGAAAGCAACAGCAATATGTATCGGATAGTTTAAAACGCCTTCTTGAAGTCTAAAAGGACGCTTTAAGAACGTGTTTTTAAACTCTGCTATACTCTGAAATAATTCCTAGACTGGTAAAGAGGGGCATTGTTGAAAGACATACTGGGCAGATATCTGATGAACAACTGCTGAAAGCCATCAGAGACTACATAGGTCCAAACAAAAATAAAAAGGTAAATGTAAAGGTGTCCTATAACCTATGACGTCGTAAGGGAGCAAAGCGTCAGGGACCTCAGCTTCTCCTGGGGCCAGCGTATTGAAGGCGGCACGCCCATCTACTCTCCCTCGCTGCTTTACCTTCCCTGACCCTAAAGAGGGCAGGTACCCATTTACAGCTGGTTGAACTGGGAGGACTGTACTGAAGCCAAGGCGTGCAAATGGCCACCCATCCACTTGGCAACCACGCTCGATGCTGCTTAACCTTAGCTTGGGGAAAGCGAGTGCCCTGACCACTGAGCTATCCCGTCTCCAAAAATGTATTCACGGGAATTCAGAAAACAGATTGCTAAGACAAGAATCCGGTGAGGCGACAGGTGAGGGATAGGAAGAAACAGGCTGGTGGTTAGAGCGTTACACTCGTTACCTGAAGACCCAGGTTCAAGCCCAGGTTTGAGCCACCATTGAGACACCCGTTCAAGGGGATTCTTCCTTTGGAGCTAGCATCAATACTGTCTCCTCTTCCCTGAAAGTCCTTCGGTACAGACTATAGACCAAAGCTCCTTGTGCAAACACATGCAGAACATCTTGAACGTGCGTTAAACCCAGTACTGCCTTTCAGAAGAGCATGCCATTTTGTGCCAGTAATAATAGATGACAAAAAAACCCTAAACAAACGCATGCATAATGGTGCTGTGTTCAGACATAATCCACAAAGTTGGAATGCATCCATCTTAATGATGAGCAATAAAACCCTGATGACATAACACAAAAAGCTCACCATCAGTGAACCTTGAAAAGCTCTAGCTGCAGAACGAACAAAACTAATAAAAACAAAAAAGCCCCAAACCACCAGTCAGGGCAATGGCCTGAACAAAAAAAATTATGCTGACAAAAAATAAGAAAACAGTTGTTAAAACAAAAACTCCCATGAGTCATTGGGGTTAAGGGCAGGAGGGTCAGGATAAGACACAATGACTAGTTGATAGCCAAAACAGAATGGACAGCAAACCCATTTGCATCAAGAACAACGAAAGAATATGAATCAGGTAGAGAGGACAGTTTGTTATTTCCATGTCCCAATAACTCCTAGGAAGAAAAGGAAGGAAAAAAGAAAAAGGTACACATATAAAAACCTCGTCCCAGGCTCGGAGTAATTCTTCATTTTTTGTTGGTTAGAGTGCGTGGGGTCAATGTCTCGCTGACGAAATTATCTGGTGAAATGGTTACGGGGGTTAGGTTGTGTTTTTTGTTGTTTTGTTGTTGTTGCTTATTTTGGGCGGGGGATTGTTTGTTGCGACACTTTTTTTATTGACATTGTCAACATCACTGATACCAGTGGTGTGGGAGAGCTACAGGAGATCATAGAACTCGGCAGAGACAGAGAGAGAAATGGCGAGCACTGGTGGCAGTGCGTAGAGATTATCATTATTGTTGTTGTTGTTGTTGTTGTTGTTGTTGTTGTTGTTATTATTATTATTATTACTATTATCATCATCATCATCATCATCATCATCATCATCATCATCATCATCATCATCATTATTATTATTATTATTATTATTATTATTATTATTATTATTATTATTATTATTATTATCATTATCATTATCATTATTATCATTATTATTGTTGTTGTTGTTGTTGTTGTTGTTGTTGTTATTATTATTATTATTATTATCATTATTATTATTATTATTATTATTATTATTATTATTATTATTATTATTATTATTATTATTATTATTATTATTATACTACAAAGGATTTATATAGCGCTGAAGCTTCTACCAACGTTAGCAACGATGGAGACAACCGACCTGACCTGATTTTGTGTGTGTGTTTGTTTATTGTTTTGACTTTCGGCTTTTCTGTTTTCTTTTTGTTTCTTTTAGATTTTCTGTTTTCTTTTTGCATGTTTATTTTTTTGCTGGTTTTTTGTTTTTGGTTTGTATATTTGGGGGGTGCATATCTCTCACCTTGTAGTTAAATATTATTGATGAAATGAGATTTGTTCCTAGATAGATGGCTTGATGAAAAAGAGCAAACCAGTGCTTACTGAATGTACCATCTGGACATCTAAAAAATTGACTTTGACTTGACTTTGACTTACACTTGTTATCTCAGAATTAACAGAAATAGTAAAGCATATAATTCTTAATTGTGCTCGCTGTCATTCCTGATGAAGCCACGTAGACAAAAAATCTGTTGTATCAGTGTTGTGTGTATGAAAGTGAACACTGTGGTTCTTCAAAGATTTTGTTTTGGGGGCTTAATAATACGGCTATAGTGCGGTTAAATGGCAGTATCTTTAACAAGTCACATCCACAACACTACGCTCTCTAGATCCTACCCTCACTTCTATTTTGTTCATTTATTTTGTATCTACATATTTTTACGTCCGTGTGACTTGTTCGACTGACTGGGAAAATTAGGCTACAGGATAGGAGAAACGAAGACTAGTCAAGCACCACTCTGCACTGGTGGTGTCCCGTAACCTAAGTGGTCGTAGGTGTCAAGACATCACAGACCTCAGCTTCTCTAGGGGCCAGCATGTTGAGGGCGGTGCCCATCTCCTCTCCCTCGCTGCTTTACCTTCCCTGACCTTACAGAGGGCAGGTACCCATTTACAGTCGGTTGAGCTGGGTGACTATACTGAAACTAAGGTGCGCAAACGGTCACCCACCCACTTGGTAACCACGCTCGATACTGCTTAACTGTAGCTTGGGGAAAGCGAGTGCTCTGACCACTGAGCTATCCTGTCCCACACTGCACTGAATGAACAATAATTTCTGAGCAGTAAAGGAAACATCCCTGTTTATAACACAAGCAGACTAGTCGATATTATATCAAGCTTTGATCATCTAGAATCTGTGTTTCGTGTTCTATCAAGAAAACTGATATGTTTGAGCTAGTAATGAGTTTTGTCTAATCAACAATTCAGTTATTCAGGAACCTGTTGATAAAAACACAGCTAGAATCCATGTGTTGTCGTGAGCGTGCAATGAATAAATAAATAAATAAATAAATAAATAATAGCGCGAATGATGGCATTGGAAAGATGGGGAGACAATGAGAGTGCATATAGTGGATTTGATGGTGGAGAAGAAAAATTAATTAAAAAAGATAGAATATTTCTAAAAGCAAAAAAGCAGGTCGCAAACAAAGAAAAACACAATCACACACAATGCAAAAACACCATTATATTCGTTTGCTTGAAAAAGAAAGAAAAATCGATCTTACACCAAACTTGTACCCCAGAAAGTCGATATGTTATTTTTGCAGGTGAACTCTGTGTGTGTGTGTGTGTGTGTGTGTGATTTAGTGCTTGCCTGTTTGTTTGTTTGTGTACGTGTGTATGTGTGTGATTGTGGGTGTATGTGATTTAGGGCTTCTTTGTTTGTTTGTTTATGTGTGTGTGATATTGTGTGTGTGTGTGTGTGTGTGTTTCGTGGCGCGTGTCCGTGCGTGCGTGCGTGCGTGCGTGTGTGTGTGTGTATGTGTGTGTGTGTGCGCGCACGCGAATGTGTGTTTGTGTGTGTGTTTGTATGTGTGTATGTGTGTGTGCGCACGCGAATGTGTGTTTGTGTGTGTGTTTGTGTGTGTGTGTGTGGGTGTGTTTATGTGTGAATGTGCGCGCGCGCGCACGCGCATGTGTGTGTGTATGTAATGCACAGATAATTGATACAGCTTATCACTCTCTCTCTTTATCACAGCTGGAGGTACAGGTGAACTTGCAAAAACAATCAGTGGCAATACAGCAGAGCGGGCATTACACGATTGCACCTGGTCATTTATGCATGCATGAATGTGTCCGAGTGTATGTTTGTGTGCCATCGTGCGCGCATGTATGTGTTCGTCTCTTTTGTACGCATGTGTGTATACGTATGTGCATGTGCGCACAGGCGTGCATGATTGTGAGCAAATACAATAGAAAACATAAGAAAGAGAAAAATTGAGAGTGTGTGTGTATGCGCGCGCGCGCGCGCGTGTGTGTGTGTGTGTGTGTGTGTATGTGACGTGCGTGCGTGCGTGCGTTCGTGTGTGTGTGTGTGTGAGAGAGAGTGTGTTTGTGAGCGTACATGTGTGAGTGTGTGTGTGTGTGTGTGTGTGTGTGTGTGTGTGTGTGTGTGTGTGTGTGTGTGTGTGGTGTGTGTGTGTGTGTATCTGTCTGTCTGTCTGTCTTTCTGTTTATATACGTAAGCGCATGTGTGTATGTGTGCTCGCGCCTGTGCGCATACATGTATACGTAGATTTGTGCGGTTTTGTGTATGTGGGATTGCCTGCACGTGTGTGTGTGTGTGTGTGTGTGTGTGTGTGTGTGTGTGTGTGTCTGTCTGTCTGTCTGTCTGTCTGTCTGTCTGTCTGTCTGTCTGTGTGCGAGTGTGTGTGGAGTGTGTGTGTCTGTGTGTCTGTGTCTGTCTGTGTGTTTCTTTAGTCAATGTCAATTCAATTTTTAAAACAACTTAACCGAAAAGGATTCCAAACGAGCAAGTTTAAAACAAACCTTCAAAAGAAATAATAATATAAAAATCAAAGATACACATCTAATAGGCAAACAATGAACCTTCAGTGGATACTTCTAGAAAAGGCGACACTACTTCAAAACAAGGGGTTTGGGGGCCTTTGAGTTGAGAAGACTAGACACACTCACTCACAAGTTCCAAGAACCTAGAATTCTTTGTTCCTATTCAGACAATGTAATATTGCTGTGGTTGTTTTTGTCGTTGTTGGTAGGCGTTCCTCAGCTTAACATCCTGGGGTCATTCCGAGTAATCAAGTGCTGTCTCATTCTCCACGGGACGGGATAGCTCAGTGGTCAGAGCACTCGCTTTCCCCAAGCTAAGGTTAAGCAGCATCGAATGTTGTTACCAAGTAAATGGGTGACCGTTTGTGCGCCTTGGTTTCAGTACAGTCCCCCAGTCCACCCAGCTGTAAATGGGACCTACCCTTTTTAGGGTCATGGAGGGTAAAGCAGCGAGGGAGAGGAGATGGGCGCCGCCCTCAACATGCTGGCCCCTAGAGAAGCTGAGGTCTCTGATGCCTCGTTCCCCTACGACCACATAGGTTATGGGAACACCTCTACCTTTACCTTTTTTGTGACCGGGTCGTGCTGTTGAATATCTTAATCCAGTTAAAGTGGATCGGTGGTCTTGGTGGTAACGCGCCATACCTAGAAAGCAAAAAGTCTGGGTCGGAGTGTGCGATTGTTCGTACCCCGTTTGGACCCAAAACTTTTTCCCCATCCATTAGACCCTGATTGGTGGTCTGGGCGCTAGTCTTTCGGATGAGACGATAAACCGAGGTCCCGTGTGTTACACATCACTATGTAGCGCACGTAAAAGAACCCACGGCAACAAGGGGTTGACCCTGGCAAAAATCTGTAGAAAAAGCCACTCTGATAGGGAAACAAATACAGTTGCATGCAGGAAAAAGAAAAAAAAATGGGTAGGCGCTGCACTTGTGGAGACGCGCTCTCCCCAGGGAGAGCGCCCGAATTTCACGCAGAGAAATCTGCTGTGACATAAAGTGGTACAAAATGCAAAATACAAAAAAATACAAAATACATGTTCCTCTCTTTTTTTTTGTCAGGCACTTAACTTCAGCGGCAGATGGTGGCAGACTGAGTGAGATGCCCATCCAGAGATGGAGGGAGTCACCTCGTCTCTGCAAGGACAGTCTCTGAGTTTGCCTGTCCTGAACTTTTTGTAACAAACTAAAAATTAATACGAATTTTTCTATTATTTGCCAGGTACAATGCTTTAGAAACAGACTGTGACAGATGCTGAGTGAGATGTCCTTCCTGAGATGAAAGAAGCCACCACGTCTCTGAAAAGACATTATTTTTTGTTTTGTTCTTTTATTTCGAGGAAAATGGATTAAGAACTCGTGTGCTTTTTCACATTCAGTCCCCTTTGTGTATGCAGTTTTATAAATATTAATAATAATACATGGAATTTATACAGCGCTATATCTTGCAAAAACAAATCAAAGCGCTTAAATGTTGTCATCCGTCCCCACCAGCACTCAACGGCCTACTCTGCCAAAAAGCGAAACAGGTTTTATCAAGTGCGCAAAATGTTCTGCGTGCGTTCCCACACGGAACTTCGGTTTTTAGTCTCATCCAAAAGACTTTGGGAGGGAGTAGTGGAGTCGGCACTAATCTTAACTCCAGAGGAAAAATCCTCTTGAATGAGATTGGAACCCGGGTCAGTAGATCACGAGCGCATCACTCTGACCACCAGGCTATCCCGTTCCCCTTTGTGAGTTAGCCAGCCCTGACCTTTTTTCTTGTAATAAACTACGTGTTTCTTTCTTTGTATCAGGTAGCTGTGCTTCCTAAAACCGCTAAAAGCAGACCTTAAAACTTCATAATTCCATTCAAGTACGAAACGGTGTCACGTTCTACTACGCTGCAGAACCAAACAACCACCTTGACCTTCATGGATGTGAACGTGACAGACAACATGACCTTTGGGGGACATCCGGGATTTCAGATTCCTTCCGGATGTATCCCCTTCCGGTTCCAAGGCGTCATGCCCTGGGATAACCCTGAAAACTTGGTGACTGTAGAGACAGAGGAACTGGCTGATCAGGTGAAGAATACAATGGTTCTCCCTATCTTGTTTCTGATTGGTGGGCCTGCCAACGTCATCAACATGGCGGTGTTCTACAGACAGGGGCTGAAGGAACGGATCAACGTCTGTCTGTTTGCTCTGTCGCTGTCTGATTTTCTCTATCTGTTGTTCAACATGATTCTGTATGGAGAGCAGATTTATCTTCAGCTGACAACAAAGGAAACGTTAGATTTGGGAGAGATATCTTTGTTTTTGTTTGTCATTGTCTACGTTTTGTCTGTCTGTTTCTCCCCCCCCCCCCCCCCCCCCCCCCCCTCTCTCTCTCTCCTCTCCTCTCTTCTCTCTCTCTCTCTCTCTTCTCCTCTCCTCCTCTCTCCTCTCTCTCTCTCTCTCTCTCTCTCTCTCTCCTCTCTCTCTCTCCTCTCTCTCTCTCTGAATATATACTGAATAGGCGTATCTATCCTTTTTCCTTTTGTCTGTGTGCATTTATTCGTCTTTGAAACTAAGCTTTTCTTGTAAAATAAAACAAAAACAAAAAAATTAACACTTAAAATTATTTTGCTACCTTACGTTTTTTTTCGTTCACTATATCCTTATGCCATTTGAGACTTTATTTTATCACTAATGCTAACAGAAGCCGCTAGTTGTGTGAAGACATCGGGAAGAAAATGTAACCTTCATTAAGTATTACTCTGTTCCTCGGCTAAAGCTTATCTAATAATAAAAAACCAGTTTTAACGTTGTAAATATTCTTTTTACAAATAAAAACATCTCCAAGACTGCAAAAACATTAAGTATCACTTAAAAAGACTGCAAAAATATACAGAAACTTTAGAGTAGTATAATTCTCCAGGGCTGTGAAAACAAACTTTGCACAGCTCCATATTTGCAAAAATAATTTGGCAATAGAATAAAATCCTAGTATTGCACAAAAGCATAACTATAAAACCGCATAATCTATCTCCCCCAGGAGTGTATTCAACAAAATGTTGAATGAAACAAAGCTCTGTAATTCTATCAGTAATGTGTACGAGATGATCAGCCTTGTTCCTCTAAAAGGGGAGATAAATGTCCTTTGTACAAGATGATCAGCCTTGTTCCTCTAAAAGGGGAGATAAATGTCCTTTGTACAAGATGATCAGCCTTGTTCCTCTAAAAGGGGAGATAAATGTCCTTTGTACGAGATGATCAGCCTTGTTCCTCTAAAAGGGGAGATAAATGTCCTTTGTACAAGATGATCAGCCTTGTTCCTCTAAAAGGGGAGATAAATGTCCTTTGTACAAGATGATCAGCCTTGTTCCTCTAAAAGGGGAGATAAATGTCCTTTGTACAAGATGATCAGCCTTGTTCCTCTAAAAGGGGAGATAAATGTCCTTTGTACAAGATGATCAGCCTTGTTCCTCTAAAAGGGGACACGTCCTTTTATATAAGATGATCAGCCTTGTTCCTCTAAAAGGGGACACGTCCTTTTATATAAGATGATCAGCCTTGTTCCTCTAAAAGGGGACACGTCCTTTTATATAAGATGATCAGCCTTGTTCCTCTAAAAGGGGACACGTCCTTTTATATAAGATGATCAGCCTTGTTCCTCTAAAAGGGGACACGTCCTTTTATATAAGATGATCAGCCTTGTTCCTCTAAAAGGGGACACGTCCTTTTATACGAGATGGTCTCTTTGTTCCTCTAAAAGGGGATATGTCTTTTTGAACGAGATGATCAGCCTTGTTCCTCTAAAAGGGGAGATAGATGTCCTTTGTGCAAGATGATCAGCCTTGTTCCTCTAGAAGGGGATACGTCCTTTTGTGCAAGATGATCAGCTTTGTTCCTCTAGAAGGGAAGATGTCCTTTTGTGCAAGATGATCAGCCTTTCTCATCATTATGTCCATTCTCCCCAGGTACGGTCCAGTCCTGCTCTTCCTAACCAACAACAACCTGCTGGGGTTCTACGGCTTCATGTTCGTGTCCCAGATCCTCTCCGCCATCATCGCCAGTGAGAGATGCTTCTGCGTCCTACAACCTCTCCGCTCCCAGACTATTCTTTCCACATCCACCACCACCGTCATCATCGTCATCACCACCATCCTCATGCTAGGCTTCACCTTCCTGGTAGGTCCCCGAGTTCGCATCAGGTGTGGCTTTGACCTCAACACCCAGAGCACCACCTGGCTACTCACCGACACTCAGTTCTTCAGGGACAACCGCGAGGTCATCGATGCCCTGGACGTGTTCGTGTTTGGCGCTGGTGTCCCTGTGGTGGTGATTGTGGTGGTGGTGGTGACCACTGTGGTGACGATGGTGCAGCTCCGTCAGGCAGCAGCCTGGAGGGCCGGCACCTCCTCCTCCTCCTCCAGGAGCAGTGTGTCTTCAGCACGAGAGGTGGCCCTGACCGTCATGCTGGTCTACAACTCCATCTTCTTCGTCGTCTGCGTTTTCCCTATCACCTTGTTCAGGTGAGTCTTGTCCAGACCTTAGATAGAGTGTAGTTATTTTTTAGTGCGGAATATATGTCTTCGTTGCTAACATGAAACACGGGAAATTGTTTAGTATGCGAAAGTGTGTCTCAACGTTAGTCTGTTTATTTGGGACGAAATAACAAAGTGGTTAGTTCGTAATTTGATGGCAATCTAAGGCCATAGGTTACTGTCCCCTGTGGGGAGTCCCTTTGGTAGCTCCCCCCCCCCTCCCCCCAAAATTTGAATTTTTTCTGACTCCACTTCAAGAAAAGTCTTTCAGATGAGCCACGAACCCGTGTGTGAACACAAACATAACATCAGACCCACATATGACAGTCCTGTCCACCCTTCAAAGAAAAGTTAGGCCAACTATGGCCGATGGTACGGATGACAATATGAACATATGCCCAGCATGCAATCTACAGGGATCAGCACAGGATTGCTGGGTTTAACTTGCCCAAAACACACTACACTGCCTCGCGGCAGTCTGTTATTACAGTCCCTGTGAACTGCTGGCTTTGTGGAGGCTGAAGAAGGAGCATAGCCTGTTTATGTTGGATGGATGCGATGGGGATTAGGCGAGCGAGATAGCAATCCTGGAATGTTAACGGTTAAAAGGTAAAGCTGTTCCATAACCTATGTGGTCGAAGGGGAGCAAGGCTTTAGAGACCTCAGCTTTTCTAGGGGCCAGCATATTGAAGGCGGCTCCCATCTCCTCTCCTTCGCTGCTTTACCTTCCCTGGCCCTAAAGAGGGCAGGTATCCATTTACAGCTGGGTGAACTGAGGGACTGCTGAAGCCAAGGCGCCCAAACGGTTGCCTATCCACTTAGTGACTACGCTCAAAACTACTTAAACTTAGCTCAGGAAAAGTGAGTGCTCTGACTACTAAGCTATCCCATCCCCTAACCGCCTAATTACAAAGAGGCAAATTTGCAACAACCAAAAAGAGCCAACCAACCAAACAAATGAATGTATTCTTGTTTGACAGATGGATTGGTTTATTTACTTTCTTAAAACCTGATTTTCTTTTTAGAAGAGTAGGGCATTTGTGCCTTTGGGAATTGGATGTAGATAAAAGTACATATTAAGTTCTTAGTCCGATATCATACAAATAAAGAATTTTCTTTGTAATTAAAAGAATAATACTCGTCACTACTGTACTGTACTGTACTGTACTGTACTGTACTGTACTGTACTGTACTGTACTGTACTCTACTCTACTCTACTCTACTCTACTCTACTCTACTCTACTCTACCATACCATACCATACCTTACTACACTACACTACACTACACTACACTACACTACACTCTACTACACTCTACTACACTATACCATACCACACCACACCACACCACACCACACTCTACTCTACTCTTCTACACTCTACTACACTCTACTACACTCTACTACACTCTACAACTCTGTACTATACTATACCGTACTATACCGTACTATACCGTACTATACCGTACTATACTATACTATACTATACTATACTATACTATACTATACTATACTATACTATACTATACTATACCGTACTATACCGTACTATACCGTACTATACCGTACTATACCGTACTATATCTATACTATACTATACTACACTACACTACACTACACTACACTACACTACACTACACTACACTACACTACACTATACTATACTATACTATACTATACTATACTATACTATACTATACTATACTATACTATACTATACTATACTATACTGACCACGATGACGTGGGACATGTCCACAGAGTGCTCATACTCATACTCCCTGAATTCAACCCGGGGCGACGTCAGCACAACATGTTTTTCCTGAGCTTACGTCTGATTGACGTCATCACTTACGTCAACGCCACCTTCAACATCGTCATCTACTTTACCATGGGCTCCCGCTACAGACAGGTGTTCTGGCAGATCCTGGGCCGCAAGGGAGGAAGCAAGGGAGCTGGACGCATGAGGCAGTCTAAGGCCTCTAACGCTACACAGGCTGTATCGGTGATGGGGACAGAAGGATGAAAGAAGAGACGTGTATGTGCATGTGTGTGTGCGGACCTTGGTGTTTTAATTGTGGAGATCTAGATAATGATGGGTGTTTGTTTGAATATTTTTTGTATGGGTGTGTGTGAGTGTGTGCCTATTCATTTATCTTTTTGCCAGACTATTTCTGCCTCTGCCCCCTGTCTCTCTCTCTCTCAATCACTGTCTGGCTGGCTGGATGGATGGATGGATGGCTGTCTGACTGTCTGTCTGTCTCTATCTCTGTCTCTATCTATGTCTCTCTTTTTCTCTCTGATAACAAATCTGATCATAAAATAAATAAAGAAATAGCAGAAAAAATAAAATGCAACAATAAGCAAATCAAAGTCTCGAAAAGCTAATGGGGTAGATGCACTCACAGCAGAAATGAAAGAAAATAGTAATTGTGAAACAGAACATTTTTTAATTAAGCTCCTGAAATATATTTCAGAGAGATCCACGAAACGAGGAAAACTGTAATCGAGTTTCCCTTTTGAGTATCTTATCAAAATGTTACACGGCTTTACTTAACACAAGATTCTACTGGTGGTTAGACAACAATAGTGTGAAATAAGAAAACCATGCAGGATTTAGGAACAAATATTCTACCAAAGGCCAGATTTTCGATCATTTTACCATTGTCCAAAAAGTTATGTCTAAGAAAAAGTAACACACTACTTGTTGCATTTGTGGATTGTAAAAAGGTTTTCAATTATGTTATTTATAATGAACTTATAGAATGCGTTAAAAGTCATGTTATGAAAGAAAGGTTTTTAACATGAATGTATGAATCATAACTTTCATGTATATAGGTTTAAAAAAAATAGGGTGTCTGAATTATTTCAAATATCTACTTGGTGTAGGACAGGGATGTATGCTTAGTCCGGCATTGTTTTTTAATTTGAACAATCAGCTTGCAGATTGTATAAATGCGGTAGGTAGGAACGGTGTCTGGTTATTGTCAAATATTATGGAAATGTTTATTCTCCTTTTTTCTAATGATGTTTCCTTACCTTGAACCACACCAGATGGTTTGCAACATCAGTTGGACACCCTGAAAAAAATTGATAATGAATGTAAACATTGATAAAACTAAACTATGTAATGGTCTTAAGGAGAGAGGGTTTTTTTTATCAAAACACTAGCAATGGTTTTTGCAGAGGTGCTAAAATAGAAGTGGTCAAAAACGTTATTGCTATTTACGTGTCAATTTTACAACAAAGATTATAGAAAAGTCAGGAACAGAACATCTAGTCACGAAGGGGAACAGTGCATTTGTTCATTTAAACAAAGCATATCAGAAATAGAAAGGAACGAATGATAATACTTTTGCAAGGTTTTCGAAGCTAAAATTCAGCCAGTTTTGTTGTATTTGTCAGAGATATCGGGTTTGAACAGACTAGATCAGGTTGTGAAAGCAGACATAATGGCATGTAAAAGGTTTCTAAAAGTACCAGTTAGGACAACAAATAAAATGATATATGGAGAGTTGGGTAAATACCCATTATATGTTAATTCTTTTATAAATACTCTTAGACATTGGCTAAAGTTGCGTGGGGCAAACCCAAACATACTGCTGCATAAAGGTTTTTAAACATTGATAAGAACTATTGAGAAATGAAAAAAACTTGCTGGGTTTCTAAAGTAACAGAAATCCTACGTGAAACTGGCTTCAATATTGTATGGTTACAGCAAGATATTGGTGATATAATATAAAGGCTTTCCTCCGTGCATTCAAACAGCGGTTAACTCATATGTTTATCCAGGAATTGTATGAGTCAGTAAGACGTGTAGATCATCTAAAAGCATTTTTGAAAAGGAAAAATACGTTGAATCTGTCGAGATGAATTGTTACCGCGTGGCCATTACACAGACAAGATCCAATGATTTGCCACTCAGTAACAATGTATATCGATATAGTGAAAATACTCAAGACAAACCATGTCCATGCTGTAAAAGGAAAGGCTGAAATGAAGTTCTTTTTTTTTTTTATTAGAGCATTCAATGTACACAGATTTAAGGAACATGTGTCTGAATAATTACCACTGTTTGTCTTTCCCAGGTCTGCTTCTAAAGAGTAGCAAACAAGTGACCTCAGACACAATGTATCTAGATTTATTTTCCGCTCTCTCAATACAAGGAAAAAAAAGCATTGACTTTATTCTTTCTATGGAATAAGGCAGAATCAATCGAATAACGTGTAAATAGATGTTGTTCTTGAATCCTGTGTTCATTACTGATATTCAGAATTGATCAAATGAAGCACAGCAGTAAGGTTTTGGTTACACTAGTCAGCTTCAGGTATTACTTATCACTTTGGTTCGTGGTCATAGTTGGGTTGTTGTTGTTTTTTTAATTCACTGGGTTCTGATTCGTCCCCCATACCTCATGTATTGTGGCCCAAAGCTGATGTACATTCAGTTTGTTCAGTGTTCACTGTTCAGCTCTGTGCATCCATCTTTCCGTCTTTCTGTCTTTCTATCTCTCTGTCTCTGTCTCTGTCTCTCTCCGTCTCTCCGTCTCTCCGTCTCTCCGTCTCTCCATCTCTATCTCTATCTCTGTCTGTCTGTCTGTCTGTCTGTCTGTCTGTCTGTCTGTCTCTCTCTCTCTCTCTCTCTCTCTAGCTCTAGCTCTAGCTCTAGCTCTAGCTCTAGCTCTCTCTTCCTCTCTCTCTGTCTATGTCTGTCTCTGTCTCTGTCTCTCTGTCTCTCTGTCTGTCTGTCTGTCTGTCTGTCTGTCTGTCTGTCTCTCTCTCTCTCTCTCTCCTCTCTCTCTCTCTCTCTCTCTCTCTCTCTCTCTCTCTCTCTCTCATTTATGGCCAGTATGCCTGTGTTTATGTTATGGTATAATCCCTCTGAAGGGCAGAAACTGGGTGTTAAAGCACGTCAGGGATTATCTATTATCCTTGGAATAAAGAGTTTTACCTTGCCTTGCCTTTTGCCTTGCCTTACCTTGTCTTGTCTTGTCTTGTCTTGTCTTGTCCTACCTTGACTTGTCTTGCAAGGAAAACATGAACACCAAAGAGCTCTGTGTCCGCCTGTTAATCTAAAATAGAGTGCATAGCATATTCAAGATTTTAAAAACTGGTTCTAAGATTATGATGTTGCCTTCCTATTCACGTTTTTAAAATAAACATTGTGGACACAAAGTTACACCTGGCCAAAATGAGGTCCCCATTTTCTCACCATGCATAAGACTTGACTATAATCTAGTATACGTTGTCTGTACAAACGTCATGAAGTGTAAGATGTCAAGTGAAGAAGTGCAAACAAAACGTTTATTTCACATTGGGCCAAGGATTTTATTTATATCTTTTTCTATTGTATTCTTTTATTTCGAGGATGATAGAATAAGCACTCCTGTTGTCTTTTACATCCAGTCCGGTGTGTATGCAGTTCTGCAAATTTTGTCATCCGCTCCCACTAGCACACAATGGCCTACTCTTCCAAAAAGCGGAACCGCTTTTAAAGTGTGTGCAAGATGTTCTGCGTGCGTTCGTTTACGGGACCTCGGTTCATCCGAAGGGCTTTTGGGATGCTTACACAAGCGAACTTTGGTCTGTTGGTAATCATTCACAACGGAAGATATATTATGTTTTCAGCGGTTGGGTTGGTCTTTGGACCGATGCTGAGAGGACTGTTTGTTTGCCCCCGGACTGTACAAACATGTACTTGCAAGTTCTACATGAAACCCAGGTTTCTTAGCCACGTATGCTCGTGGGAAATTTTTGTATATATGCCAACAGTAACCTGTCCTGTAGGTTCTTGTTCAGGATATCACTGGCGTATATAAAAATGTCCTCTCTCTCTCTCTCTCTGCCTCTCTCTGTCTCTGTCTCTGTCTGTCTGTCTATCTGTCTGTCTGTCTGTCTGTCTGTCTCTCTCTCTCTCTCTCTCTCTCTCTCTCTCTCTCTCTCTCTCTCTCTCTCTCTCTCTCTCTCTCTCTCTCTCTCTCTCTCTCTCTCTCTCTCTCTGAGTTTATGGAGGGCGTTTCCACATTGGAAAAAAGGTAGCTTTTCATTTTCTTCCCATTTGGTTCATTCCCTTTGAAAACAGGCTTTAACAAGATGCCGTATGTAAATGATGCGGAAAGTACTTGAGCTGAATGAGTATACCGTTTAAAAGCACATTCGTTTGTGTTGACGGTAAACAAAACAACTACACTTCATAGGAACTGAGTTTCAAACAGCTTGGTTCTAAATATGAAAAAGATGCTTGACTTCCCTTTCAATATGGAGTCTGCTCCTTTGCCATTATTAATTTATCTTGCACAATCACATTTCTTCATCACTCATGATTATAAATTTATCAGAGCCTGGTCTACAAAAGTGAAACAACCAGACATCATTAACAAATGATTGACTGGACAATGAGTAAAAGTCAGTAAGTAGGTTCTGCGTATGATGTAAGAAGCAAGGGAGTTTTTATTTTATTTTATTTTATTCTTTTATACCAAGGATAATGGGATAAACACTCTTGTGCTTTTTTACCACCAGTCCCCGTGTGTATGCAGTTTTGTAAATCTCATCTGTTCCCACTGGCACACGATGGCCTACTCTTACGAAAAGTGGAACAGGATTTAACGTGTGCACAAGATGTTCTGGGGCCTCGGTTTATAGTCTCATCCGAAGGGCTTTAGGATCTAGGACCTAAACAAGCTTGACAAGTTTTGGGTGTTGCATCAGTGGACAGATACTTGCAATCGCAATTATGTGCTGTATTAGATAGTATAGCCGAACTGACAGGACTACATGATCATTTTTGGCATAGACAGTGTGTTGTCGATAACAACACCTAGATATTTCACAGAGATGTTGCCAAATTCTCTTGAAGTTGTTGAGACGGAATGAGTTAATGTTTGATTTCTATTCGCATGGCTTTGGTTTTATCAGCATTTAGATGTAACTTGTTCTGAATGATCCAGCTTTGACTATCTTAGAGGCAGTAGGATATATTATATATCGAGGGCTGACTGCTAGAAGTCAGTAACTCGATTTTTTTCAATTTTGAGATTTTATACTCTTCTGATAGATTTCGGCTCCCTCTTTCCAATGGTGATGTCAGATTTTCGTTTATAGTAAAATTGATTGAGTTATTGATTAAAACCTAAATCAATTATCTTATATCCCTGGTTCTTTTGACAGCAAAAATTACTTAAGTAAAGTTCCAGACTTATAGCTCGCTTTGTTTTACTGGGCAACAGACAAGTGTGGGTGCTAAATGTACGTATCTTGCTATCATGACTTATAGCAGTGACAGAAAAGCACGCATTTGCCTGGCAGAGTACTGCTAGAACTCAGATTCTGAAGTTACGGAGTTATAGCACACAATTTTTGTTGATGATTCATCTCTTCCCACAGGTGAAAACATAGCAAGTGCAAGATACCGACTTGTAGCAGGTAGCGTCGGCGGTCTGCTAGTGTAAACTTGGTGTTGAGAGATGTGCATCTGGCACCTGTCCGGTTGGTACTATCAGCATTTCCAGCGTGGGAACGGCTCCTTAATTTGGTTCCCACTACTAGGCACGATTTTCTGGACACAGCAGTTTTCTTCCCATTTTGCCAGTTTCATTTGAAGAAGCAACACATTTTCTCAGTCGAATTATCCAGCCTTTGTTCTTCCCACTTTGCGATTTTCAATGGAAGAAGCAACACACTTTCCCAGTTGGATTTTCCAGCCATTTTTCATCGCATTTATCTCAAAAGGTAATGATGTTTTATTTTTCTGTCAAATTCTCTCTCTCTCTCTCTCTCTCCTCTCTCTCTCTCTCTCTCTCTCTCTCTCTCTCTCTCTCTCTCTCTCTCTCTCTCTCTCTCTCTCTCTCCCTCTCTCTCTCTCCTCTCTCTCTCTCTCTCTCTCTCTCTCTCTCTCTCTGGGGAATGATACTCTAGTGGTCAGAACATTTCGCTGGCAATTTGACGACCCAGGTTCGAATCCGGTCGAGGAGATTTTTCTCCTGGAGTTAACATCAGTGCTGACTCCACTCTCCCCAAAAGTCATTCGGATGAGACTTTAAACCAAGGCCCCGTGTGCGGACGCGCGCAGAACATATTGCGCACATGTTAAATCCTGTTCCGCTTTTCGTAAGAGTAGGCCATCGTAGGCCGGTGGGAACAGATGACATTTACAAAACTGCATGCACACGGGGACTTGATGTAAAAAGCACATAAGTGCTTATTCCATTACCCTCGATATAAAAGAATAAGTCAAGTGAAGTCAAGTGAGGTCAAGTTCTCTCTCTCTCTCTCTCTCTCTCTCTCTCTCTCCTCTCTCTCTCTCTCTCTCTCTCTCCTCTCTCCTCTCTCTCTCTCTCTCTCTCTCTCTCTCTCTCTCTCTCTCTCTCTCTCTCTCTCTCTCTCTCTCTCTCTCTCTCTCTTCTCTCTCTCAATAATCTTATCTCTGTGCATGTATGTGTTCGTTTGTAATACAAGCGACGTTATAAAAGTTACGCGCGCGCGCGCGCGCGTGCGTGTGTGCATGCGTTTGTGCGCGCGCGCGCGTGTGTGTGTGTGTGTGTGTGTGTGTGTGTGTGTGTGTGTGTGTGTGTGTGTGTGTGTGTGTGTGTGTGTGTGTGTGTGTGTGTGTAATACAAGCGATATTATATAAGTTACGCATGTGTGTGTGTGTGTTTGTTTGTGTGTGTGTGTGTGTGTGTGTGTGTGTGTGTGTGTGTGTGTGTGTGTGTGTGTGTGTGTGTGTGTGAGAGAGAGAGAGAGAGAGAGAGAGAGAGAGAGAGAGAGAGAGAGAGAGAGAGAGAGAGAGAGAGAGAGAGAGAGAGAGAGAGATTATTTAAGTAATAGAGAGAGATAGTTTTATTATTTAAGTAATATGTTCATTGCTGATGCAACTGTTTTGTTGTTTACAGCCGCGGTGTCAATGGCGGAAGGAGCTGACTATCAGCCGGAGGAGGCAGTGCTCCCCAGTGGGGACGAGGAGGAGGAGGACGAGCCGTTGTCTGCTCTCAGACGCAAATACAGGACTGAGTGTTCAAGTGATGATGAGCCGCTTATTAATAAAGTGAAACAATCAGCTGACAATGCACTAGATGCAGCAAAACGTGCGAGCTTGGAAGAGGCTAAAAAGCGTCAAAAAGAGACATTGGTCCACCAAACCTCACTTGACAACCTCCTTGGATCAAATGGATACGTTCGCGTTCCGATCAAAGCTGATGGCAATTGCTTTTTTGAAGCCGCAGTGACACACATCAAAGGCGTAGGCTAACAGCGAGTGAACTACGGGCCAAGCTGTGTGATCTTCTCATGACAGAGAGGCAGCTGTTCATGCCATTTCTGGGGGCTGAGGCACGTGGCATGGACAACACTGCCTACATCGATGCCATCGAGGATCTCCGGACTGAAGGCAGATGGTCCACAAGCATTGCCGATCTCTTGCCACTGGTCCTGGCAGAATGGACCAAAAGGCATGTGGAGATCTTCACAAGCCGGGGGTCTACACTCAATGTGGAGCCGATAAACAAGGACGCAGGATAATTGACAAAACCCAATATCAGTCTTGCCCTGTTTCAATGCGACCCTCAACACTATGATGCCTGCATGTTCATTCTGCAGCCCACAGAGCAGTCCAGCTATGACTCAAGTGGTGTGACACAGAATGACACCTTCCCTGACACTTCAGCAAGCCATGCATCTCCAGGGTCTCCTCAGCAGCATTCCACCCCAAGAAAGCAGGGCCTCTACAACACCACACCAAAAAAGAAACTGTCAAGGAAACGTTCTGCCAACCCACAAACGTGGAAAAAGAACGTTAGAAAGGCTCTGAAGCTGCAAGGTAAAGAACATGTAGCTCAGTCAGGAAAAAAACATTCAGCAAAAGGAAATACGCTCTGTTGACTGCACCAAATGCAGGTTTGATTGTAAAAAATTGAAAATGATGACCGCCAGGCAATTTTCGACGTTTTCTATGCCTTGCCATCCTATGACAGACAAAAGCAGTTTGTATGCTCAAATATTACTGAACAAGAGAGCAAGACCATACTCGGCAAGGACAAGTGCCCATTACCCAAGAAACGCAGCGTAGCCAGAGCCTTTCACTTCACCATCAATGGCAGCAGGATCAGGGTGTGCAAGAAGTTTTTTCTTGCGACCCTGGATGTTGGAGAGGGCTATGTCAACCATGCCATGGCCAACAGCGACATGGGCACCTTTACAGGAGGTGATGGACGAGGAAAACACCCAGCTCACAACAGGACACAGACAGCCGCGGTGGAAGACGTACGAGAGCACATCCGATCCTTCCCCTGTGTTGAGAGTCACTACACCAGAAAGGACACCAGGAGACAGTACCTTGACCCTGCTCTCACCGTCACCAAGATGTACCATCTGTACAAGGAGAAATGCCAGGCTGAGGGAAACACTCCAGTGTCTTGTCGTAAATACAGAGATGTATTCAATTCAGATTTCAATTTGTCCTTCCACAAACCAAAGAAAGATCAGTGCCTAGTGTGTGTGAACTATGTGGCAAAACTTAAAGAAGGCGTAACAGAAGATGAGGAAAAGGAATACCAGAGGCACAACCAGATGAAACTAAGAGCAAGAGAGGAGAAGGCAAAAGACAAGGAGCTGGCCAAACAAGATTCGTCCATCCATGTTGTTACCCTTGACCTTCAGGCTGTTCTTCCAACCCCATGCGGCCTTGTGAGTCAATTGTACTACAAGCGCAAGCTCTCTGTGTACAATTTCACGGTGTATTCTCTGGCAGATGGAAAGGCAACCTGCTATGTTTGGGATGAGACTTAATGGAAAGAGGGGCTCAGTGGAAATTGCCTCTTGCCTTCTTCTCTACTTCCAGTCCCTTCCAGTGTCAGTGAAAGAGGTTGTGCTCTATTCAGACTGCTGTGGAGGACAAAATCGCAATCAGTACTTAGCAGTAGCCATCATGTATGCCCTCGAGCAAGTTCCCACTATCACTTCAGTCACCCACAACTACCTGGATACCGGCCATACGCAGATGGAATGTGATTCTATGCACTCAGCAATTGCATTTGCACAAAAAGCAAGCCCTGTGTATACTCCCAGTGGCTGGGACATTATTTTCCGCATGGCGAGGCGGCACAACCCCTACACTGTCGTCCCCATTCGGTTCAGTCAGATCCTTGACTTCAAGCACCTGGCATCACAGGTCATCCGCAACACCAAGGTGGACAGGCACAGCAAGCGAGTGAGCTGGCTGAAGATGAAGGTGATCCACTTCAGCAAAGGCCAAGACACCATGTACTTCAAGTACGACTTTGATGATAGTGATTACCACCAGCTCTGTCTCTCAACACCCTCAGCAAGGAGGAGGCAGCCATCTCTGGGGCAGATCATCAAGCATCGTTACCAGGGCAAGCTGCCCATTTCAGAGGCCAAGAAGCGAGACCTACTTTCCCTGTGTCGCTCACGTGTGATTCCAGAGGAGCACCACCCCTTCTACAACAACCTGCCGACCTTGGTCAGCCAGGTGGACCGTCTGGAGGAGCTGGATGTGAACGACTGTGACAGTGGGGAGGAGACAGACTAGAATTGCCTGCAAGGCTGTGTGGGGAGGGTGGGATGGGGAGGGGGTTGTGTGTGTTAGCAGTCGTTACTGTTTAGCTGCAGAGAACAAGGGTTATCACAAACAGTGTGCTGTGCTAGAACTGATTAGAGAACAATGATTATCACAAACAGTGTGCTGTGCTAGAACTGATTTAGATTATTCATGAAAGGAAAGCTTGAAACTGTACACGTTCTGAATTGTGGAGATGGCATTTGTGACACCGGAATACCGTTGTGGTATGTGGATTTCACTGTTGGAATAACTCTTATCTTGGATGGCTATATCTCAACAAAATATTCTTCGTCAGTGGCGAAAAGAACAGAGAAGAACAGTTGGTATGTACAGTTTTTATGTTCTTTTTAGTATTTGTACATAGTTTTATTTGCAATGTTTGATTGATCAATGTTTCTCCTCATGGGAAAGGCACACTTACTTTGTTTTCTATGTCTTCCTGTCTATTAAGTTAAAGGAATACTTTCAACTAAAAACACTTAAGTGCAAATACATAGTTTTATCACTAGAAACATACTCCATTTATCTCAGAAGGAAGCTTAATAAAACTTCTTAATTCGAGATGAGGAGTTTCGGCAGTATGTTGAAAGTGACCCATGCCATTAGAGAACCTGCTAGAGGTAATTATTTTGAGATAAAGACTGATAGCTCCCAGGATTGGACAGCAATAGGGGGGAATAGTGCGTGCTAGAATTCAGCAATCCAAGTTGAGTACTTATAGCAGCCACAGTGCAACCACCCTGTACACTTACGGGGTGGGCTAGATCCCAGTAACAGTTGTTACTAACTTCTAGCAGTACAAACATGGACAGAACAGTGGGTCAAAATGCAGCTAAAATCCCTTATTTCAGTTGGTACTACACATTAAATAAAAAATGAATGTAGTCATTGTTGTATCCTTTACATATTTACATCACCTTCACACAATATGTTTACAATGAACATAGTGAATTTCCAAAGCATTCCGCTCATAAGAAACATAAATATAGCTGCTTGAACTTTCTCTTCGCGTTTTCTCCGAAAGTGCAAAATTCAAGTTACGAAGTTCTAGCAGTCAGCCCTCGATATGTCCTACATTAACTCATTCCGTCTCAACAACTTTAACAGAATATGGCAACACGCCTGTCTCTCTGTCCACCTCAGTGAAATATCTAGGTGCCGAAATCTACAACACACTCTCTCTATGCCAAAAATTATCACCTAGACCTGCCAATCCTGCGACTATGAAATACAGAGCATAATCGCTATGCACAAGTATCTGTCCAAATTTTGACAAATGTTGTCAAATGAAAAGGCAGGTTTTCAAAAGTGTCACTGTACTGAAGCTGAGTGTTACCAGCATAGAAATGATGATTGATCTGGTGGTGGTTTATTACATTTGAAAGTGGAACAGTGTAAAGAGTGAAGAGAACAGGGTATTACTGGTGTATGCCAACAACGACTTCATCTACTTAACTGATAGATTTTTTTAGAGTGCTGCTAAAATGACTCGACCAACACTGGTAGTGTCTGTATCTGTGGGGAACTGGTTGAGGTGGGGATTGGTCATGATAGGAAACATATAGTACAGCCCTGTCAAGTAGTTTTAAAACTAGTGCACTTCTGGCAACATCGTAACGTCATGCTCATCATGAATGACTAGCATACAATAAAGGGAAATAAATTGTCTCTGATTCCATGCCACTCTTGTTATGGTCTTATGGTAACCGCCTTTTTTTATTGGATTGTTTGTTTTTTTGTTTGGCTGGTTGCTTGGTTGCTTGGTTGCTTGCTTGCTTGCTTGCTTGCTTGCTTGCTTGCTTGCTTGCTTGCTTGCTTGTTTATTTCATATACACTTCTGTTCCTGTGGTGAGTTAGTGTCAAGACCTTTAGCATCGGCGTTTTATGGACGAAGGTCGTTGGAAAGACGTTGTGGTGGTCACCACCCCAGGTGGGCATCTCACTTAGTATGATTCCGCAACTAAGTTATGATTGTTGTGGTTTATTTTATTTATTCTTTTTATAATCGAGGAAAGTGAAATAAGCACTCGGGTATTTTTTTTACACCCAGTCCCCGTGTGTATGTAGTTTTGTAGATTTTGTCATCTGTTCCCACCGGCACGTGGTAGGTAGGTAGGGGGAGATTAGTACGTGAGGTTCTGTATATGTTGGCTCAGAATAATAATAATAATAATAATAATAATAATAATATTAATAATAATAATAATAATAATAATAATAATAATAATAATAATAATAATAATAATAATAATAATAATATACATGGAATTTGTATAGCACTATATCTTGCAAAAACAAATCAAAGCGCTTGCATTCGACCTACACAACACACAATCAACAACAATCTACAGTTTTAAACAAATTCAAATATACACACACACGCACGCACGCACACACGCAGCACGCGCGCGTGCACACACACCTACAAAAGTTAAGCACTTTGGCAGGTGGATGTTGAATGTAGGGACAGGTAAGAGATTGAAGCGGAAGGAGAGAAACTTAGGTTTGAAATAAGTGTGTCTTGAGGTTGGATTTAAAAGTGTCATAAGTAGGCTTTTGCCGGAGGGAGAGAGGAAGGTCGTTCTAGATCGATGGACCAGAAACAGAGAAAGAGCGGCGGCCGACGGTAGATAGGTTGAATCTGGGTATTCTTAAGGACAAAGTATCTGCCGACGAGCGGAGGGAGCGAGAAGGTGTGTACAAGTGAAGACATTCACAGAGGTAGGAGGGTGCAGTATTGTGGAGACATTTGTAACAGACGGTATTGATCTTGTAGTTTACTCTCTGTGGTATGGGCAGCCAATGGAGAGATTGCAAGAGAGGGGTAATGTGCTCAGATTTTTTCTTTCTGAGTACCAGACGAGCTGCAGAGTTTTGTATACGTTGAAGGGAGTGGATGGATGATGCTGGCAGACCAGCCAAAAGAGAATTGCAATAGTCCAGACGTGAGAGAATAAGAGAAGTGACAAGTTTGGATGTTGCATCAGTGGACAGGTACTTTCGAATTGCGCGAATACGCCGTAGTTGATAGTAGCATGACTGACAGGTTTGGGTAATGAATTTTTGCATGGAGAGAGTGTTGTCGACAACGACTCCTAGATACTTCACAGAAGTGGATAGCGGAACTGACGTATTGCCGAATTCTATTGAAGTTGTTGGAATGGAGGAGAGTTTGTGTTTGGTGCCTACGAGCATGGCTTCGGTTTTATCTGCATTTAGTTGTAATTTGTTTTGTATCATCCAGTGTTGGATATCTTGAAGGCAGTTGGTCATATTTGTCAAGAGAGAAGGAAGATTTTCAGGTGTGTCACTGCTTTGAATCTGCGAGTCGTCGGCATAAAAGTGATAATTGATATGATGACGGTCTATTATATGTGACAGTGGAGCAGTATAGAGGGTAAAAAGAAGAGGGCCCAGAACTGATCCCTGAGGAACACCACATTCCAGTATGGCAGGTGCTGATTGAATCTTGTTTACTGCAACTGTATGGACTCGGTCTGCTAGGTATGAAGTGAACCAAGTGAGAACCAAGAATAGGCACCACTGAACACCCCCAAAGTGACCCAGCAGCGGTGCAGGATCCTTCTGGCTGGTGGCCCCATGGTGGCCTTATTCTGATAGGCTCCCGACTGACCCCTGATCTTGGAGATTCATCACTAGCTTGGTCATAGCTTGGACCGAAAGATTGGAATGAACAACGTGTAGGAACAGCAGAACAAACAAAAACTGTCACAGAAGACGAGACAACATAACGATAAGATTGGACACAATTTGTTAAGTGCCAGAGAAGGTGCGATCAGATGTAAGAAAATGTTTGCATACACCAAAAATACCCTGAACGGTAACAGTAACGACAGGCTACTGCTGGCGTATGCAAAGTCTTTTTTGATCAGGCAGACTTGGCCGGCTAGTGGTTCATGTTTTGGGTGTGACACTTTGCAGACAAGGATGTGAACAGTCTTGTGAGAAACAGACGATTTTGGTCAGCTATGGTTTAAAGAACAATTGAACTGCTTCGAATACAAGTAGTCTCTTTACAAAGAGTTTGAAACTTTCATGTAAAGGTAATAAACAAAGAGCTAAGGTGTCCCATAACCTATGTGGTCGTAGGGGAGTAAGGCGCCAGAGACCTCGGCTTCTCTAGGGGCCAGAATATTGAGAGCGGCGCCTCCCTCGTTGCTTTAACTTCCATGACCCTAAAGAGGGAAGGTACTCATTTACAGCTGGGTGAACTGGGGAACTGTACTGAAGCCAAGGCGTGCAAATGGTCACCCATCCACTTGGTAACCATGCTTGATGCTGCTTAACATTGGTTTGGGGAAAGCGAGTGTTCTGACCACTGAGCTATCCCGCCCCCAATTCATGTAAAACTTGCTTAAATCTAAAGAACTTCCTTTCCTTAATGTCCGTGCTACCCGATTGTGTGTGTACAGGTGTCAAACATAATTATGTTATACTCCTGAAAGTCTCCTCAATATTCTAAAAGTAGCAGTTTTGTTTTCTTTCGTTGAACATGTAAAACATTCTGTCCAAAATAAGTTTCGTGACTGAAGTTGCTATCCCTTCTAGAATATAATCTCTGATTGGATTTAATACTTCCACCGAGATGGAAATAGCACCACACCCTACTTTTGATTCAAGTGAAGCCAAGTTAAAAGCACGTTAATCATCCCATGAAGGGCTATTACAAAATACTGACTGGTCTACTGATACAATTCATAATATCGAAAAAAAAAACATATAAAACTACATTTCATATTAGTTTAAACATTCCAAGATAACTTCAAATACAAAATACCACACAGAGAGAGATAGTGTGTGTGTGTGTGTGTGTGTGTGTGTGTGTGTGTGTGTGTGTGTGTGTGTGTGTGTGTGTGTGTGTGTGTGTGTGTGTGTGTGTGCCTGTCTGTCTGTCTGTCTGTCTGTCTGTCTGTCTGTCTGTCTGTGCGTGTGTGTGTGTGTGTGTGTGTTTGTGTGTGTTTCAAATTTCCAAGGCTTCTTTTACCCTGTTCATGTTCGTCTTTGTGTCGTTGGTAATGCAAGTTCTGATCGAAATGACTCGGAAATACAAAATGAAGGCTTCTTCTTTCTCTTGACTAAGTAACTGATTAGAAATACAGACATACGAATAAAAAGAGGCAGAAAAGCATACAGAGAAACAGAAATACAAAGACAATAATTACAATGACGATGAACGATTTTTTCATACCAGAGCAAAGCCCTCAAGAAAAGCGGTAAATATTGAATAATCGTTATCAACACATGACATTTTTCATGCTCTTGAAAACAATAATTAAAAAACAAACGCAAAGAATGTAGATAGAGAAAGAGGGAATAGAGACACGTACAGAATGTAAAAGAGCAACACAAAAATAATCACACATCGTCTTCTACGACCTCAGTCAGACTTAGGTCTCCAAGACATTGTTGTCTTCATATTGATCACACTGATATCTGATATTGATCGCCATAGTTCTCACACACACACACACACACACACACACACACACACGCATCCTATCACTCTCGCTTGCCCAAAGCTACAGCAGGCACGGTCGAAGTCGCCAAAGCAGCCTTGGACTGCCTCATGCGACCATCACTCTTGCTGCTGCTGTCTCTGCCCAGGATCTGCCAGAAGGTGTGCCTGTAGCGGGAGCCCATGGTGAAGTAGACCAGGATGTTGAAGGTGGCGTTGATGTAGGTAATGGAGTCTGACAGCCACACGCACAGGAAAAACAGGTTGTGCTGCAGCTCTATGGCCGTGATCTCTGGCAGGAACAGCCACACCACTCTGCACACACACGTCCCCCGCCCCCCCAAACATCGCATGGTTACAAGGCACACTGCAGTCTATTACTGCACTTGTCCTTTTTTTTTTGGTCCCTCTGCTAGAGTTCCAAGTTTAATCAATCGTGAGCCCATGCCACCGTTTTTGCCCACCGTTAAGTAGCAATGGGCTGGATAGCTCAGTGGTCAGAGAACTCGCTTTCCCTAAGTTAAGGTTAAGCTGCGTTGAGAGTGGTTACCCAGTTTGATGGGCGACCGTTTGCGCGCTTTGGCTTCAGTACAGTCCTCCAGTTCAACATGCTGTAAATGGGTACCTGCCCTCTTTAGGGTCAGAGAAGGTAATGGAGCGAGGGAGAGCAGCCGGAATTTACACGGAGAGAAATCTGCTGTGGCATAAAGTAATATAAATAAAATAGAGTTTCCCCACCATTCAAACATGAAACAGTGTTATCATTGTTATAGAAATCTAGAATTAATACAACTGTTCTAAGTACTATAGCTCACTTTCTGGTGTATCTTTTTATCAGTGATCTTTGGGAAGGCTGTGTTTTAAATCAATTAAGCAACAATAGTCCCAAAATAAACAACTTTACAAAATAAAAGTAGCTGGAATATACTTTGTGTAGCATCCTTAAAATTGCTTGCAATCTCATCTTAATGATCACATGCAAAGCTTTCCCCCCTTGCAGCTGTTTTAGATATCACTGCAGCATTTGATATAGTGTGCATTCTGCAATAAAGAAAGACTGAAAGTTGTTACTGATCAATACTCAAAAGAGGGGACGGGATAGCTAAGTGGCCAGAGCACTAGCTTTCCCCCAGCCAAGGTTAAGCAGCATCCAGCGTGGTTACCAATTGGATGAGTGACTGTTTGGGCTCCTTGGCTTCAGTACAGTCCCTCAGTTCACCCAGCTTTAAATAGGTTTCTGTCTTCTTTAGGGTCAGGGAAGGTAACGTACGAGGAAAAGGAGATGGGCACAGACCTCAACATGCTGGCCCCTGGAGAAGCTGAGGTCTCTGATGCCTTGTCCCCATATGACCACAAAGGTTATGGAACACATTTATCTTTTTTACCTTCATTCAAAAGATAAGCATCAAGATAAATTTTCAAGGCAAAGTGGAACGAAAGGTTTATAAAGCCTGGTGTGGCAGCAAATCTAAACCCCGAACCTCTGATGTATGGATCACTTGCTAATTAACCTAAGCCTACCTTGCTCTTTTTGTAATCAAATATTTATTTTTAAAATCTTGAAGCCTTGTGATCTCACCTGAACAGAAAGATGGAGAAACGCAGACGACGAAGAAGATGGAGTTGTAGACCAGCATGACGGTCAGGGCCACCTCTCGTGCTGAAGACACACTGCTCCTGGAGGAGGAGGAGGAGGAGGAGGTGCCGGCCCTCCAGGCTGCTGCCTGACGAAGCTTCACCATCGTCACCACAGTGGTCACCACCACCACCACAATCACCACCCCGGGAATAACTATACCGAAAACGAAAATATTCAACGTGTCAATAACTTTCTGATTGTCCTGGAAAAACTTGTAGAGGTATTGATCCACATGATCTTCCCCCTGACCAGGTCATAGACACAGGCCAAACGAAACATGGTGGTGACCAGAAAGTACAGCCCCAGCATTGTGACGTAGGTGATGACGATGATGATGATCGTGGTGGAGGTGGACAGCACGGTCTGGGAGCGGAGAGGCTGCAGATGCAGAAGCATCTCTCACTGGCGATGATGGCGGAGATAATTTGAGACACCCAGGTGAACCCGTAGAACCCCAGCAAGTTGTGATTCATGAAGAAGCGAATGACAGGACCATACCTGCAACAAGCCATTTTTTTTTCTTGATTTGTAGAGTAACTTTATGGGGTTGGAGATGCTAGTGGTTCAAGCCTTGCACTTGTGATCTAATATAAAGGAGGACGTAAGTCTCCATTACCGTGTTCATTCAATGACATTTTAACCCCAGGAGATAACATTAGGACTGGCTTCAGTCCCCTCCAAGTTGTTCAAAACTAAAGTGTGTGAGTGTATGTAGAATATCTTGCACACACGTTTAAACTCATCTGCTTTTTGCAGAAGAAGAGTAAGCTGTAGTGAGACAGATGACAGGAAAATACCTGAAAACATGATGAACATTTTACTAGTACTATCTGGCGAGCAATGTGTTCCACAAGGCTCAACTTGGCCAGGGCACACCACAAAAACAACTGGGTGCAGTGCTGCAATGACCACCTCTATAACTGCTGCAGCCCCTGTCCGTTTTAGTTCTAGTTTAAACTTTAAAGCAGAAGAGAGCGGTGACAGAGAGGCAGAAATGGTGACAAAAAAAGAGATGGAAAGAGACTGAGCGAAACGTCAAGAGACAGGTAGACAAACAACCAGAAACAAAATACAGGCGTAAAGGTGGGGAGGGGGTCGGAAATAGAGACATACAAGGAGAGAGACAGAAGAATAGAGTAAGAGAGAAGGATATGAACATAGAAACAGAAAATGATAAGCAAATACATCGAGACAGAAAATAAGACCAAACAAAAATTTTCTTTAAGAAGAATGAGCAGGTAATTGACAATACAATGATTTTCATCCAGCTGTTACTCAAAAATAACCAATTACAATCAAAAGAAATAGATTGCAGACAAGCAGACAAAGAAAGAAAATTCCTGGATAAATAAATAAGAGATCTTGTGAGCCACTTTTTGCTCACGTCAGTGCAGGTAGACCCGTGGAGGTTACATATTGATACCAGCATGCACCCTACTATCTGCTGAGAGTGGCTGTGCAGCTTACTTGCCCGTGACACACTGCTAGAAATTCATTGCAGTGAGCTTCAACACTACTCAAAGTTCAAAGAATTTTGCTAAAACAAAATAAGGTAATGCAATATGGTCAAAGAAACATAACAACATTAAAACACAAACAACACAATCCATCACCACTACTTCTTTGGTGGTGAAGTGAAGAACCAGCTGCTCTGCATACATGTCATGTGAACAACAGATAGAGAAAATCGGACAGCGACAGAGCAAACAGACAGACGTTGATCCGTTCCTTCAGCCCCTGTCTGTAGAACACCGCCATGTTGATGACGTTGGCAGGCCCACCAATCAGAAACAAGAGAGGCAGGAGGACCGTGTCCTTGACCTGACGAACCAGTTCTTCAGTGTGAGCGCTGATGACGTTGTGGGGGCTCTCCCAGGGCAGGAGGCCTGGGAAGTGAAAAGGGGGGCAGTGGGAGGGCACCTGTGGCCCCGCGGTTATGTCCCCTGTCACGTTCATTGCCATGGAAGGTACCGTGGGTGAACTAGCCATGGTGCTCAACTTTGCGCGGTGTTTCTGACTTAGAGGATTAAGTGAAGAACTATCAATAATCTGAGCCACTGTGGCTTTCAGGGAATTTTTCCAGGTATTTTCTCCTCACTGTTTTGATTTTCAGCCAGTAGAGGACAGTCGTTTTTTTTAGTCAGGACACTGCTGACACTGAGGCATCTATTCTGGTAAACTGTTCAGTTTTAAACATTCTTGTACACATTCATGTCATAGAGCTGGCTCTGTAAAATTCAAGCTGGGTTTTTTTTTTCAGAGAAACCATGTCAACATATCGCAGAACTGATTAGTTTTATTGAGGAAAAAGTAGTGAGGAAGGACAAGTGCAGGTACCAACTTCTCAATCATTTTGAAAATTACTTATCAAAGATTCAAAAAAAAAAAGCTGATTAGTTTATGTTCTTGTTTCTTATTCTATTTGTACACAAACAATACTGGGCTTTTTATCAACAGAACTTCATCACATCTTGTCTTGATGTTACATGCCCTCTTTTAACCTGTGGTGAACCAGCAGATTTACATTTGTGTCATCAGAAACACAGTCTCAAAGGACTTCTTGCTACAAGATGTCTGGTAAACCCCTAGGCGAGCTACCAAACAACTCAACCATGGAAGGGATAGGGGGGGGGGTCAAGACTAAGAGACCAGATTTGTTCACCAACATAACAGCTGCCACAGTGTTATTGTCTACCAGCTTCTGTATGACTGGTTTAAACCTCTTTCTACTACAGACGTGTTATGTCATTCCTTGATAATGACTGTTGAGAAATCAAGCAACACAGCTAGTTTCCTTGCTGTACCGGTGGGAATGGATGACAACATTGACAAAACTGCATACACTGGGGAGTGATTAAAAAAAAAAAAAATTTTAAAAAAAGATTTAAAAAGCACATGAGTAATTATTCCATTGTCCTCAAAATAAAAAAAAAATAGATAAATAAATATCAGTCTCAGTGATAATTATGTCTTGGACGAGTATGTTTGTTAAAACCTGGTCTGTAATAGTCAGCCTGCTATGGCCAGTGAAATTAACTAATGAGGATGTTTTAATTAATGGACGATGTTTTGTGAGTCCCTGGAAATATCATGGCCACTATTCATGCTCTGGCCAGTGAAGTTAATGAGATTTATAATTATGTTCTTTATGTACATGTATGGTATTTAAAGAAATTTTATTTCAGAATCGCTTCCCTCTTTGTGAAGATGGGAAAGTTCACGATAATTTTTTTTAAAAAAAAAAATTAAATGATAATATTGATAATGATATAATATGAAAAAATAATATGGGAAAAATAATTTAAAATTATTATTTGTTATTATTGTTGTTGTTTTGTTGTTATATATATTATCAATCACAATCATCATCATCATTCATCATCATCATTTATTATTATATGTGATTAATTATTATTATGATTATTATGTTTATATTATTATTATTGTTGTTGATTATTATTATTATTAATTATTAATTTATTATAATGATAAATAATAGTGAAATATCACTTTACTGAACATGTTTGGCTTTGATTATTTCCTTACCCTCTTGACTGTCCTTTATTAATATTATTAATAATAATAATATTAATAATAATAATGAAAATAAAAATTTACTAAAAAATATAAATAGGTACATGGAATTTATATAGTGTAATCTTGCTAAAAAAAAAATCAAAGCGCTTGCATTCAAAAATAAAAAACACAAGCAAACAATGGATGAGACTGTAACGCTGAGATCCCATGGGCTAACACACAGAGGACATCCTTCATGGGTGGGGCTATTTACTCCTATAAGGGGGACCTAAGGAGTCCTTTGGGGACGGATAGCCTAATTCAGAACAT
>CM060322.1:41620809-41635809 GCA_030674155.1 Stramonita haemastoma | reverse complement strand
ATATATGTGTATATCTAAAAGTGCGCGTATGTGTTTGTGTGCACGTGTTTGTCTTTGTGTGTGTTTGTGTCTGTGTGTGCGTGCGTGCGTGTGTGCGTGTTTGTATGTGTCTGTTTATGTGTGTGTATATGTGCTTGTACTCTATTTTTCCTGGTGAACGTAGTAAAGAAATGCATGTTTTTGTGCACATAGCGTGTGCTGTATAGTAACCAAGGATTCATGACAGAGTGTGTCCTGCTTCAGATAAGTCCAGTTCTTTGCGTGTCTTTCTCTAGGACCACAATGCACTGACCTGTGCACTAGACCCCTAAAGCCTTACATCACACGATGGTATCTTATCACAGCCGCATGGCAAAGCTATCATCACCTTCACCTTCGCGTATCCTCTAGTCCCGTAGACTATGGGGGTACCACTGAAGATTCTTCAACCAGCTTCCTCCACTCCTCGCGGTCCTCTGCTTTCTGTAGCAAATCGTTCCTCTCAAGACCAGTCCACTCTCTGATGTTGTCTTCCCATCGTGTTTTTTTTCTGTCTGCCTCTTCGTCTCCCTTCCTTGTACTGTTCCCTGTAGGACAGTCTTGGTCAGTCCAGATCTTTTTGTGTTGTGCCCGTGCCGTCATACTTGCTGCTAAATCATATGATTATTGAGATAACAACCCAGTTGGAAAGTTTCAAAAGTATTTGGTTAACATTCTGTGACTTGGACTCCAATTTTGACACTTTAATAAACCAGCACTTTAATAAACTATCAGTTCCTATATTTTGATTATGATTCGTGTCAATGTGCCTGCCAGCACTGTATTTGCCCTTCAGGGGACGATTTGTGTGTTTTTGACTTGACTTGACTTGATTAAGAACTTTTCTTTTCCTAAAATGACTACTTCTACAACAGCCATGTTTCTTAAAGCAACTCTTCCAGTTCTGATGTGAATTTTAGCCCTTGCTTCCATCAAGAAATTCATATAGAAACGAAAAATCCATCTTCATTGAGGAATGAAGACGGAACTGGTGATGATGAAAGTTTCACGTCTGCAGAAAACTGACTCAGTAAATCTGCTACACTCCCAGGTGAAAAATCAGGAACAGATGCTCCACGAGAATAGCTTACAGCCTGATTCATCAGCAGTTCCACAAAGCTGCTGCAGCCAGAAGATGCTCTCCTCCAACAGGCAGACGGGGTGGCCAAGTGGCTAGAGTGATGCGCTCGTGATCTGTTGACCCGGGGTTTGAATCTCGTTCAGGAATTGGTTGAATGTAAGCGCTTTGATTTGTTGTTGTTTTTTGCAAGATATAGCGCTATAAGATAAATTCCATTTACTATGGTGATGATGATGATGATGATGAGATGATGATGATGATGATGATGATGATGATGATGATGATGATGATGATGATGATGATGATGATGATGATGATGATGATGATGATGATGATGATGATGATGATGATTAAGAGGACTTTTCCTCTGGAGTTAACATCAGTGCCGACTCCACTCCACTCAAAAGTCCTTCGGATAAGACTATAAACCGAGGCCCCGTGTGGGAACGCACACAAGAACATTCTGCGCACACGTTAAAACCCGTTCCACTTTTCGGAAGAGTAGGCCATTGTGTGCTGGTGGGAGCGGATGACAAATTTTACAATTCTGCATACACACGAGGACTGGATGTAAAAAAAAAAAAAATTTAAGCACATAACTACTTATTCCATGATCGTCGAAATAAAATATATATATATATGTTTTAAAAAAAAAAAACAGGAGGAAGCTCAAGACAACTGTCTACTATCCAAGCATCCTATGCTCATGAGGATGCCTCCCTTGAAGAAGAAGAAGAAGAAGAAGAAAAGAGCGAGGCTTTGTCAATGAGTCACACAGGGATACAACCCTATGAGGCGCATTGCACTGCCTTGCACTGCTTCACAATGGATAGTTACCCTCCCAACATTGACAGTTGAGTTTTTTGGGGTTTGTTTTTTTTGTTTCTTTGGTTGGGGAGGGGGGGGGTGTTTTTGTTTTTTTTGGGGGGCGGTTGTTTTGGGGTTTGGTTTTTTTTTGTTGTTGTTGTTTTTTTGTATTTTTTGTCTTTTTTTCGGGAGGGGGGGGGGGGCTGTGGCGCCAAACTGGGGTGACTTGCGGCTACAGTACAATTACCACAGTCCCTAAATCGAATAGTTCTGCTGGGACTATAACAAAATCAAAACCAAAAAAAACAAGCCACACATGTGTAAACAGTCTTGTTTATTCATCTCTTCACCACCCAAACCCCAGCTGACAATGAGGGACGATTGATTACAAGCGTTCCTGGATCGCAGGAAAACCATCAGTTCACAGTGCAGTGTTTAATCAATTAATAAATTGACGCTGAAATCCAAGTCTGAATGAAGAACTCCTGTCATGGCATCAAGGACAGAAGTGCAAGCCTCCACCTTTGTATTGGATTGTCCGCTGGAGAAGTTTCACCTGCAGTGGCATCTCTGATCTGCCGTACGAGGGTGGGGAGGTCCTACTACTTCTACAAAGGCGGGGAGGTCCTACTACTCTACAGAGGCAGGGGGAGGGAAGTCCTACTACTCCTACAAAAGCAGGGGCGGGGTGTCCTGCTACTCCTACAAAAGCAGGGGTGGGGTGTCCTACTACTCCTACAAAAGCAGGGGTGGGGTGTCCTACTACTCCTACAAAAGCAGGGGTGGGGTGTCCTACTACTCCTACAAAAGCAGGGTGGGGTGTCCTACTACTCCTACAAAAGTAGGGGTGGGGTGTCCTACTACTCCTACAAAAGCAGGGGTGGGGTGTCCTACTACTCCTACAAAAGCAGGGGTGGGGTGTCCTACTACTCCTACAAAAGCAGGGGTGGGGTGTCCTACTACTCCTACAAAAGCAGGGGTGGGGTGTCCTACTACTCCTACAAAAGCAGGGGTGGGGTGTCCTACTACTCCTACAAAAGCAGGGGTGGGGTGTCCTACTACTCCTACAAAAGCAGGGGTGGGGTGTCCTACTACTCCTACAAAAGCAGGGTGGGGTGTCCTACTACTCCTACAAAAGCAGGGGTGGGGCGTCCTACTACTCCTACAAAAGCAGGGGTGGGGTGTCCTACTACTCCTACAAAAGCAGGGGAGGGGGTCCTACTACTCCTACAAAAGCAGGGGTGGGGTGTCCTACTACTCCTACAAAAGCAGGGGAGGGGGTCCTACTACTCCTACAAAAGCAGGGGTGGGGTGTCCTACTACTCCTACAAAAGCAGGGGAGGGGGTCCTACTACTCCTACAAAAGCAGGGGATGGGGGGTCCTGCTATTCCCCAAGGGAGACCGGATAGCCTGGGGGTCAGACTGATGCGCTCGTGATCTGCTGACCCAGGTTCGAATCTCGTTCAAGAGGACTTTTCTTGTGGAGTTTACATCAGTGCCGACTCTACTCTCCCTAGAAATCCTTCGGATGAGATTTAAAAACCGAGGTCCCGTGTGCGAACGCACGCAGAACATCTTGCGCACACGTTAAATCCCGTTCCGCTTTTCGGAAGAGGTAAGCTATTGTGCGCTGGTAGAAACAGATGACAAAATTAACAAAACTGCCTACACACGGGTACTGTATGTAAAAAAGCACATGAGTGCTTATCCCATTATCCAGGGAATTCTGATGGCTGGGTCTTCTTCTTCTTTTTCTTCTTCTTCTTCTTCAAATTCTTCAAATTCTTCTTCTTTGCAATTCTTTTTCTTCGCAATTTTTCTTCTTCAAGTTCTTCTTCAAATTCTTCTTCGCAGTTCTTTTTTGTAGTTCTTCTCCGCAATTCTTCTTCTTCGCAATGCTTCTACTTTTCCTTCTCCTTCTCCTTCTTCTCCTTTCTCGTCGTCTAACGCTCAGACAGCAATTGTTGCCTGTTACATGGGTGAAAATGCGTTGTGCTAATGTTAAGCGCCTGATGAGTTAGGCCCAGCACATCCAACTTCGGGATGGGAGAGAATCGATTTTTTTAATGAAAAAGGCAAGAGAATGGACCAAGAAAGGTAGAAAATAGAAAAATTGTGACAAAAAGAAAAGAAAACAAAGAGAGAGAGAGAGAGAGAAAAGGCAGAATCAAAGAGAGAGATAGAAAAGAGGGAATCCTAGCACATAATTTTCAGAAAGTGGGATGCTGTTTACTCTGACAGGCCCCCAGTATCCCCGCGAAGGAACTGGGACTTATTATCAGGCTGGCAGCACCCAATGTATATGTGTGGAGTCCAGGAGAGAAAGAAAACAAGGTAGGAGGGGAGGCTACCCAGTGATGGCCATGTACTACACGGTGGTCACTCAGTGTGGTTGTCTCCCTGGCAAACAATAAGGTGGTCATTTGTACCGTCTGTTCAAATTAAAAGCTGTTTTGTAAAGTGCCATTTTTTTAGTTTTAGAGTTTTTCGTATGTTTATCTCTCTTTTTTTTCAAAATAGATCTCAGGCTGATTTTGGTGCATGACTACGGATATTGTTTGTTTGTTTTTTTTTAAATGGTTTAGTTTGTCTTTTGTAATGATTAAAATAAAGTCGATGCTTCTTTTTCGTGGATTTTTGTACGTTCTCTTCAGTTTTTCGTTTAAAATTGATTTAAATGTTCTTTATACATTTTGAAAATAGATGTGTGTTTGTAGATAAGTCCTGGCGTTCGCCTGGTTACTCACACACACACACACACACACACACACACACACACACACACACACACACACACACACACACACACACACACACACACACACACACACACACACACACACACACACACACGCGCGCGCGCGCGCGCGCGCTCACAAACACACACACATATTTATGGATGCACAGAAACCATTGTGTACTCGCATGTTCCCGGATTTACCCGGATTTACTACGGCATTAGACTTGTTTGGATTGCTTTTTTAGGTTATTTTTTCAGTTTGTAAATCTGGTTATAAAACCATCAACGCATTTTTTAATGATTTTTCTTTGCTTCTATGAGGGTACACTACACTAATGTGTGTGTGTGTGTGTGTGTGTGTGTGTGTGTGTGTGTGTGTGTGTGTGTGTGTGTGTGTGTGTGTGTGTGTGTGTGTGTGTGTGTGTGTGTGTGTGTGTGTGTGTGTTTGACAGACAGACAGATAGAGAGACAGACATCCATGGCAGACAGAAACAGACAGACAGACAGACAGACAGACAGAGCATTAATTTTATCAATTGTAAGTACTAGTTCGTCTATTTGTTTGCTATGAAATCTTTGTTTTTATTTCCATTATGCCGCATCCCAAACGAGAAGTATAGATAAACGCTAATGTTCTTTTCGGGTTATTTTGTACATGAAGACATCTTTATTGAAATAGCATCTGAGGTTCAAAAGAAAAATAATCTGTAGTTTCCAAAGAAGGTCTGATGAGTTTGACTTTCACAGAACGTCTGTACAAGCTCTCAAGTCGTTTTAAACAGTTTTTACTTGCTAAGTCCCAACAAATGGAAACACACTCAATATCTGGTTGTATGTAAGCATAAAAAATTACTTCCAACTATGTTCGTGGAGTACATTGTTTATTCTGTCTAGCTGAAATATCTTTAGAGATAATTTCTTTGATAATTTTGAAATGTTATTTGACTAGGAGAGATTATTGTCTACATTTAAATCAAGAAACTTGTGAGAATCTCTTCCTCTTCCAATACCTTATCATAAACTTTTAGACTTCTTAACACAGATTTAATATTTTGTCTTTTTTGCCTTGTTGTCACTATCATAAACTTACATTTATCAGGATGAAGAACCATGTAAATAAAATAAGCCCAGGAGATAATTTTACTTATATCTTTCTGTAAGACAGTGCATATAATACTTGCATTTTTACCCCTAGTATGAATTGTCGTATCATCAGCAGACAGTTCACAAGAAGACCAAGCATTAATTGGAAAATCATTGATATGAATGGAAACTAAAACTTGACCCAGAACTGATCCCTGGGGAACACTTTATGTTACTGGCATAAAAGGCGGTATTACACAGTCTTAAGAAACTGTCTTCCTTCTATTTTTAAGAAATGACGATACCAGTCGAAGTGAAGCTGGGCATAACCAATTTATTACTTGTTTTCTTATTAAAAGATCATAGGAAATGGTGTCAAAAGCCTTGGTGAAATCAACAATTACTGCACCAGATAAAAGATCATTGTTCATGTTTTCGTGCTACTGTTCTATGAAAAAGGTATCTGTCTCTTGTTTACTGTTATTTACTTGTAACTTTTTATGAGATTTTTTTCAAAATTATTTGCTTACAGTGATTATCTATCTATCTATCTATCTATCTATCTATCTATCTATCTATCTATCTATCTATCTATCTATCTATCTATCTATCTATCTATCTGTCTGTCTATCTATCTATCTATCTATCTATCTATCTGTCTGTCTATCTATCTATCTATCTATCTATCTATCTGTCTGTCTATCTATCTATCTATCTATCTATCTATCTGTCTGTCTATCTATCTATCTATCTATCTATCTGTCTGTCTATCTATCTATCAGTCAGTCAGTCCCTCTGTCTGTCTGTCTGTCTATCTATATACATCTATCTGGTGGTTAGTGATGCGCATTGTGCTCGTGATCCGCTGACTCGGGTTCGAATCTCGTTTAAGAGGATTTTTCCTCTGGAGCTAATATCAGTGCCTACTCCACTCCCCCGAGGAAGTCCGGATGAGACTATAAACCGAGGTCCGGTGTGTGAACGCACGCAAGAACATCTTGCGTATACATTAAAACCCGTTCTGCTTTTCGGAAGAGTTGGACAGTGGGACGGATAACAAAATTTACAAAACTCCATACACACGGGGACTAGATATAAAAAAAGCACATGAATGCTTATTCCATTATCCTCGAAATAAAAAGGATGTACTTAGAGTCCAGTTCAGAGTTTCTGCATTTAAAGGCAGGAGAATGGACCAAGAAGGCAGAAAATAGAGGAGATGATAGGAAGAAAAGAAACAAGGCACAGACAGAGAATGACAGAAAAGAGGAAATTTCTAGCACGGAATTTACAGCAGGTGGCCATGGGGATACTATTTTGTACTGAAATGCACAAGACTATGGGATAGGTGAAGGAATCAATGACGATGAAAGTGCATGTGCTTTGAAACTTACTTGAAAGGGTTGTTCTCTACGCTTTCTATCATAAATATATCTCCGCGTCAATTGAGCCCAGAGAGATACAGGCACCTGCAGTGTCAAGTAATTTGAGTCACAATCTCCAGCTCGCATCTGTAATGTGGATGAAGCTCGACTGTAGGCCTTGTGCATGAAAAATTGCCCAGGGTATTGGAACAACACATAATTATCAACATGAAAGTGTTCAGACATGTTTACACCACCATTTTAAAATGGATGGCTTTATGCAAAAACAAAAAAAATTAAAACGTGCTGCTTACTCCACACACCATCTGAGAATGGAATTTGACTTTAACTTTGACTTTTCCTGGTTAGAGTCACCATTTCCATCGCAGTAAACAAGACGCAAACATTTGCTTGATTACTGGTATGAAAAAGGTTAACGCATTCACACAGTTTACTACACTTATTCCAGCAAAAGACAGAACAAAGCTCTAGATTCAAGCCATGCTTTAGAGACTGTATTTAGGTAAAGGTAAAGGTGTCCCATGACCTAGCTGGTCGTAGGGGAGCGAGATCTCAGAGACCTCAGCTTCTCCAAGGGCCAGCATATTGAGGGCGGCGCCCATCTCCTCTCCCTCGCTGCTTTACCTTCCCTGACTCTAAAGAGGGCAGGTACCCATTTACAGCTGGGTGGACTGGGGTACTGTACTGAAACCAAGGCGCACAAACGGTCACCCATCCACTTGGTAATGAAAACGGGGCAGATATTTCCTTTAGATACTGGAGATAATGAAATAAACTTATCTGTGCTCTTCGTAGTGAAATTGTTGGAGTAACTCTACTTAAATCCAGCCAACCTGCACAAGCCTCACTAACGTAATGCATCTGACGTCAAAGTCAGTCCGAGCAGAATTACGTCAGCTAAGTATTGTAGGGTAGGATCACTGAAACTGATTTTAAAAGTTCTTTTCAATTGAAAAAAAAAAGTTTCTAGTCTTTTCAACCATTTTTCTGTTGTTGTTGTTGTTGTTGTTGTTGTTGTCGTTGTTGCTGTTGTTGCTGTTGTTGTTGTTGTTTTGGTCTGGAATCAATATCATTTCATAAATTTAACATAAAATGTGGAGTTTTACGATAAAGTGAAACATGCAGCATTTCTGGTATGCCTTCAATGATCATGATCTTTCGTGTTCAGTATCAGTAAAAACAGCAGTGTACTATCACTTGGCCTGAATGTTTTCCATCGTCTTAGTCTGACAGTTTCCGTCGGTTAAACAATATGACCAAACAACTTGAATTTAAAGGAGAACCCAACTCTTTTCAAAATGCAGCACTCACTGTGCACAAATCCAGCACAACTCAGTTAAGTGCCAAGACCCCAGTGCTAAAATTAGCGTGCACCTTCCCTTACCAAGTCCAAGTGCGGTCAGTTCATGCTATAATTATCACCAGCTGGGCTGGGATGGGATGGAATGGATAGCAGCGGAGAGTAGCTAAATGTGGGGCAAATTTACAGCTGTGCACTGCTTTTAATGGACTTTCAGGCTGAAGACACTACTAAAATTCATGCTTATTTGAAAAGAGATAAAACACCTTACTGTAGCAGCAAAGACCGGTAGTTTTGCATACGCCAAAAATACCCTGAACGACATCAGTGACAACAGGTTATTGCTGACATATACGAACACTTCCGTGAGGCAGATTTGGCTTAGGGGCTTTTTTTCGTGTGTTGTCCACCAGGTTCAATGCAGTGACTCCAATGGGTTATCTTAAACGAATCTCGTTCAAGAAGATATTACCTCTGAAGTTAACGTCAGTGCCGACTCCACTCCCCCAAAAGTCCTTCCCATGAGACGATAAACAGAGGTCCCGTGTTCACACAGAACATCTTGCGTACACGTTAAAATCCGTTCCCCTTTTTGGAAGAGGAGGCCATTGTTTGCCAGTAGGAACGGACGACAAAATTTATAAAACTGCATACACACGGGGAGTGGATTGAAAAAAAGCACATGGGTACTTACTCCATTATCCTCGAAAAAAAAACCCAGCGGAATTTAATCCAGAAGTCGACAGACGCTATCGCCGAGTGGTTAAGACCGTTAGACTTCAATCCCCTGGGACTATGAAGTCATGGGTTCCAATCATGGGTTCCAATCTCGCCGTAGGTGTCTGGTGAATGAATTCTGGGGATTTTGACAATATCCCAGATCAAATTTAAGTGCAGACCTGCACGTGCCAAAATTTCTGTCATGTAAATACACATTGAAAAGATCAAATATACACGTCAAATGATCCCGCGTAATTCATGTCAGCGTTTCGTTGGTTGCAGAACCACTAGCATACCTAACATGCATAATGTACAAAAAATGAGCTGCTCTGAAGTGTGACTGTGTCGTTGGCTGAGGCCAGCGGGCAGACCTCCTGCAGAGTGACTGGATAGGACCAGAGTCCACCCACCCCACCCCACCCGGGAAAGGAACAGAGAGACAGAAGAGAAGAGAAAAACCAAGAAGTCAAGTCACCAGGATTCGAAGGGACTGACAAACTCCATGATTTTCTACGTTGCACCTTTGCAAGCAGGATAGTGGTAGAAGCATTCGTAGGAGACTGGATTTTATGTTGCCTCGTACACTATGGTAATATGATGATATTCATATCATTTATTTTGTTTTTCTGATTGGACTGCTGCTATCCTCCAAAGGGCAAAATCCTCAAATCAGCTCTTAAGCTTTTTATCATATATATATATAATATATATATATATATATATATATATATATATATATATATATATATATATATATATATATATATATATTATATGATATATATATGGAGTAGCGCTCTACTCTTTAGAGCGCAAAGCCTGGGTAAGTAAGAATGGAGGGCAAGCTGTTACCCATGCAGCAGACCCTCCCCCCTCTCCACGCCATTGGAATGATCCATTGGAAAGGCAATGACCAATACGAATGGTTCCAGTACCGTCGCAGGAGCCACCAGAACGTTGCCATATACAGCCCCGAGCCGCACTGGGACTCAACTCCCCGGTTTTTCCTCAGGGATGGTGTCTAAACACGACACCTGTGTGCATGTTTTTTTTTAATAATTTTGTCATCCGCTCCTAACGGACACGACAGCCTGCTCTTCCGAAAAGCGGAACGGGGTTTTAACGTGTGCGCAAGATATTCTGCGTGCATTCGCACACGGGGCCTCGGTTTCGAGTCTCTTCCGAATGACTTTGACATTCAGTTCGACTTTTTCGTCAAACTAGGAAGAAAGGGCGAGGCTGGGTACGAACCCAGAAACTCACGGTTTACATATTGGCAGCCGAACGTCTTAACCATCCTGCCACCTTCCTAAATATAAATATTATATATTATATATATTATATATATATATTATATTATATATATATATATATATATATATATATATATATATATATATATATATATATATATATATATATATATATATATATATATTATATATATATATATATATATATAGTATATATAGTATATGTATATATTGTTATATATATATACGGACACGATGATTTGTGTGAGAGACAGATATACAAACAGACAGACAGACAGAGACAAACAGGCAGACAGACAGACAAACAGACAGAGAAATTGCTCAACACAGGACTAGCGACACCTCGTCTTTTATGTTCTCATTCAGGCTTAACTCTTACTAGTTCGTTCATTTTAGTTCATTCCGAAACCTCACATGAGCTTAAACTCTTATAACATTCTCTCTAGAAAGCAAACAACGATAGCCACAAGAGAAACATGTTATGTATCAAATACAAGCTTAATCAATGCACTTTCACTAATATCAAATTCATTTTCACTTCACATCAGCCCCACAAAAAAATGTATATCACTTTAAATGTTATTTATTCATAATTTTGTCACAACATATTTTTTATTTCAACATTAAAAACCTCCAACATAACGTCACACCGCAAAATACCCCACACACACACACCACCTTCTACTTTTGCGCGCCTGATACCGATGCTACAGAAGAAGTTGGTACAGAAGGCTTGACTGCCTCATGCGACCGGCACCACCCTCCTTGCTGCTGCTATCTCTGCCCAGGATCTGCCAGAAGGTGTGCCTGTAGCGGGAGCCCATGGTGTAGTAGATGAGGATGTTGAAAGTGGCGTTGATGTAGGTGACGGAGTCGGACAGCCACACGCACAGGAACAGGAGGTTGAACTGCTCTCCTTGAGCCAGGATCTCGGGCAGAAACAGCCATACCACTCTGCACACACACACACACGTTGGGTTTATGTTTATGAGGGGGAAAAAATTAGTAGGCGCTGCACTTGTGGCGACGCGCTCTCCCCGGGGAGAGCAGCCCGAATTTCACGCAGAGAAATCTACTGTGACATAAAATGGTATAAAAATTTTATATTAAAAGATAAAATAAAATAAAGTGCAGGATCATGTTTCGTTATTCCTGCTCTGAAGATACTACAAAAAAAATCCTTCTGTCTAGGGAAGGGTTTCTCAATATTCAGCGCTGAGCTCTATGCCACACTTATTTTTGTATTTGCATTTTGTACCACTTTATGTCACGGCAGATTTCTCTGCGTGAAATTCTGGCTGCTCTCCCCGGGGAGAGCGCGTTGCCACAAGTGCAGCGCCTACCCATTTTTTTCTTTTGCAACTTTTGCAACTGTATTTGTTTCCATGTGGCTTTGATTTCATTAATGACAGTAATTTTGCATTCTTTCACATCGTTTTTTTGTGTTGACTCGAAGTCTGTACTTTATAGCTTACAAGACTGGAGCTCAAAAGTAAGAACAGATTTATTATTTGAAATAGAATGTTTGATACATTGTGTCATGACAAAGGGTATCGGAATAGATTTTTGCTGGATTCCTTCTCACTGGGGAATACACTGGAATGAAATAGCAGATAATCTTGTGAAAGAAGGTGCAAATAGAGATTGCCCAGTTCATAACATAAAAAATGATTGTCGTGAAATTAATTCATTATCGGAAAATCATGTACATAAAAATAACTTCCATGGGAAATCAGAAATATTAGGCTGCCCAAGACATATTACAAACATCATTTATTATAAGTTGCGATCAAATTCTTGGAAGACAAAATATTCTCGTACTGTAACTTGCTCCTGTTCTGAGCCGCTCGCTATCTTGTGAATTTTTCAATGTTCAGTTTTAAATTCAGTTTACAAACAAAATGGCCTTGAAATTCAAAGGGAACCATTGAACATAGTTTCGATAAAACCGTTAATTACTGATGTTGCTAGGATTAGTTCCAAGTCCACTATAAATATTTTATGGTAGGTTTTTTGTTTGTTTGTTTGTTTAGTCTAATCTCACCAAGTGTGAAAAGACTAAATTAAACTACAAAAACAACAACAATACGTTGGGCAAAAACTAGCATCATCACGGTGTTCAGTTCAGTTGTGACTCACTTGTGTGACAATAGTTACTGTATGTGTGTCTCATATTTGTTAGTAGTAGTAGTGTATGTAGTGTAGTAGTAGTAGTAGTATAGTAGTAGTAGTAGTAGTAGAAGTAGTAGAGCAGAGCAGAGTAGTATAGCAGCAGCAGCAGCAGCAGCAGCAGCAGCCAGCAGCAGCAGCAGTAGTAGTAGTAGTAGTAGTAGTAGTAGTAGTAGTAGTAGTAGATAGTAGTAGTAGTAGTAGTAGTAGTAGTAGTAGTGTGTTGTGGAAACAGCTTAAGTTACACTATGTCTCAAGATACCCTCCTTGGAAGAACCTCGTCAACTTAAAACTATAACAATGAAATTGCGTTCTTGATAACCCTCATAATGGAGCAGATGAACGCCTTGTTTCCCTTGCAGCCACGTTCAACCTCACTGCAACATTCGATATACTACCTATTCTCTCCTACTCAGAATACTAGCAGTGCAGTGATACATCGTCTTCAAAAAATAAATATCAAATTACCATTCAAGATGAAGTGAAATGGTTGAATGCCAAAAATCTAACTTAGGGACACGTGTTTCTTCATTCCTCGACAAGAGTTCTGAAGTTCACCAATGGTGAGATTTTTTTGGTATGCGACTATTTACCCACCATTAAGGCAGCCGCATTCCAACTTCAGGTGAAGGGGGGTATATTTGAAACCCTAACTTCTTGCTTCATAAAGGACTATTACCACCTTTCCTGCCAATGACCCTTAATCAGCCTTACTCTCTATATAATCCTCTTGTAGTTTTCTAATTCTCTTAGCTTGCAGTCTATGGGACGGGATAGCTCAGTGGTCAGAGCACTCGCTTTCCCCCAGCTAAAGGTTAAGCAGCATTGAGCGTGGTTACCAATTGGATGGGTGACCCATTTCATTACAGTCCCCCAGTTCACCAAGCAGTCAATGGGTACCTGCCCTCTTTAGGGTCAGGGAAGGTAAAGCAGCGAGGGAGAGGAGGTGGGTGCCTCCCTAAATATACTGGCCCTAGAGAAGCTGAGGTCTTTGATGCCTCGCTCCCCTACGACCATACAGGTTATGGAACACCATTACATTTTACCTTAAGTTTCCAAAATGTAAGCACTATTTTCTCCTACCCAGACAAAGTGGTGGGGAAAACGCAGACGACGAAGAAGATGGAGTTGTAGACCAGCATGACGGTCAGGGCCACCTCTCGTGCTGAAGACACACTGCTCCTGGAGGAGGAGGAGGAGGAGGTGCCGGCCCTCCAGGCTGCTGCCTGACGGAGCTTCACCATCGTCACCACAGTGGTCACCACCACCACCACAATCACCACTCCTGGAATCACCATACCGAAAACGAAAACGTTCAACGTGTCAAGCAGCTTCTGGTTATCCCGGAAAAACTGGGTGGACGTGTTAAACCATATCACCTTCTTCCTGACCAGATCGTAGAAACAGGCCAGACGAAATCTGGTGGAGACCAGAAAGTACAGCCCTAGCATTGTGATGTAGGTGATGACGATGATGATGGGTGGTGGATGGTAGACAGCACGGTCTGGGAGCGGAGAGGCGCAGGATGCAGAAGCATCTCTCACTGGCGATGAGGGCGGAGAGGATCTGGGACACCCACGTGAACCCGTAAAATACCATCAGGTTGTTGTTCGTGATGAAGCGAAAAATTGGCCCATTCCTGCAATATTATGTGAATTTTTTTGTAATTTTTATCACATCCTCATGGCTGTGATCACTATTGGATAGGCCATCATCTTCATGTTTTGACTGTATAGTAGGTGCGGATCTTAGTCTTCACTGAGATGTCTGTGTGAGGAGGGGGGAGATTATCTCTCGAATTATGGAGGGTGGGATAGCCGAGTGGTCAGAGCGTTGCGTTCATGATCTGACGGCCTGAGTTCGATCCACCACCAAGTCACCCGTTCGATTGGGATTTTTTTCCCTGGATTTAACATCAGTGCAGACTTCACTCACCTGAAGTTCATTCGGATGAGACTGTAAACCAAGGTCCTGTGTGCGAACGCACGCAGAGCATCTTTGCGCCCATGTTAAAAACACGTTCCGCCTTTCAAAAACGGTAGGCCATTTCGTGCCAGTAGGAACAGACAACAAAATCTAAACATTACTTGCACACTGGTGTCGTGTATAAACCTCACCTCCGAAGTCAGAATGCGTCTGCCTTAGTGGTAACCAAAAACGGTCGCATACGCAAAATCTCACCATTGGCGAATCTCTGAGCCCAAGCTGAGGAACAAAATTAAAACAAACTCCATGGAGTTCAAATGGGTATTGACTCCACTTCCCTGCAATTCCTTGGGATCAGCTTATAATCAGAGGTCTTGTGAGCCACTTTTGTGCTCACGTCACTGCAGATATGACCAGCGAGATAGGTGACATGCAGATACTCAGCATGCACCCTGCTCTCTGCAGAAAGTGGGCTGTGCCAGGCTTAACTTGCCTG
>CM060322.1:41613309-41615809 GCA_030674155.1 Stramonita haemastoma | reverse complement strand
CATGTGCTATGAATCTGTTGTGTGTAATCGTAGTGTGTTGTTTTGCATTGTTTTGTGTTGTGTGATCTTGCATTGTGTTGCACTACATATGCACACGAACTGCATTGTCTTGTACTGTATAATATTGCATAATATGCATGTATTGTACAATTTATTGCCTTGTGTTGTTTTTGTATTGCGTAGTTATTGTAGTCCATCCGTTCATTGTATTGCGTTACATTGTTGCAAGATATGACAAGTCTTGTGTGGTGTTACATAACACGGAATTGTAACACTTGGTGTAGGTGCTTATTTGGTTTGCCAACGGCCATTGGTATTCTTAACACTATTCTTGGGTATGACGAATAGAGTGCGCTAAACTTCGCATCTTCGAGAAATGATTTATCTTTAAATTAATTTTAGAGCATTTTGCCCGGTCTCAACTTTTCTCAACTTTGATATGGTACTACTGACAATTCTTAGATTCGAATGAAACAAAAAATCTAGCTGTTGCAATTTTTATCCTTGACAAAATCGTTCCAGTCTTGGACTAATACCACGCTGAAAGCACCGGTTCTCGCCTAATAACAGTAGTTAACCCTCTTGCATTCGACTCTCTGAACACAAACTGCCCCTAGATTTCGCATTCCATCACAAAATCAGGTCAGGCACACATGCTCGCTGGCCTTTTCCTCCTTCTGAGTAGGACTACATACCAGCAGCTATAATTACTTCCAGACACTCTACAGGGTCTCTCCTTCTAGCCTGATAGAGGTTTAACATGTAGTAGCAGTTAGTGATTGTCACAGCCTGATGGATATCTACTGTGTGTAAATCCCGGCAAATCCTGGATTGGGACTTAGGGGGGGTAATTATTCAATCCTGGATGGGAATTGCAGCGTCCTGGTTAGTACTTGGATGGGTGAACGCCTGGGAACACCGGTGCCATTGGCAACCTTTGTATATGGCAACGTTCTGGTGGCTCCTGCGAACTGGAACCATTCATATAGGCGATTGCCTTTCTAATGGACCATTCCAGCGACGTGGAGAGGGCGGTTTGCTGTATTGGTAACAGCTTGCCCTCCATATTTATTTACCCAGGTTTTGCACACTAGAGCCCACAGCACAACTCCATTGTCATCCGAGACTGACGGATGCCTACTACTTACTCCTTTAGAGACATCAAAATGAACACACTGCACTTTCTACGTCATCACTGTTCACAACCAGGGTTATGCCAACACAGAAAGTGCAAAGTGTCAGTGACAACCAAAGAAAGCAAGGAAGGAAGAAAGGAAAGAAAAAAAAAGAAAGAAAGAAAGAAAGAAAGAAAGAAAGAAAGAAAGAAAGAAAGAAAGTAAGAAAGAAAGAAAGAAAGAAAGTAAGAAAGAAAAAAGAAAGAAAGAAAGAAAGAAAGAAAGAAAGAAAGAAAGAAAGAAAGAAAGAAAGAAAGAAAGAAAGAAAGAAAGAAAGAAAAGAAAGAAAGAAAAGAAAGAAGTAAAGAACAAAAAAATACAAAGTCCAGTATTCAGACAATGTGTACTATGGAGCAGATCACCAGTCAATGTGTGTGTTGGATGGGGGTGTCTTTTTTACCAATGTGCATGAGTTTTGTTGAATACATTTTGTCATCACTTTTTGCACACATGTCCAAAAGTCAAAACGGGTTTTAATTTTTTTAGCAAGATGTTCTGCGTTCATTTCCACACAGGGCTTCGGTACCCGGTTGATAGTCTCATCTAAAGGACTCTCAGGGAAAGTGGAGTCAGCACTGATGTTAACTCCAGAGGAAAAACTTCCCTTGTACGGGCAGACGTCTCGTCTCGGTGGTGGCAGGAACCCAGGTTCGATCCCCGACTGTCAGATCTATAGCACTACTTTCTACGCACTAGGCTACCCCGCCCCCTCCTCCCTCCCTCCCTCCCCCATTTGTTTATATTATTATTATTATTATTATTATTATTATTATTATTATTATTATATTATTAATTATTATATTATTATTATTATTATCGTTGTCGTTGTTGTTGTTGTTGTTGTTGTCGTCATCATCATCATCATCATCATCATCATCATCATCATCATCATGTATCGAGGATAATGGATATCGAGGATATATTATATTTATATGTATCTGCTCTGTGGTGGGCTATTGAAATAAAACGTGAAATGAGTTTGGTTTGGGCTGGTGTTTGTTGTTGCTGTTGTTTGTTTGTTTGGGGGGGGAGTATTTTTGGAGGGGGGAGGGGGTTACCATTGTTGAGAAGCTGAATGTGTTGTCTCTTATCTGCAGTGGTTGTAGTCACGTTTAGTTTTTAGTAGTGGATTGTCCTTTACCTTCACCTTTCCCGAAGTCCCACCGGCCTTGAGGGCACCACTGAAGATTTGCAACCAGCTTCCTCCACTCCTCACGGTCCTCCGTCCTCCTCAGCAGATCGCTCCACCCAAGGCCTGTCCACTCTCTGATGTTGTCTTCCCATCGTTTCCTCTATCTGCTTCTTCGTCTCCCTCTTTGTACCGT
>CM060322.1:41598309-41608309 GCA_030674155.1 Stramonita haemastoma | reverse complement strand
ATTATTATTATTATTATTATTATTATTATTATTATTATTATTATTATTATTATTATTATTATGTTGTTGTTGTTGTTTGTTGTTGTTGTTGTTGTTGTTGTTGTTGTTGTTGATGATGATTTGTCGTCGTCGTATCATCATCATCATCATCATCATCATCATCATCATCATCATCATCATTTTATTATTAGAATTATATATCATCATAATCATCATCATTATCATCATTGTTGTTGCTATTATTAGCCATTATCATTATTATCATTACCATCACAATCATTATCATCATTATCATTATTATCCACCACCACCACCATCATCACAACCACCACCACCTCCTCCACCACCAACCAACCCCCCCTACACCAAACACCACCACACACACACACACACACACACACACAAAACACAACACACCACCAAACAACAAACAAAAAACACCAACAAACTTCTCCACACCATCAGTGAAGCCTTCAATGGCCCTATCAGTCTCGAAGTAGAATCTGTCTCCGAACTTGAGGGCGTGGAACTGCTGGGCGATGATGCAAGCGAAGGTGGGGCCCACGTAGGGTCTCTTGCCGATGGGCAGCTTCTTCCCCGAGGCGTCTCTCGTGCTCACCGTCTCCAGGAGGCCCCCCGTGAAGAAATCTATGTCGTCCACTGAACTGTATTGTATGTACACACAGGGAGTTTTGGTTTGTTTGGGTTTGTTGGTGTTGGGGGTTTTTGGGTGTTGGGTTTGTTTGGTGTTGGGTTTGTTGGGTTTGGGGGATTTTTTGGGGTGGTTGGTTTGTTGGTGCTGGGTTGGTGGGTTTGTTGGGTTGGGGGATTTTTGGGTTGGGGAGATTTTGGGTTTGGTTTGTTGGTATTGGGTTTGTTGGGTTGGGGTTGGTTTGTTGGGTTGGGGATTTTGGCGTTGGTTTGTTGGGTTAGGGAATTTTGGGGTTGGGTTTGTTGGGTTGGGGGATTCTAGGGTTGGTTTGTTGGTTGGGGATTCTAGGGTTGGTTTGTTGGGTTGGGGGATTCTAGGTTGGTTTGTTGGTGTTGGGTTTGTTGGGATTTTTAGGGCAAAAGTTTTATTTTATTTATTTTCATTTTATACCACTTTATGTCACAGCAGATTTCTCTGCGTGAAATTCAGGCTGCTCTCCCCGGGGGAGAGCGCGTCGCCACAAGTGCAGCGCCTATCCATTATTTTTATGGATAAAAATATGAAAGTAGTATGTATTCCTTTCTGTCAGGATGTTTTTCTGTTGATCATTTCCTGCATGGTTTTTAATACATTCACGAATTTCTCTGTTTATTGAGAAAATAGAATACCGTATTTGTATTGGTATCTTTTATTCTTTTATATCGAGGTAATGGAATAGCACTCTTCTGCTTTTTTTCATCCAGTCCCCGTGTGTCTACAGTTGTGTAATATTTGTCATCTGTTCCACCGGCATACAATGCCTACCTTAAGAAAGCGAACAGATTTAACGTGTGCGAAGATGTCTGCGTGCGTTGCATACAGGCCTCGGTTTACAGTCTCATCCGAAGGACTTTTGGAGAGTGGAGTCAGCAGTGATGTTAACTGCAGGGGAAAAATCCCCTCCAACGGAATCGAACCCGGTCGTCAAATTGCGAGCGCAATGTTCTGACCACTAGGCTATCCTGTCCGGGTTGGGCGGGGTAGCCTAGTGGTTAGAGCGTTGTACGAACTGCGCTCGGATCTGATCGCCTGGATTGACCCCTACGGAGTCGCCTGTTCTAGGGGATTTTAGCCTAGAGTTTACATTCGTACTGACAAACTCCACTTAATAATGATAACAAGAAGAAATTAAATTTATGATATAGCGTTTTATCTTGCAAAAACCAAATCAAATTTATATAGCGTTATATCTTGCCAAAACCAATCAAAATTATATAGCGCTATATCTTGCCAAAACCAATCAAATTATATAGCGCTATATCTTGCCAAACAAATCAAATTTACATAGCGCTATATCTTGCAAAAACAAATCAAATTTACATAGCGCTATATCTTGCCAAAACAAATCAAATTTATATAGCGCTATTTCTTGCCCAAAACAAATCAAAAGTCCTTCAAACCAGACTATAAACCGAGGCCCCCCCCCCCCCGTGTGTAAAACGTACACAGAACATCTTTCGCACACATTAAAAACCCGTTCCGCCATTGGGAAGAGTAGGCCTTTCGTGCTGATAAGAACAGATGATTAAAAAAACAAAAACGTATGCAGCTAAGTGTCGTGTTTAACACCAACCCTAAAGATGGAACGAGGCTACCTTGATAGCAGATTAGAAAAAAAAAGTTTTAAAAACCTTGGGCATATGCAACAATCTCACCATCGGCAAACCTCGAGCTCTAACCAAGAAATGGGGAAGGGGGGGGGGGGTGATCGTCAAAGCACCTACTTGTAAAGCTTTTTCAGTTTGCTGGCCAGTTTTTGTGTCGAAGTGGTCGAAATCTTCAATGGCTGCCAGCCCGCAGAATTGCCGGAACTTGTTGAAGGGAGGCAAACCATGGTCTCTTCCTCTCTGGATGTTGAGGGCAGCAAGGTCAAGGCCTTTGCTGGGTTGACCTTTCACTTGATCCTTGGGTTCAAACATGTGACCTGTTAAAAAAAAGTTTTTTTAAAAAAAGGGTGTTATTTAGTAAGGTCAGAACCTCCCCACACTCTTAACACACCTTTCCTCTGAAGTCGGAGTGTGACTGCCTGTTTATGGCGGCGGGGTACTTGGGAAACAGTCATTCACGCAAAAAAAAAAAAAAAAAAAACTTCTCACTTAAGAGCGCGATTTCAGTCTCAGAGTGATTCCCAGGTGGGTGGGATGAGTGAGTCAGAGTACTGCACATTCTGTGGGCGACCCCCAGGGTGTTAAGCTGGGGAACGCACAACGACAAGAACAACAGCAACAACAACAACAACAACATGAATAACAGCAACAACAACAACACAACAACAACACACACAGCAACAACAACAACACACAACACAGCAACAACAACAACAGCAGAACAACAACAGACAGCAACCAACAACAGCAAACAACAACAACAGCAACAACAACAACAACAACAGCAGCAACAATAACAACAACAGCAACAACAACAACAACAACAACAACAGCAACAAGAATAACAACAACAACAACAACACACAACCACAACAACACAACAACAACAACAGCAAACAACAGCAACAAGCAACAACTGCAACAACAAAAACAGCAACAACAGCAGCAGCAACACAACAACAACACCTCACCCTCGCCGTTCATAGAATAGTTCATGACCTAAACTGTGGAGGATGGATGGAAATGTGATGATTTCTTTGGTTACACTACAGTATTAGCTTGCAGGTCATGTAGTATCTTTTCAAGAGTGCCAGTCTCAAAAATGTTTTGGGTGATTTTCACAGATTTTTAAAGCATGAAAAAAAAAATACACTGTGTACTTTTTGGTGCAGGATTCAGAGCAAATGCAAGACCAGATATTCTCTGTCTCTGTGTCTCTGTCTCTATTTCTCCCTCTCTCTCTGTCTCTCTGTCTCTGTCTGTCTGTCTGTCTGTCTGTCTGTCCTGTCCTGTCCTCTCTCTCTCTCTCTCTCTCCTCTCTCTCTCTCTCTCTCTCTCTCTCTCTTCTCTCTCTCTCTCTCTCTCTCTCTCTCTCTGAGGACGGATAGCCTGGTGGTCAGAACATTGCGCTGGCAATTTGACGACCCAGGTTCGAGTCCGGACAAGGAAATTTTTCTCCTGGAGTTAACATCAGTGCTGACTCCACTCTCCCCAAAAGTCCTTCGGATGAGACTTTAAACCGAGGCCCCATGTGCGAACGCACGCAGAACATCTTGCGCACACGTTAAATCCTGTTCCGCTTTTCGTAAGAGTAGGCCATCGTGTGCCGGTGGAAACAGATGACATTTACAAAACTGCATACACACGGGGACTGGATGTAAAAAAGCACAAGAGTGCTTATTCCATTATCCTCGATATAAAAGAATAAATCAATAACTCAATCAATCTCTCTCTCTCTCTCTCTCTCTCTCTCTCTCTCCTCTCTCTCTCTCTCTCTCTCTCTCTTTCTATATATATATATATATATATATATATATATATATATATATATATTATATTATATATTATTTATTTGTATATATATTATTTTTATCTGTCGGTCGGTCTGTCTTTCTCTCTGTCTCTCTGTCTCTGTCTCTCTCTTCCTCCCTCTCTCTCTCTCTCTCTCTCTCTCTCTCTCCATTTCTAACAATTATGATTATGATGTATGTGAATTGTTTTGCGATCAATATCTAAGATATGGCTGATGTAACTTGTTTATTATTGCTTTTACCTTATTTCACACACATATACGTTGATAGTAATATATTTACAACACTTGTGTCATATGCCCACACTCTACACCCACCATTCTTTGTATTGTGGCCTAAGGCCGATGTACAGTAAAAGTCTAAGTCTGAACTCTCTCTCTCTCTCTCCTCTCTCTCTCTCTCTCTCTCTCTCTCTCTCTCTCTCTCCTCTCTCTCTCTCTCTCTCTCTCTCTCACTCACTCACTCATTCACTCACTCTCTGCCTCTCTCTCTCTCCCCTCTCTCTCATCTCCCCCCCCCCCTCTCTCTCTCTCTCTCCCTCCCCCCCCCCTCTCTCTCTCTCTCTCTCTCTCTCTCTCTCTCTCTCTCTCTCTCTCTCTCTCTGACTGACCAGTAACGTCATCCACCATGAAACGGTCAGAATCTTGGGAGCGGCATCTCGAGAAGTGTTCATGAGGATTCCAGAACGCATCGAAATCAGTAAACACCAAGTCTGTCTGAAGAACAGGTCCCGGAATTTGTGAGTTCTGTCCAGGAGACAAAAGGTACAGTCATAGTCATCAATAATACAAGAAATAAAGGAAGGAAGGAAAGAAAGGGAGGGATGAAGAAGGAAGGAGAAGAAGGGAGGGAGGAGGAGGCAGAGGAGGAAGGAAGGAAGGGAGAAGGAAGGAGGGAGGGATGAAGGAAGGGAGGGAGGAGGGAGGAAGGAGGAAGAAAGGGATGAAATGAAGGATCGAAGGGAAGGAGGAAGGAAGGAAGAAGGAGGGATGAAGGAAGGAAGGGAGGGAGGAAGGAAGGAAGGGAGGAAGGAAGGAACGAACGAACGAAGAAGGAGGGAAGAAGGAAGGAAGGAAGTAACAGAAGGAGGGAGGAAGGAAGAAAGGGTGGGATGGAAGGAAGGAACGGAAGGAAGGACAGAGGTAAGGAAAGGATGGGAGGAAGAAGGAAGGAAGGAAGGAAGGAAAGGAAGGAAGGAAGGAAGGAAGGGAAGGAAGGAAGGAAGGAAGGAAGGAGGAGGAGGAAGGAAAGAGGAGGAAGGAAGGAAGAAGGAGAGAGAAGGAAGGAAGGAAGGAAGGAAGGAAGGAAGGAAGGAAGGAAGGAAAGGAAAGGAAAGGAAAGGATTGGAGAAATGGAAGGGGTTAGACGGAAAGAAAGAAAGAAGAAGGGCAAGTGACGGAGTCTAAAGAATAGATTTCAGACTTTGTGAACTTTACATTGATAGTAGTGTTATACTCTCCTTTTTTTGTGCCTTGGCTAGAGCTCTGAAGTTCACACAAATGGTGAGTTTTTTGTGTATACGACCGTTTTTTTTGCCCACCATGAAAGGTAGCCACATTCCGACTTCGGGATGTATGCCGGGCATGTTCGTGTTATTGTAACCCACCAAACTCTGACAGGGATGGTGTCTAAACAAGACACCTGTGTGCACACTAGGGTTTTTTGTAATTTTGTTGTCATCAGCTCCTACAACGGCCTGCTCATCTGAAAGGCGGAACGGGTTTTTAACGTGTGCGCAAGATGTTCTGCGTGCGCCCGCATACGGGGCCTCGGTTCACAGTCTCATCCTAATGACTTTGACATTCAGTTCGATTTATTAGTCAAACTGGGAAGAAAGGGTGAGGCTGGGAATCGAACGAACCCAGAACCTTACGGTTTACTTGTTGGCAGGCGAACGTCTTAATGTCTTAACCATCCTGCCACCTTCCTTTCCTTGACTAACGATGTCTGTGTGCTTACAAAGACAGACTGTAAGACTAGCCTTGGCCTAAAAATCTCCTTCCTACCTTGCGTATCAAAGATTATTCCTTCCTTCCTTCCTTCCTTCCTTCCTTCCTTCCTTCCTTCCTTCTTTCATCTCTCTCTCTCTCTCTCTCTCTCTCCTCTCTCTCTCTCTCTCTCTCTCTCTCCTCTCTCTCTCTCTCTCTCCTCTCCTCTCTCTCCTCCTCTTCTCCTCTCTCCCTCTCTCTCTCTCTCCTCTCCCTCTCTCTCTCTCCCTCTCCCTCTCTCTCCCTCTCCCTCTCTCTCTCTCCCTCTCCCCCTCTCTCTCTCACCCCCCCCCCCCTCTCTCTCCCTCCTCCCTCCCTCTCCTCTCTCCCTCCCTCCCCTCCCTCTCTCACTCCCCCCTCTCTCCCTCTCTCTCCCCCTCTCTTTCCCTCTCTCTCTCCCTCACTCCCTCCTCCTCCTCTCTCTCTCTTCCCCTCTCCCTCCTCTTCTCCCTCCCCCCCTCCTCTCTCTCTCTCTCTCTCTCCTCTCCACTCCAGTCCTTTTCTTCTTCAGTTTCTTTGACACTCAGACCGATGAGGGTTCAGTATTGGAGTGACCAAAGCGGAAAGCCACAGTAGCAAAGGCTTGGTCACTCTAGGGTCCGTACTCGCCGAGTAGCCAATTCTTCCAGAGCCCCTGTTTTGTTGTTGTTGTTTTTTACAGCACACGTCCACACATACACATACACATACGCATGCATGCACGCAAGCATGCGCGCAACACACACATACATGGGCGGCGCACACATGCACGCACACAGACACGCACAAATGTACACACACAGGTACAGACACACATGGGCGCACCAGGGCGCACGTGCACACACACGTGCGCACATCCGCACATACGCAAACACACGCGCACACGCGCGTGCACACACACACACAACACACACACACACACACACACAAACACAAACACAAACCACACCACACACACACACACATCATTAGCAACGGGATGATGATGATGATGATGATGATGATGATGATGATGATGATGATGAGATGATGATGATGATGATGATGATGATGACAGCTTTTGCTGTGTTGTTGTTGTCGCTAGTAGTAGTAACATCAGCAGCAGCAGCAGCAGCAACAACAGCAGTAGTAGTAGTAGTAGTAGTAGCAGCAGCAGCAGCAGCAGCAGCAGCAGTAGCAACAGTAGTAGTGTAGTATAGTAGTAGTAGTAGTAGTAGTAGTAGTAGTAGTAGTAGTAGTAGTAGTAGTAGTAGTAGCAGTAACAGCAGCAGTAACAGCAGCAGCAGCAGCAGCAGCAGTAGTAGTAGCAGCTAGCAGCAGCCAGCAGCAGCGAGCAGCAGCAGCAGCAGCAGCAGTAGTAGTAGTATACGTAGTAGTAGTAGTAGTAGTAGAAGTAGTAGTAGTAGTAGTAGTAGTAGTAGTAGTAGTAGTAGTAGCAGCAGCAGCAGCAGCAGCAGCAGCAGTAGCAGCAACAACAACAGCAGCAGCAGCAGCAGTAGCAGCAGTAGCAGCAGTAGCAGCAGTAGCAGCAGCAGTAGTAGTAGTTAGTAGTAGTAGTAGTAGTAGTAGTAGTAGTATAGTAGTAGTATAGTAGTAGTAGTAGTAGTAGTAGTAATAGTAGTAGTAGTAGTAGCAGCAGCAGCAACAGCAGCAGCAGCAACAGCAGCAGCAGTAGTAGTAATAATAGCAGTAGCAGTAGTAGTAGTAGTAGTAGTAGTAGTAGTAGTAGCAGCACAGCAGCAGCAGCAGCAGCAGCAGCAGCAGTAGTAGTAGTAGTAGTAGTAGTAGTAGTAGTAGTAGTAGTAGTAGTAGTAGTAGTAGTAGTAGTAGTAGTAGTAGTAGTAGTAGTAGTAGTAGTAACAGCAGCAGCAGCAGTAATAGTAGTAGTTGCAGCAGTAGCAGCAGCAGCAGCAGTAGAAATAGTAGCAACAGCAGCAGCAGCAACAGCAGCAACAGTAGCAGCAGCAGCAGTATAGTAGCAGCAGCAGCAACAGCAGCAGTAGAAGTAGTAGTAGAAGTAGCAGCAGCAGCAGCAGTAGTAGTAATAGTAGTAGCACCAGCAGCAGCAGTATTAGTATCATCCTAACATCATTTCTGATATCATTACTTCTTGCCGCCTGGTCTGAGATGATATAGGTCCATCAACTCATCGCCCAGAACTGTGGGCAGGAATTCATCGTAGTTGATCATCTGAACGATAGCGATGACGATCTTCCGGGCCTCCTGTACAACCAAAGAAAACATATCTTGGTTTGTTGGGGGTTTGGGGACAAAATTGATATTGTCTTCAATATCCTCATCAATAAATACTAATAAAGGGTAGGCGCTGCACTTGTGGCGACGCGCTGTCCCGGGGAGAGCAGCCCGAGTTTCACGTAGAGAAATCTACTGTGAGATAAAGTGGTATAAAATAAAGAAAATAAATCTCAAACTCACTCCAGTTCAATCCAATCTTGTTGGATATAGTCCCTTTGATTATAGAGGCCATATCGGGGCTCTCGCTTTATCAATTTTTTTTTTTTACAAAATCTCATATTCATTTATTTATTTATTTCATTTTATACCACTTTATGTCAGTAGCTTTCTCTGCGTGAAATTCGGGCTGCTCTCCCCGGGGATAGCGCGTCGCCACAAGTGCAGCGCCTACCCATTATTTTTTTTTTTTTTTTATATATACAGCCCCGAGCCGCCCTGGGGACTCCAACACCCCGATTTTTCCTCAGGGATGGTGTCTAAACACGACAACTGTGTGCATGCTGTTTTTTGTCTTTTGTTGTTGACATCCGCTCCTACCGGTACACAATGGCCTGCTCTTCCGAAAGGCGGAACGGGGTTTTAACGTGTGCGCAAGATGTTCTGCGTGCGTTCGCACACGGGGCCTCGGTTCACAGTCTCATCCAAATGACTGACATCCAGTTCGATATTTTTAGTCAAACTGGGAAGACAGGGAGAGGCTGGGAATCGAACCCAGAACCTCACGGTTTACTTATTGGCAGACAAACGTCTTAACCATCCTGCCACCTTCCTTCCTCAATTGAATATAGATTAAAGCTGTTCAATTATATGCAGATTAAACCAGGTTTTAAAATCTAACTCTGCTGTCGTTTCTTGTATCAACGCCCTCGCTAATCATAAGAGACAAACTCAGGACGGTCACCACATTGTGATAAAAAGCCCATCAACGATAGATAGTATGAAATAAAAGCAAAGCCAGATTTCTTAAAACTAACCAGAAAAAAAACAACCACAACTACAAAACAAGACCAAGACCAACACCAACACCACACCACACCAGATAATAGACAAAAAGACCCCGAAAACAAGACCTGGAAGATTTCTTCAGGGGTGGCATCGGCCTCTGATCCCGGAGTCCGTCGGCGATGATGTTGTGCAGACGAACGAAGATGGTGTGCATCACAATCAGCCCTGGCTGCACGTTCACGCGGGCATCACCTGTCAGGAGACGGGATTGCCTAAGTGGTCAGAACATTGTTGTTTTGTTTTCATTTGTATTTTGTATCACTTTATGTCACAGCAGATTTCTCCGCCGCGTGAAATTCGGGCTGCTCCCCCCAGGGAGAGCGCGTCGCCACTAGTGCAGCGCCTACCCTTTTTTTTCTTTTTCTTGCATGCAAATGTATTAGTTTCCCTATCAGAGTGGCTTTTTTTTTTACAGAATTTTGCCAGGGTCAACCCCCTTGTTGCCATGGGTTCTTTTTATGTGCGTTAAATAGTGATGTGTAACACACCGACTTCGGTTTATCGTCTCATCCGAATGACTAGCGCCCAGACCACCATCAGGGTCTAATGGATGGGGGAAAAGTTTCTGGGCCCAAACGGGTACGAACCACCGCACACTCCGACCCGGACTTTTTGCTTTCTAGACAAGGCGCGTTACCACCTAGACCACCGATCATATCATAT
>CM060322.1:41590809-41593309 GCA_030674155.1 Stramonita haemastoma | reverse complement strand
GATGGATGGATGGATGGATGGATGGATGGATGGAGGAGGGAGGGAGGGAAGAAAGGAAGACAGGAGGGAAGGAAGGAAGACAGGAGAGAAGGAAGGAAGGAAGGAATAAGGGAGGGAGGAAGGATGGAAAGAAGGAAGGAAGAATGGATGATGGATGGATGGATGGATGGATGGATGGATGGATGGATGGATGGATGGATGGATGGATGGATGGATGGATGGATGGTTGGAAAATGGGAAAGAAGGAAGAAAGGAAAGAAGTGAATGGAAGGAAGGGAGAAAAAAGGAATGGAAGGAAGGAAGGAAGACAGGAAGAAAAGACAGAAAGATAAAAGAAAGGAAGGAAGGGAGAAAACAAAACAAGGAGGCAAAGAAAGAAGAAAGATAGGACAGGGAGAAGACAGGGCGGGGGGAAATTTTGGAAATCTGTAAAAACGCAAATGAACGATTAAATGAACGAACTAGAAAGAGAAAGAAAGAGAGAGGGGAGAGAGAGAGAGAGAGAGAGAGAGAGAGAGAAGAGAGAGAGAGAGAGAGAGAGAGAGAGAGAGAGAGAGAGAGAGAGAGAGAGAGAGAGAGAAGAGAGAGAGAGAGACAAACACACACACACACAACTCCCCCCCCCCTCTCTCTCTCTCTCTCTCTCTCACACACACACACACACCACACACACACACACACACACACACAACACACACACACACACACACACACCAACACCACCCCCAACACACACACACCACACACACCAACACTCTCACACAACACACACACACACACACAACACACCAACACTCTCCCCCCACCTCCACACACACACACCCACACACACACCAACACTCCACCACCCACCCACCCCCACCCCCACCCCCCCACCCCCCCACACCCACCCCCACCCCCCCACACCAACACTCCCCCCACCCCACCCCACCCCCATCCCACCCCCACAACCATCCCCCCCACCCCCACACCATCCCCCCCCACCCCCACACACACCACCCCCCCAACCCCCACCACCCCCACCCCCACCCCCCTCCCCCCCTCCCACACACACACACACACACACCCACCACCCCACAAACAAAGCAAATCCTCCTCCTAGACTAACCAAGCTGAACACGATAATAGAAATGATCGGCACTCAAGGCACACAGGTCCAGTAGATATTATCCTCGATATAAAAGAATAAATATATATATATAAGAATAAACAAATGAATAAAATATAAAAGAATAAATAAATAAAATATAAAGAATAAATAAATAAATAATATCAACATAACAGAATAAATATATTTTAAAAAAATTTTAAAAAATTTTAATAATAATAAATAGAGACTTACTGATCTGGTGGCCGTGAGCATCCCTGGCAGGCAGGGATCGGGTCATCTCCATGCAGTTACCCACGAACCTCTTGTTGATGTCGTGACGACCCAGTCGGATGGGGTAGCATTGCGGGTGGTTCATGAAATCCGGGTAGGTGTGGTTGACTCCGCAACACTTGATCTTCGCCTTCCCCTTCGTTCCTGCGTTTGGTTTTTTTGTGTATAGTCTATATGGATTGATTTGTTTTGTTTTGTTTTGTTTTGTTTTGTGTGGGTTTTTTTTATTTGTTTGTTTATTTGTTTTGTTTTCTCTATGTATTTATCTATTTATTTGTTTGTTTATTTGTTTGTATGTTTCATTTATTCGTTTGTTTGTTGTGTTTGTTTGTTTGTATTTATTTATTTATTCATTCATTTATTTGTTTGTTTATTTGTTCATTTATCTTATTCATTCATTCATTTATTCATTCGTTCATTTACTTCTTCATTCATTTATTTTACTTATTTATCTATTTATTTTTCACCCAGTCTGTCATTTATTTGTTCGTGTCCTCATCTATTTATTGATCTATTCATGACTTATTTATTCATTACTTCGAGGATTGTGAAATGAGCACTCAGAGGGGGCGGGGGGGGGGCTTTTCTTTTACATTCAGTCCCCGTGTACATGCGGTTTTGTACATTTTGTCAACTGTTCCCACCGGTACCCAATGGCCTACACTTCCGAAAGCGGAACGGGTTTAACATGTGCACAAGATGTGCTGCATGCGTTCAAACACGGAGCCTTGGTTTATAGTCTCATCCGAAGGATTTGCGGGGGGAGTGGAGTCGTCACTGACGCTAACTCCAAGGAAAAATCCTCTTGAACGGGTGTCTCAGTGGTGGTTCAAACCTGGACTCGAACTCAGGTCGTCTGTCTGTGTATGTGTGTGTGTTTGCTGTGCATGGGTGTCTCTCTCTCCTCTCTCTCTCTCTCTCTCTCTTCTCTCTCTCTCTCTCTCTCCTCTCCTCTCTCCTCTCTCTCTCTCTCTCTCTTTTCTCTCTCTGTCTCTCTCTCTCTCTCTCTCTGTCTCTCTCTCTGTCTCTCTCTCTGTCTCTCTGTCTCTCTCTGTCTCTCTCTTTGTCTCTCTCTGTCTCTCTCTGTCTCTCTGTCTCCTCTCTCTCTCCCCTTCTCTC
>CM060322.1:41574149-41584149 GCA_030674155.1 Stramonita haemastoma | reverse complement strand
TTATTATTATTATTATTATTATTATTATTATTATTATTATTATTATCAATCCTTTTCACCCTCACCATCACTGCCTCCGTCATCATTGTCTTCATCATTGTTATCGTCGTTGTCACCACCACGACCTCAAATCATCATCGGCATCTTCTTCACCGCCTCCATGCCATCTCCACCACCACCATAACTAACACTATCGCCACCACCACCACATTACCACTACCACTGTCATCCAGAAAGAAAACACTACCACCCCTATTACTACAGCTTCATCTCCACCTGTCCCGTACTCCGGTGGACCGTGGGTGCACAACTGAATATCTTGCAACCAGTTTCCTCCACTACCCACGGTCCTCCGCCCTCGTAGCAGATCAAGGCCGTCCACTCTCTGATGTTGTCTTCCCATTCATTTCCCTCTGTCTGCCTCTTCTCTCCCTTCCTTACGTTTCCTGTAAGACGTCTTGGCCAGTCCAGATGTTCAAGTGACGTACCCGTACCACTTTAGCTTGCTTTTTTCACTGAAGTCAGGAGCTTTTCATATGGTCTCATGGTTTTTTTATTCTTGTTTTCATTTCTTCATTAGTGATGTGATCTCTGTATGAAATGCCAAGGAGTTTGCGAAAGCATCTCATCTCCATTGCCTGTAACTTCTTTCAAGTCTGCTGTTATGGTCCATGTTTCACATGCGTACAAAAATATGACATGATCAGGAATGCGCAGCAGTCTGATCTTGAAGCTGAAGACGATGTTCTTATCATTCCAGAGGACTTTCAGTTTGGTCATTGCAGATGTGGTTGGGCTGTCCTGGAGAGAATTTCAGGTTTTGATCCTCCATCTGACACTATTGCTCCCAGATATTTGAAGCTATGGAGGTTCTGATTTTCTTACCATCTATAATTACGTCATTACTGATGCCATTAGCACTATTTGTCATCAGCTGGGTTTTCTCTGCACTGATCTGTATGCCATATGCTGATGAGGCTTTATCAAGGTTATTTACCAGGCTGACTATCTCTTTGATTTCTCCAGCTAGGCCGTCGATGTCATCGGCAAAACGTAAGTTTGTGATTGTTCTGCCTCCATGCTGACTGTTCCCTCATGATTTTCAAATGCCTCAGCCATTATTCTTTCTAAGATTTGAAGAGGGTGGGAGAGAGCAGACATCCTTGGCGTACTCCAATTGTGGTTCGGAACCAATCCCTATGTTGCTGTTAAGTAGACTGCGCTAGTTGCCTTCGTCATACAGGCATTCTATGGCCTGATGAGGTTGGCATTGATGTTATAAAGCCTTATGGTTGCCTACAGAGCTGCATACAGACTCTGTCGAACGCCTTCTTAAAGTCCACAAAGACGCGGTAAAGATCTTGTTGGTATTGCACCACCACAACCACCACATCAACCACACCACCAACCAACCCCACCACCAGCCCCACCACCACCACCACCAATCACCAACCACAAAAACCACCGACCACCACCAAAACCAACCACAAACAACCACCACCAACCAACCCCCACCACCAAAATCACCCCACAAACACCACTAAACCACCACCACCACCAACCACCAACCAACCACCAACAAACACCAACCCCAACACCCCACCCCCACCAACCACCAACCACCATAAACACCACCCCCCCCACACCACACCAACCACAACCGCCAAAACACCCACACACATCCCACCCCCACACCACCACCACCCACCACCCCACCACCCACCCCAACCCCCACCCACCACACCACCACCCCAACCCCCCAACCCCCAACCACCACCCCCACCCCCACCACAACCAAAAACACCCCAACCCACCCCACCACACCCACACACCACCACACCCCACCCACCCCAACCCCAACCCCCACACCCAACACAAAAGTACAGTGTGTGTGTGTTCACCTCATCAAAAGACTGGTGGACGTGTTCCGAGGCGGTGTCGATGGAGCCTGTAGAGGCGGCATCCACCAGCATGGAGGCCCCTCCCTCCTCTCCGCCCTTGAAGCTGGGGCAGGTCTCCTGGCTGCTCCCAGAGCTGCTGCCAGAATCCTCAGTGCTGCTGGCGGCGGCGGAGGTGGTGCTGGTGGTTCCTGTGCTGGTGGTTCCCTGGGCAACTGGACCTGAGGAGTGTCCGAGGGGGCGTTAACCGTCTGGGCTTCCGAGGTCGTCACGGCCGCTGCAATGACACACACACATATATACATACACATACATACACACACACACACAACATATTACATACACATACATACACACACATATATACATACACATACATACACACACACATACACACATGCACACACACACATGCACGCACACACACACACAGATAGATAGATAGATAAGAGAGAGAGAGAGATAGATAGAGAGATAGATAGATAGATAGATAGATAGATAGATAGATAGATAGATAGATAGATAGATAGATAGATAGATAGATAGATAGATAGATAGATAGATAGATAGATACACTCACACGCACGCACGCACGCACGCACGCACGCACCACATACACACACACACGCATACATACACACACACTTTTCTTTAGATAGATGGCTTGATGGGGGGGGGGAAGCAAATCGATTCTTATTCAATGTACCATCTGGAAATAAAAATTTGATTTAATGATTTGATTTGATTTGATTTTACACACACACACACACACACACACACACACACACACACACACACACACAACACACACACACACACACACACACACACACACACACACACACAGCCCACAAATCCAGCATCACTCAGTCCAGAGGGCTACATTTAGCATAACCCCTTCCTTTTTTTTTCTAGTCCAAGTGTTTGCTGGATTCTGTTACAGAACCAGAATCCAGCAAACCATTGGTCCCTGCGAAAGTCTTTCTATCAATGGTAAAGAAGCGTAAACTTAAATGGTACGGGCATGTCACAAGATCGAAAGGACTTGCAAAAACAATACTGCAAGGCACTGTCTAGGGAGGACGAAAAAGGGGAAGACCAAGGAAGAGATGGGGGGAGGACAACATCAGCGAATGGACAGGCCTAGAACTCAACAAAAGCCTGAGAAAGGCAGAACAGACAGAGGAATGGAGGGAACTGGTTGTCAAGTCTTCAGGGGTGCCCCCACGGTCACCAGACTAAGGGATAGATAAGATAGATAGATAGATAGATAGATAGATAGATAGATAGATAGATAGATAGATAGATAGACAGATAGACAGATAGACAGATAGATAGATAGATAGATAGATAGATAGATAGATAGATAGATAGATAGATAGATAGATAGATAGATAGATAGAGACAGAGAGTCCAAGTGTGGCCGGGACCGGTCCCGCCCCCGTAACCTTTTTGCTAAGTGTGGTCAGTTCATGCTATCATTAGTGCCAGGTAGTTAGCTGGCCCCCTTTTGGGCTGGGATGAAATAATTAGCCACTGAGAGGAACTGAAAGTGTGGGTGGGGGGAGAGTTTGACTGCTGTGTGCACAAAAACTGTCACAAGTCTTCTTCTCTGCTCTTCTCTGTTGTTTCCTTATAATGTGTACTGGGTGAGAACACATTAAATTTTAAAAAAAAAAAAAAAAAAAAAAAGTGAGATCTTCTAGGAACAGTTTGGTCCAAGACTTGTCCGGAAAAAAAAAAACACCTTCGATGCATTGCCCAAACGACTCCTTGGGAAGTCAGGAAGAAGTCAAACCCGATCGTGTCTAGGCGGTAACGCGCCTTGCCTAGAAAGCAACAAGTCCGGGTCGAGTGTGCGGTGGTTTGTATCCCTTTGGGCCAAAAACTTTCCCCATCCATTAGACCCTGAGTGGTGGTCTGGGCACTAGTCTTTCGGATGAGACGATAAACCGAGGTCCCGTGTGTTAAACATCACTATTTAGCGCACGTAAAAGAACCCACGGCAACAAGGGGGTTGACCCTGGCAAAATTCTGTAGAAAAAAAGCCACTCTGATAGAGAAACAAAATACAGTTGCATGCAGGAAAAAGAAAAAAAAATGGGTAGGCGCTGCACTTGTGGCGACGCGCTCTCCCCGGGGGGGGGGTGGGGGGGGGGGAGCAGCCCGAATTTCACGCAAAGAAATCTGCTGTGACATAAAGTGGTATAAAATACAAAAACACAAATACAAAACCAAGTCATTCCTGTGTGCCATAATATCAGACAGCGCAGTTTGAATAGTTACGTATTGTTTCCTCTCGCCAAACTGCCGATAGCGTGGTATGTGCGTAATGATTCTCTCTCTCTCTCTCTCCTCTCTCTCTCTCTCTCTCTCTCTCTCTCTCTCTCTCTCTCTCTCTCTCTCTCTCTCTCTCTCCTCACTCACTCTCTCTCTCACTCTCTCTCTTTCTCTCTCTTCGATGTCTGCTTTCCATATACTCCCATACTCTTCTCCCCTCCCCTTCCCCCTCCGACCCCCCCCCTCACACACACACACCACACACACACACACACACACACACACAAGTTTATCCTCTCCTTCTCCCTCCCCCCTGGCCACCCCCCACCCCCCACTCTTTCATCAGATTCATTAGCATAATTATGTTAATGGATGGGGAAAAGGGTATGCGTCACTGCTCATGAAATTATCTCATACCCACCCCCACCCCCACCCCCATCGTGCTGCTGCCACCCTATCCATTACCAATGTGATTAGGGCATGTTGACACACCCTGGAGTGATTACCGTTCGATCTGAGGCATTGTTGGGCTTTGGTTATGCAAGATTTAGTCTCTGTGTCTCGGATTGACTGTCAAACTCTCTCTCTCTCTCTCTCTCTCTCTCTCTCTCTCTCTCTCTCTCTCTCTCTCTCTCTCTCTCTCTCTCTCTCTCTCTCTCTCTCTCTCCTCTCTCTCTCCGTGTCCGCCGTCTCTCTGTTTCTTTCTTTCTATCTCCCTTGTCTGTTCTCTGTTTTGTTTGTCTGTCTGTCTGTTTTCTGTCTTGTCTGTCTGTCTGTGTCTCTCTGTCTCTGTCGCTCTCTCTCTCTGTCTCTGTCTCTCTCTCTCTCTATCTATCTATATGTCTCTCTCTGTGTCTCTATATCAGTCTTTTTAGACCTACTTATCCATATTCTTGAACACGATTTGAAAAATTTATACCGATTTTTTATTGGGCGTTCTCATCTTAATGTGGAATTTTAATTAAATAATTATTTGTTGTTGAATGTTGTTGATTTTTTTTCTTTTAGGGGGGTGGTTTTTTGGTGATTTTTTTATGGTTATGTATATTATATTGGGGGCGGGATAGCTCAGTGGTCAGAGCGCTCGCTTTCCCCCAGCCAAGTTAAGCAGCGTCGAGCGTGGTTACCAGTTGGATGGATGACCGTTTGCGCGCCTTGGCTTCAATACAGACTCCCCCCCCCCCCCCAGTTCACCCAGCTGTAAATGGGTATCTGCCCTCTTTAGGGTCAGGGAAGGTAAAGCAGCGAGGGAGAGGAGATGGGCGCCGCCCTCAATATGCTGGCCCCTAGAGAAGCTGAAGTTTCTGACGCCTCGCTCCCCTACGACCACACAGGTGATGGGACACCTTTACCTTTTTACCTTTAAAAAAGTTAAAGTCTGTCCCGAGCCTAAGGCTCATCAGGCCGGTGCTTATCCTGGTTTCTGTGGCGTTAAGCGACTGAGAGTCATAGACTCCCCCCTGGATAGGACGCCAGTCTATCGCAGGGTTAACCCCCAACACAAGGTTGGTACCCCTTTTACACCTGGGTGGGGTGAGAAAAAGTCGTAAAGTGCCTTTTTCAAGGGCACAACGCCATAGCCGAAAGCTGGGATCGAACCCGCAACCTTTAGATTACGAGTCCAACGCCCTAACCACTAGACTACAGCGGCGGCTTTTTTTACCTTTACCTTTTCATTATTATTGTTATTGTTGTTGCTGTTATCATTATCATTATTTCTATTATCAATATCACTATTGACATCAATTGTTCTTGATGCTGCGTTGTTGTATGTATTGAAATAGGAGGATGGGGTAGCTTAGTGGTTAGAGCGTTGAATTTACGATCTGACGGCCTAGGATCGAGCCATCCACCATCGAGACCCCCGTTCCAGGGGATTTTTCCCCCTGGAGTTATTAACATCTGTACCGACTCCCCTCCCCCCGAAAATCCTTTGGCTGAGACTATAAACCGAGGTCCCGTGTATGAACACACGCAGAGCATCTTATGCACACATTAAAACCCTGTTCACCTTTTGGAAGAGTCCTTTTTTCCAGATGGTACACTGAATAAGCATTGATTTGCTTTTTTCATCAAGCCATCTATCTATATAAAAAACAACAACAACAACAACAAAACAAAAGCAAAGAAACTCCCCTAACAAACAAACAAGGAACCCCCCCCCCCCAAAAAAAAACCCAACCATTTCACCAACATTAATTAACTAACATGATTTTCAACAGCCTTACAAATGAAATATGCCTATAGATAACACAGGCAACAACAATTACAACAAAAAAACCCCAAAAAAAACACTCAAAAGTGACACACACACACACACACACAACATACATACACATACATACATACATACATACAACATACAACTACAACATACAACATACATACAACATACATACATACAACATACATCATACATACATACATACATACATCATGTACATATTACGTACAACGTACATACGTACATACATACATACATACATACAACATACATACATACATACATACATACATACATACATACTACATACTACATACATACATACATACATACATACCAACATACATACATACATACATACAACACACGCGCGTTCGCGCGCTCGTCCACACAGCACGTATGCACATACGCGCATGCACACATTTAAAGTGTTTTTTTAATCATAAAATATAAAACAAACAGCTTATATCAGTTACAACGTCACCAATACCATTATTTAAGACTTACAACAAACAAAAAAAAGAATCCATGACATGTCAATAAGCAATTTATGGCAGAGTCGGCCATTGTGTGCCGGTAGGAACGGATAGCAATTGGGGAGAAAAAAATTGCACATTGGTGTCGTGTTGAAATATGATCCCCGAAGTCCAAAAACGAGTACTTTCATTGCAGGGCAAAACAGTCACATACGCAAAATTGGTGAACCCCTGACCTCTGAGTCAAAATGAAAAAAAATTTCTCATTAATTTCTGTTATCACATTGTTGTTGTTTGTTGGGGGGGAGGGGGAGGAAGGGGGTTCCATGAGAACAGCTGCAGGGGTGGGGGGGGGGGGGGGGTGGGGTTGGGGGATGTATGTGAAGTGTGGCTAAATTGACATCTGATCTTTTTTTTCCTCATATTTCAATCGTCTTGGTTTCCAAAAAAATTGTCTTTCCGATATTCGCAAAATTGTGTTACCCTACAGATGTGAAGCAGGGTGTAAGCCTATATCAACGAGTTTCAACCATGCGTGGAATTGTATAAACGTTGACTCTTTTATCTGTCTCTGTCTGTCTGTCTGTCTGTCTGTCTGTCTGTCTGTCTGTCTGTCTCTCTCTCTCTCTCTCTCTCTCTCTGTCTGTCTGTCTGTCTGTCTGTCTGTCTGTCTGTCTGTCTGTCTTCTTCTTCTCTCTCTCTCTCTCTCTCTCTCTCTCTCTCTCTCTCTCTCTCTCTCTCTTTCTTCTCTCTTCTTTCTCTCTGTCTTTCTGTCTGTCTGTCTGTCTGTCTGCTCTCTCTCTCTCTCTCTCTCTCTCTCTCTCTCTCTCTCTCCTCTCTCTCTCTCTCTCTCTCTCTCTCTCTCTCTCTCTCTCTCTCTTTCTCTCTGTCTATCTGTCTGTCTGTCTGTCTGTCTGTCTGTCTGTCTGTCTGTCTGTCTCTCTCTCTCTCTCTCTCTCTCTCTCTCTCTCTCTCCTCTCTCTCTCTCTCTCTCTCTCTCTCTCTCTCTCTCTTCTTCTCTCTGTCTCTCTGTCTGTCTCTGTCTGTCTGTCTGTTCCCCCCCCCCCTCTCTCTCTCTCTCTCTCTCTCTCTCTCTCTCTCTCTCTCTCTCTCTCTTCTTTCTCTCTGTCTATCTGTCTGTCTGTCTGTCTGTCTGTCTGTCTTCTCTCTCTCTCTCTCTCTCTCTCCTCCCCTTCTCTCTCTCTCTCTCTCTCTCTCTCTCTCTCTCTCTCTCTCTCTCTCTTCTTCTTTCTCTCTGTCTGTCTGTCTGTCTGTCTGTCTGTCTGTTCCCCCCCCCTCTCTCTCTCTCTCTCTCTCTCTCTCTCTCTCTCTCTCTCTCTCTCTCTCTCTCTCTCTCGTTCAATATCCATCAAACCAATTAACTCAAGAAAAAGAAGAAGAAAAAACAAGAAAAAAAAAACCTACAAGTGCACAAGAAGATCAACTTGACCCTGTTAAGAGTTTCAGATTCACTATGGCCCATATTCTTTGGCTCTCTTTTTCCTCTTTTTTTTAATTCTCTCTCTCTCTCTCCTCTCTCTCTCTCTCTCTCTCTCTCCTCTCTCTCTCTCTCTCTCTCTCTCTCCTCTCTCTCTCTCTCTCTCTCTCTCTCTCTCTCTCTTTTGTGTCCTGCTGTTTGAATGCTGTAACCACTGGAAACAGCTGTGCTGCGAAACAAGAGCAGAGAGAAGAAGGATGAGGAGGGAAGGGAGAGGGGTGGGGGAGAACCAAAACTGAAAAGAGCATGATACGTCTAAACATATCATAAGAAAAATAATAAGTGTCCATCCATTGTACCTACTTGACAAGTATTAATGCAAAGAAATTAGAAAGGAAAGAGGTAGAGGTGGAGGGGGGGAGGAATCAGGAGACTGATGCAGATGGCTTGGGGGTGGGGGTAGGGGTGGGGATTGAGAGAGGGGGGGGGGAGAGAGAGAGGGGAGAAAGAGGGGGGAGAGAGAGGGGGAGACAGAGAGGGAGAGAGAGAGAGAAAGAGAGAGAGAGAGAGGGGGGAGAGAGAGAGAGGGGGGACAGACAGACAGACAGACAGACAGACAGACAGACAGACAGACAGACAGACAGAGACAGAGAGAGAGAGAGAACAAGTCATTAGAAATAGATAGTTGAGGACACTAAAAAAGAAATCTCTCGCATTCCATTTTCCCAGTACAATTCTCTCTCTCTCTCTCTCTCTCTCTCTCTCTCTCTCTCTCTCCTCTCTCTCTCTCTCTCTCTCTCTCTCTCTCTCTCTCTCTCTCTCCTCTCTCTCTCTCTCTCCTGTATTATATGGTGCAGATATTTGGGGCTTGGATGCAGCTGTAACACACTGTGAATCAGTGCACCTCTTTGCTTTAAAGCAGTTTTTACGCTTGGATAGACGAACGCCCAATGATCTTGTACATAGTAAAACTAATAGATATCCTCTCTCTCCTCCTGTTAATACTGCTGTAAGATGTATTAGATATTGGATTAAGATTCTATATATGCATGAGAACAGGCTTTCTTTCAAGTCATACTAGATGCTTTATGATCTAGATGTCAAGGGGGGGGGGGAACACCTGGTCTTCTCAAATGCGTACATGTTTATGTGAACTTGGGTTTGGATTTCTTTGGCTTAATCAAGGTGTTGGAAATTGAGAATTTATCAACGTTTTCAGCAAAAATTGATTGATTGACTGCCGATGGCAGCAATGGAGTGATCATATACAAACCAGTGAAAGATATCAAATGCATAGACAATTCATAAGTTCACACGATGTCAAACCCTATCTAAAGCTTGATTTGTATACCCATTTGAAACGAATTGTGTCTAAGTTTAGACTTGCTGTATCTGAAATAAATGCTCATAATTTTAGATGCATAGACCATGATGTTGATGACATCAGGTTCCTCTGCCCTTTATTAAGCAAGAAGTGGAGGATGAAATCCATTATGTATTAGCTGCCCAATATTACAGGATTTAGACAGAATTACATCCCTGTAAAATATAGTAGACAGACTGTTTACACGTGGCGTCTAGTCATCCTGAGATTGTGTGCAGCCTCACTTCTTTATAGTTATGTAAAGCCTTCAGAATAAGAGATATCTTGGTATCTTAAAGTCTATGGGTGGGTGTTGTAACT
>CM060322.1:41554149-41569149 GCA_030674155.1 Stramonita haemastoma | reverse complement strand
ATGGTGGTGGTGGTGGTGGTGGTGGTGGTGGTGGTGGTGGTGTGATGATGATGATGATGATGATGATGATGATGATGATGATGATGATGAAAAAATTAAAATTTCAAATAATAAAAGTACACGTCTCGTCATTTCCCCCTCTTCTTGACTGACTAGATTTTCACCACATAATGTATGTAGCTTCAGTTTAGGACAGTTTTTTTCATGTCGGTAATCACATTGTTTGCCATTCCATCTATCTAATCTGTTGGGGGGTTGATGTTTTTGTGTTGTTGTTGTTGTTTTTAAATCAACTTTGTCAATTTAGAGGGTGGGGGAGGAGTACGGCTTTTTCTCCTTTTATGAAGGGAGGGAGAGAGAGGGGGGTGTTTGCCATTCTTGTTCGTGGTGGAAAGGGGTTTTCTTTTTTTTTTCATTTTGAGGGAGGGGGTAGGGGATATTGCTTTTTAAGGGTTGGTCTCTTTGTTTTCTTATAACAGATGAGGAGGGGATGGGGGGGGGGGGTCTTTCTTGAATTGGGTAGGTTATTAGCGTATGATTGAGATTGGGCGGTCGATCTTGTGGGTAGGGGCTGGGGGTATTTATTTTTTTTATTTAATTATTCTTTTATGTTGAGGATAATAGAATAAGCAATCACATGCTTTTTACATCCAGTCCCCGTGTGTATGCAGTTTTGTAAATGTCATCTGCTCCCACCGGCTCACGATGGCCTACTCTTACGAAAAGCGGAACAGGATTTAACGTGTGTGCAAGATATTCTGCATGCGTTCCGCACACGGGGGGGGGCCTCGGTTTATAGTCTCATCCGGAAGACTTTTCTTTTCTTTTCTTTTTTTGTGGGGTTAGGTGTGTGTGGTGGGGGGGGGGGGGGGGGCGCAAGTATGCAGTTTATTCCATGTAGGCCTACTACAAATGTTGGCGTTTTTTGTTTGTTTGTTTTTTTAATCTATCATGTTTCGACTGCTGTATTCTTCCGCGGAAGCTAAACTCTCCCGTATCTGTGTTAGAAGTTTCCGATAGAAATGTATATATATACAGTCATCTGCATAAGTATAGACTACAGCTGGACTAGGTTGGGGTTTGGGGTTGGGGGGTTTTTTTGGGGGGGTTTCTCTTGCAGGGATGTTGACTATAGTATAGTACCAGAGAGAACGGAAAAAAGTGAATCTGGTTAGTGTTATATTGCAGGACATGCAGTATGCTAATGTTACCCCAAGCTTTTTTTTTCCTGTTGAGTATATGGTTTCGGTCTCTGGAGACAGTTTTTGCTGAGGTTGTAAGTTATCCAGGAGATTGACAGCTGTGGTGGACCAAACCTGTCGTTTCCGTCACTTTGAAACACGGACGGATTATACAGACTTATCACAGTCTTTACTTTTTTTATTATTAGCTTTTTTTTATTTTTCGTTTCTCTTGCTTAGAGGTTCGAGGTTTTAACAAAGGATGAGATTTTTTTGTGTGTGTGCGACCAGTTTTTCTCACCATTAATTAAAGTAGCCACAATCCGTCTTCGTGAATTTATTTGTTTTATTTATTTATGTAGTTTATATTTTATTTTATTTTTTTTTTTATTATTATATTAATATTATTATTATTATTATTATTATTATTATTATTATTATTATTATTATTATTATTACCTAAACGAGCACCAGTGTGCTCCCGGTTCTTTTTTTTTAACATATTTTTGTTATCTGTTTTTTACCGGCACAAATGGCCAACTCTTTAAAAAAAAAAAAAAAAAAAAAAAAAAAAAGTCCCCTTAAACAGGCGTCTGAGTAGTGATGGGAAGTCAGGCTCAAATCCCAGTCTGTCAAATCGCAAATGCAACGCTCTAACCACTTCGCTTTCCCGCCCCCCATATTTTCTATCAATATTTTTTTTTAATTAAGAGCCCCAAGATTCACACCAATGGTGAGATTTTACCTATACGACCATTTTCGCCCACCATTAATTTAAGGTAGCCGCATCTTGGACTTTTGGGGATTTCTTTCAATGTGATGCGATGTTGTTAAGCTGCAGCTTATTTTTGTACTGGTCTTTTCTTTTCGAATTCTCTGTACAAGCTTAAGTAAGTTTGTCGTACCCATACTTCGTGCGTTACTCCTGTGGTGCTTTGATTAATTAAATCGTATTCTGTTTAAACGAAACAAAACGAAATACATACAATTGCCTGAGAACGGAAAGGGCAGGATTATTAAGGTTGAAACTGATAACAAAATTTACAAGACTGCATACACACGGAGACTGGATGTAAAAAAAAAAAGTTTTATGAGTGCTTATTACACTATCCTCGAAATAAAAGAATAAATAATTATAAATAAATGCAATGTTGAATCTGCCGAAATTTCTCTTCGATGAGAAAATAAAGTTGTCTGGAATCTTGAATCTTGTATGTGATGGGGATGGAACTTAAAATCCAAAAAGAGGGTCTTCGGGGTAGTGGGGGATGGGGGTGGATACAAAGGACGCGTCTACTGACAATTTAAGGACCACTAAATAAGCCAATGTTTCCCTTACACACAATTAATAGACCACTAAAAAACACAAACGTTTCCCTTACTGACAATTAATAGACCACTACAGAAACAAACTTTTCCTTTACTGACAATTAATAGACCACAACAGAAACAAACTTTTCCTTTACTGACAATTAATAGACCACTACAGAAACAAATTTTTCCTTTACTGACAATTAATAGACCACTACAGAAACAAACTTTTCCTTTACTGACAATTAATAGACCACTACAGAAACAAACGTTTCCTTTACTGACAATTGATAGACCACTACAGAAACAAACGTTTCCTTTACTGACAATTGATAGACCACTACAGAAGCAAACGTTTCCCTTACTGACAATTAATTAACAGACCACTTAAGACACAAATGTTTCCATAACTTACAATTAATTAACAGACCGCTTAAGAAACAAATGTTTCCATAACTGACAATTATTTAAAAGACCACGAAAGGAACAAACGTTTCCCTTACTGACAATTAACAGACCACTAAAGAAACAAACTTTTCCTTTACTGACAATTAATAGACCACTACAGAAACAAACTTTTCCCTTACTGACAATTAACAGACCACTAAAGAAACAAACTTTTCCCTTACTGACAATTAACAGACCACTAAAGAAACAAACTTTTCCCTTACTGACAAATAATAGACCACTGAAAAAAACAAACTTTTCCCTCACTGACAATTAAAAGACCACTGAAGAAACAAACTTTTCCCTTACTGACAATTAATAGACCACTAAAAAACACAAACGTTTCCCTTATTGACAATTAATAGACCACTACAGAAACAAACGTTTCCCTTACTGACAATTAATAGACCACTAAAGAAACAAAGAAGAATCCAAGCATTCGAGAACAAGTGCCACAGAAGACTCCTCAAAATATCATACAAAGAACACAAGACCAATAACTATGTGAAAGAAGAAATCAAAAAGCGTGTGGGCCCCCAAGAGCCTTTGCTCTCCACCATAAAGAGGAGAAAGCTGATGTGGTTTGGTCACACCACAAGACACAACACCCTAGCAAAAACCATCTTGCAAGGAACAGTCGAGGGCAAGAGAAGAAGAGGCCGCCAAAAGAAATCATGGGTTGACAACATCAAAGACTGGACTGCCCAACCCCTGCAACGCCTCCTACTAGCCACACAGGATCGTGAAGCATGGAAAAAGATCTCCGTTGCGTCTTCTCTCATGTCCCCCTACGTCCTTTGGGACATGGGACTGAGTGAGTGAGTGAGTGAAAGAAACAAATGTTTCCCTTACTGACAATTAACAGACCACTTAAGAAACAAATATTTCCCTTACTGACAATTAATAGACCACTACAGAAACAAATGTTTCCATAACTGACAATTAACAGACCATTACAGAAACAAATTTTGCCATAACAGAAAATTAACGGATCACTTAAGAAAAAAAATGTTTCCCTTACTGACAATAAACATACTACTTTTTAAAAAAAAAAACTTTTTTTCATTAACAAATCAAACAAACAAATGAACAGAGCAGTTGTTTTCTTATTGATATGTAAACAGACCAAACTATTAAAAAAAAAATGTAATTGCTCATGTCAATAAAAGTTAACTAAGCACTTTAAGTAACAAATATTGTGCTAAGTGACAAAAGAAACGCATTAAAGAAAATGCTTCTGTCACCGACAAATCACTACAAACATCTCATTCCATAACAATCAAAAAAAATCCGTATTACTTGCACGCAATGAGAAAATCTATCATGAAAGAAAAAAAGCAAAGAAATCTTACACTTAGAGCCATTAAACAAATCTAAACAAACACGAATGAAGACAGAAAAAAAAAAATTTTAAATCGTGGCACTGCTGTTGTGACGACGCGCCGTACCTGAGAAAAGCAACCCAAACTTTACGCAGAGAGATCTGCTGTATGTGACTGATAGCGGAATACAACTGCAAGGGTATGCAAATCTATGAAAGAAACAAAATAATGCTCGGGGTGGTCTAGTGGATAGCGCGTTGCACTCACGATCTGACGGGCACGGGTTCGAGCCACCACCGAGGCACCTGTCCACGAGCATTTTTCTTTTCCTGGAGTTAACATCAGTACCGACTCCACTCCCAAAACGCCCTTCGGATGAGACTATAAACCGAGGTCCCGTGTGTGAACGCACGCGTAACATCTTGTGAACGCACGCGTTAAAACCCGTTCTACCCTTTGGAAGAGTAGGCCATTTGTGGGGGGCGGGATAGCTAAGTGGTCAGAGCGCTCGCTTTCCCCCAGTCAAGTTAAGCAGCGTCATCGTGGTTACCAGTTGGATGGGTGACCGTTTGTGCGCCTTGGCTGCAGTATAGTACCCCCTGTTCACCAGCTGTATATGGGTACCTGCCCTCTTTAGGGTCAGGGAAGGTAAAGCAGCGAGGGAGAGGAGATGGGCGCCGCCCTCAACATGCTGGCTCCTAGAGAAGCTGAGGTCTCTAATGCCTCGCTCCCCTACGACTGCCTAGGTTATGGGACACCTTTACCCTTTTTTTTTTAATCTTTAGGCCACTTGGACCTGTACAAAGGATGACAATTTTTTAATCTATGTGCAAAAGTGTCGTGTTTAGATATCATCCCCGAAGTCGGAATGTGGCTACCGTCATGGTGGGCTAAAACGGTGCTTAGCCGAGGAACAAATTCTCACTCACTCACTCAGTCCCATGTCCAAAGGACGTAGGGGGGACATGAGAGAAGACGCAACAGAGGAACAAATTAAAAAAACCAATAACAAAGTTGTTCTCATTGAGTAGCAATGGATCACATCTTTCCATCACAGTGCAATATGATGATGATATGATCTCACTCGGTATGAAGCACAGCAAAGTTTTTTGTTTAATTTTGTTATTGATTATATAGCAGCAGCAGCAGCAATAACAACAACAGCAACAGTAGGCACTGCTGTTGTTGTTACTACAGTTGTTGTTGTTGTTGTTGTTGTTGCATTCTGGGGTTTTATTGAGTTGGTTTTGTTTTTTTTGTTTTTGTTTTTGTTTCTCGCAGAGAGAGAGAGAGAGAGAGAGAGAGAGAGAGAGAGAGAGAGAGAGAGAGAGAGAGAGAGAGAGAGAGAGAGAGAGAGAGAGAGGAGAGAGAGGAGAGAGAGTGTGTATGTGTGAGTGTGTGTGTGTGAGAGAGAGATGAGAGTGTGTGTGTGTGTGGTGTGTGGTGTGTGTGTGTGTGTGTGTTGTGTGTGTGTGTGTGTGTGTGTGTGTGTGTGTGTGTGGTGTGTGTGTGTCGTGTGTGGTGTCGTGTGTGCTGTTGTGTGTTGTGTGTTGGTGCAATACGTACGTACGTGGTGTCTGTCTGTATGCTGTATTGGGTGTTTGTAGGTTTACATAATACACACGCTACTCTTCCGAAAAGCGGAACGGGTTTTAACGTGTGCACAAGATGGTCTGCGTGCGTTCGCACACGGGAACTCGGTTTACAGTCTCATCAAAGGACTTTGGGGGGAGTGGAGTTGGAAAAGATGTTAATAAACACGCAAAAACAAGCAAACAAAGCAAATGGTACAATTTTGCAAGAAAACAGAACCAAAAGGAATACTTTAAAATAAGAATTACAGTTTTAAAAAGAAAATAAACCTGAATAAATGTATTAATAATCTATCTATCTATTTTTCTTTCTTTTTTTCTATCTATCTATCTATCTATCTATCTATCTATTATAGATCTATCTATCTATCTATCCCTTAGTCTGGCGACCGTGGGGGCACCCCTGAAGGTTTGACAACCAGTTCCCTTCATTCCTCTCTCTGTTCTGCCTTTCTCAAAATTTCGTTGAGTTCTAGGCCTGTCCATTCGCGGATGTTGTCCTCCCATCTCTTCCTTGGTCTGCCTCTTTTTCTTTCTCCTTGGGCAGTGCCTTGCAGTATTGTTTTTGCAAGTCCTTTTGATCTTGTGACATGCTCGTACCATTTAAGTTTACGCTTCTTTACGATTGATAGAAGATTTTCGTAGAGACCAATGGTTTGCTGGATTTTATTATGCACGTGTTCATTGCTTATGTCGTCTCTGTATGAGATGGCAAGGAGTCTTCAGAAGCATCTCATCTCTACCGCCTGTATTTTTCTCTCCAAATCAGCAGTCAGGGTCCATGATTCACAGACATACAGGAATGTGGATATGACAAGGGAGCACATTAGTCTGATCATGAGTGCTTATTTATCATTTTCGAAATACAAGAATACAATGTAATATAAAGAATACTCACCGACATTTTGTAGCCCCACTACCAGTACGGCGAAGAAATAGCAACGAGTTGTGTCTTCATGTTGCTTTTTGGAAACTTTCTCTGCCTAACTGATAATCTTTTGGACTGTCTGCCTTAAACAAACCTGTTTCTCTATCTATCTCTCTCCCTCTATCTCTATATATCTCTCTCTGTGAGAATAATTATCTGCTATAGAATATCATACAAAAGTAGCCGGTTTTATACATGTTCACCTTCATGCTAAGATTGGCAGCAAACAGCTGTAGGGGGGGGGTAACCTTGTGGACGATTGATTGGGTGAACAGATGGGAAGGGGCCCCAGGAAAGTGTACCGAAAAGGGCGCAGTTGTCCCGTTCTGATATGAGTATCGTTTCTTTTTTTTTCGTGTGTGTGTGTGTGTGTGTGTGTGTGTGTGTGTGTGTGTGTGTGTGTGTGTGTGTGTGTGTGTGTGTGTGTGTGTGTGTGTGTGTGTGTGTGTGTGTGTGTGTGTGTGTGTGTGTGTGTGTGTGTGCGTGTGGGTGGGTGGGTGGGTGGGTGTGTCAATCCCACCACCACCCTCCCCTTCTCAGATTGAGACATGTAATTGATCATTTTTTTTCGCTCTCTTTGTGGCAAAAGGGGGCCATGATACGAGTTTTTTCTCTTTTTGTGTGTAATGTGTTGTATCTGTCTTTTTTTAATCTTTTTTCCTAAAATGAGATCTGTGGGGAGGGTGGAGGGGGTAATGAAATGAGGTGGGATGGGGACTGGGGGCTGAGGGGAGGGGGGGGGCAGTACAGCTACCTTTCCCTATTCTAGTGTGGTAGCTGTTGGTTTTATTTTTAGGTCTTGGGAGGGGGGGGGGGGAGGGCGGAGGATATTGGTTGGTTGGTTGATTGGTTGGTTGGTTGGTTGGTTGGCTGGTGGTGGCTGGTTGGTTGTGGTGGATTGGCTTGGCTGGTGACTGGCTGGCTGGTTGGTTGGTTGGTTGGTTGGTTCGTGTTGATTTATTGGGTGGGTGGGTGGGTGGTTGTTGGTTGGTGTTTGAGGTCTTCTCTTTTTTTTAATGGAGGTCTGTTGGGGGGGGGGGTCTTCAAGTGTGATCGCCTCATTGTAAGGCACCTGTCTATGAAACAAAAGGCTCGTGGATCGAGACTGGCATGAACTCAGCTATTCTTCTCACATCTAGTACATCTTTTATTTCTTTCTTTATTCTTTTATTTATCTAGGATAATGGAAGAAGCACTCATATTCTTTTTTTACATCCAGTCCCCGTCTTCCATTGACAAAGGGACAAGGAGTAGACAGGATGGAGTGTATCCCCAAATACTCTGTCAGTGAAATCTGTGCCACCAAGGAAAAGTATTTAAAAAATAATAAGAAAGGTGAAAGGTAAGGTATCCCATAACCATTGTGGTTGTAGGGGAGCGACGCATCACAAACCTCAATTCTCCAGGGACCAGCATGTTGAGGGCGGGCCCATCTCCTCTCCCTCGCTGCTTTACCTTCCCTGACCCTCAAGAGGGCAGGTACCCATTTACAGTTGGGTGGACTGGGTGGGGAGGGGGGTGACACTGTACTGAAGCCAAGGCACGTAAAGCCGATGCTGCTTAACATTGGCTGGGGGAAAGTGAGTGCTCTGACCACTGAGCTATCCCGTCCCCAGGGAAAAGTAGCCTGTGATAAAGTGAGAGGTGCAGATGTGGGTGATGTGGACATGTGTGACTGTGATAGGGTTGAGGATGTGGGAGAGACAGGCGTGACTGGTCAGTCCAAAGTGTTGCAGAGAATGAGACTGAACCAACGTGCAGGTTGCCACTATCGATCGATCTATCTATCTATCTATCTATCTATCTATCTATCTATCTATCTATCTATCTATCTATCTATCTATCTATCTATCTACCTATCTATCCATCTACCTACCTATCTATCTATCTATCTATCTATCTACCTATCTATCCATCTACCTATCTATCCATCTATCTATCTATCTATCTATCTATCTATCCATCTATATCCATCTATATCCATCTGTCTATCTATCTATCTATCTATCTATCTATCTATCTATCTATCTATCTGTCTGTCTGTCTATCTATCTGTCTATCTATCTATCTATCTATATATAGATATATATAGATATATATATATCTGTCTATCTATCTATCTAACCATCTATCTATCTCTATCTATCTATCCATCTATCTATCTATACATCTATATATACATATATATATATGTATAATATATATATATATGTCTATCTGTCTATCTATCTGTCTGTCTATCCATCCTTTACTTTGATGACCGTGGGGGCACCCCTGAAAACTTGACAACCAGTTCCCTCCATTCCTCTCTCTGTTCTGCCTTTCTCAAAATTTTGCTGAGTTCTAGGCCTGTCCATTCGCTGATGTTGTCCCCCCATCTCTTCCTTGGTCTACCTCTTTTTCTTCCTCCTTGGACAATGTCTTGCAGTATTGTTTTTTGCAAGTCCTTTTGATCTTGTGACATGCCCGTACCATTTAAGTTTACGCTTCTTTACAAAAGGTAGAAAGAATCGACACTTCCACCAGAAATCACTTGCAGGGATGTAATGAAAATGTTTAGAACAATTCAATAAACAATTTTGGGGAAAATGTTTACCATATTCGTGATACATTTACACCATCTCACCTATCCGGCAGTCTAGTAGACTGTTGAGGCACCACTGAAGATTTTGCAACCAGCTTCCTCCACTCTACATTAAAACACATGAAATCTTCTAGTACAGCTAGCTGTCAAAGATGAAAATCATCATAGCGATGTATAGTAGTTATCGCTGTTAACTGCGGGTCATTTATTTGATTTCGACATGTGTAACCACACAAATTGATATGAATCATGTTGTGTTCATTTTATGAAGTTGTAATTTCGTAACGCGTATATCTGCCATGTGTAATTTTCTTTTGAAACATGTAGTCTGCCCTGAGCTCCTACCCCGGTGTCCCTTTGTTAATGGGCTCAGAAAGCACGAATACAATCACTCATTATTCATTTCATCTCTCTCTCTCTCTCTCTCTCTCTCTCTCTCTCTCTCTCTCTCTCTCTCTCTCTCTCTCTCTCTCTCTCTCTCTGTCAGTCTGTCTGTCTGTCTGTCTGTCTGTGTGTCTGTGTGTCTGTGTCTGTGTGTGTGTGTGTGTGTAAAAAGGAAGCAAAAAAAACCCAAACACATATCAATGATTAACAAACTTAACAAGAACACAACGTGACTGAAAACCATTATTTAAGGCATGAGCAAATATGGAGGGCAATTAAGGGCTAATTTGAGTAGGGGGGGGGGGGGGGGGAGTTATCACGAAATCAGCTTTGATATACATAAGAACTGATGTGAAAAGCAAACATATGCGAAGCATAGATCAAGCTGACGTCATGAAAACTATATTGGCCACAATTTTTCACCTTCTTTATCCATCCCATAGTCTAGCAGGACCTTTGAAGAAATACTGAAGAGTTTGCAACTAAATTCCTCCACACTCCTCCCAGTTTTCAGCTTTCTGTCAAAGCCAGTCCACTCTTTGATGCTGTCTTCCCATCGTTTCCTCTGTCTGCCTCTTCGTCTTCCTTCCTTGTACTGTTCCTTGTAGGACAGTCTTGGCCAGTCCAGATCAAGATCTTCGTGTGATATGCCCGTATTGCTTCACTTTGGGTTTTCTCGCTTGCAGGATTAGGGTAGCTGTTGGTTGGTTGGTGGAGAGACATCAAAAGAATCTCTCTCTCTCTCTCTCTTTCTCTCTCTCTCTCTCTCTCTCTCTCTCTCTCTCTCTCTCTCTCTCTCTCTCTCTCTCTCTCTCCTCTCTCTGTGGTTTTTTTTATTATTCTTTTTATATCGAGGATAATGTGTGTGTGTGTGTGTGTGTGTGTGTGTGTGTGTGTGTGTGTGTGTGTGTGTGTGTGTCTGTGTCTGTGTCTGTGTCTGTGTGTGTGTGTGTGTCTGTGTGTGTGTGTGTGTGTGAAAAGTCCTAAAGAGGCTGCTAGCCAATACATGAAGGATGTTGCTAATGACATCTTTGATCAGGGATAACAAAACACGGTACAGTACAGCTGTGATAAATATGTCAACAGTGGGAAAAACAAAAACAAACAAAAAATCAAACAAAAATAAAAACAAAAAACAAAGTAAAACCCAGTGGGAAAAAACTCACAACTTCCGGGAACACCATTGTTTGAAGGATAAAAGACTATAAAAAAAAAACAAAAAAAAAAACCGATCACAAAAGAACTTGTAACAGCACAATGTCAAATTGTTTTTCACGGGCTTTTACAAAGATATGAATCTGAATTGCTTCTACATCCAAGGAGTCAACAGAGTGTAGATGCATTTAGGCTGGCTGGTCTATTTGGCCAAGTGTGATGAAAGGCAGGACAACATAAAACCAAACCTACCTCCTCTTCTGTTGCTTCAGAACATCAATAGCCTGTTGGATCAGGTTCACTATGTATTCTGTATCTAAGTTTATGAACATGTATATTTGACACATTCGGCTATGGCATTGTGCCCTTGGAAAAGGCACTTTACACCTATTTTCTCACCCCACCCAGGTGTAAAAGGGGTACCAACCTCGTGTTGGGGGTTAACCCTGCCATAGACTGGCGTCCTATCCAGGGGGGAGTCTATGACTCTCGGTGGCTTAACGCCACAGAAACCGGGATAAGCACCGGCCTGATGAGCCTTAGGCTCCGACAGACTTTAACTTTTTATATCGGACACACCCAGTCTTAATTTAGTCATCATTCTTTTAAAATTTCTTTTCATTTTAAGCTTTAAATAAAGTTTGATGCCATGTAAGCTTCTAGATTGTCTATAAGACTAAAAACAAAAAAAACCTTATCACTAGATGACAGAGAGAACTCTGAACAAGTTTAATGCACATTGGCCTTTGGCCACAACGCATACAGTGAGCAAGGCAAGAATGCAAGTAAGAGAAACAAAATGCAAAAAAAGAGATCGTCACAATATCTATCTAAGCCAGCTCTCTTACTATCTCTTTGTGCAGTTCAGAAACATTGTTATCCCAAAATAGTATCCAAAAAGTTCAAATGTTATCAGTTCCATGAACTGTTTTAGCTCCACGAGGAAATCCTTGCTTATCAAAGTTACACAGTTTCTCAAAGAAATAATGGGAAAACTATTGATTTGATATATGTTCATAAATAACTCGGGTGTATATTGTTTCATGCTATATATCATTTCCTTCCTTTGTTGGTTTAGACTAGGTCGGTTATATTATAGTGTGTGTGTGTGTGTGTGTGTGTGTTGTGTGTGTGTGTGTGTGTGTGTGTGTGTGTGTGTGTGTATGTGTGTGTGTGTGTATGTGTGTGTGTCCCTGCTTGGTTGTGTGCGCTGGCGTGTGTGTGTGTGTGTGTGTGTGTGTGTGTGTGTGTGGTGTGTGTGTGTGTGTGTGTGTGTGTGTGTGTGTGTGTGTGTGTGTGTGTGTGTCCCCTCTTGGTTGTGTGCACTGGTGTGTGTGCTTGTGGGCTTAAATTAGGGTATTGATTGTGATATTGCAGCAAGGAGTTTCAACTATAATTGCACAATACAGCGCCTCGTGAGAACTTTTGTATTTTCATTTAATTGTTTTCTGTCTGGTGTACTAACTGTAATATTTATGCTTACGTGGGTGCACACGTGGGTTTTGTGTGTATGTGTACGCTTGAGGGCTAGCCCGCAGGCATAAGTACGCCCTTCTGCACGTGTGCATGTTAGCGTGTGTGCGCGTTAGTGTGTGCATGGGTGCTTCTGGATGCCTTAGCTTTGTACGTGACATGCTGAAGAGAGAGAGAGAGTGAGAGAGAGAGAGAGGAGAGAGACAGAGGGAGAGATAGAGAGGGAGAGAGCAGAGGGAGAAGAGAGAGAGAGAGAGAGAGGAGAGAGAGAGAGAGAAAAAGAAAGAAGAAAGAAGAGAGAGAGAGAGAGAGAGAGAGATGAGAGAGAGAGAGAGAGAGAGTAGAGAGTGAGAGAGAGGAGAGAGGAGAGAGAGAGAGAGAGAGAGAGAGAGAGAGAGAGAGAGAGAGAACTCCAACTCCAACTCGAAAGGTTTATTCATGAAAAAAGGCCACTGGCCCATACATGAAGGGGGTTGCCGAATAATGATAACGATAATTGCTTTAAGCTGACACACACGAGGCTACTCCAAGCCATGGAAACCACAGCATTGATTAGTAATGTACATCGAGACACGAAACTCTTTACTGTCCAGATATGTTACCGCATTCCGAGCCTTTCTTTTGTCCAGTCTTTGTCACACACCCTTAGGTCTAGGCTAGCCAAGAGAGGGTTGTAATAGTTCTCTAAGTGTCGCTAAGTCCCTTGAAGCACGCAATAGGGTCTCGTGTAGCGTGTTCTGGATTCGCTTCCCATTCCCCAAACTGGCGAGTTTGACATGTTCCTCTTTTAACATGTTTTTCTCTTGCTGTTTGACAAACCAGTACACACATACTGGCTCAGTGTCTGGTTGGCATGCCTACTGGATCACAATGTCGTCTGACTTACACGTCACAATATCTTCACCGTCTGAATGATGTAGCACGGATTTTCTAAACTGTGTATTTCTTTGTCTGTCTCTTAGCCTTTTATGTAGGGATCTATCAGTTAGAGTAGCCAGGTACGGTTTGACATTTCCTGTGTCGAATGCACCAACAATATTATCATCGTTCACCTCAGGCTGCAAAACACACACATCAACACAGTCACTACAATCAGACATACAGGGAGGTTCTAAATCAACCGATGATGGCAACTTAACTGATGTTTTTGTGTTGATGTCCTGTGTGTGTGTTGTTGGTAGGTCTATTCCATGTGTATCTACACATGCTGTATTCCCCTGTTCTACTCCACTGTCAGGCAGACTCGAGGCACTGAGAACACAGTCACTTTCACACACAACACTTGCCTGCATCTCTTTATGCTTTCGAGAACGCTCCACATCTCCTCGTCTTTGAGAAAACGATTTTTTCCTGTAGTACTGTGCTTGTGTGCTGCATTCACTGTTGGATCCCCATGTTGGTTGACACTGCTGTGTCCACTGGTTTCAGTGGCAAGACAAAAACCACGCTGTCCCCTTCTCCTGCCACTTTCCAGCTGGAAACTGCATTGTCAGTCAGCAGGGCGCCTAAGGTCCTCTCCACAGCCGCTGGAAGTCCAGTAACTGCCATTTTTAATGAATTTCTAGTTTTACTGCTGCTCACAGAAAATGTACGCCCTGTCCGCTTCACTTCTCGTGACCGACTGCCACAAGAGAGAGAGAGAGAGAGAGAGAAGAGAGAGAGAGAGAGAGAGAGAGAGAGAGGAGAGAGAGAGGGGAGGGGAGGAGAGAGAGAGAGAGAGAGAGAACTCGAACTTGAACTTGAACTCGAACTCGAATTATTTATTCACAAAAAGGCCATTGACCCATACATGAAGGGGGTTGCCAAACTGCTTAGTATTTTGGTGTGGAATAAAAGACAACAGCAATGACAACAGCAAAATTATTGTATAGCAACAAAATCAGTAGCAAAAAATATGACTTACGATAATAAAGTATCTCTTATTCTAAATGCTTTACACAAATATAGAGTGAGGCTGCACACAACCTCTGGCTGAGTTGATGCCATGAGTAAACAGAGTCTAAATGAATTAGGCTGCCTTCTATATTTCACAGGGATGTAACTCTGCCTAACATCCTCTAACACTGGACAACACAACACAAAATGTACTTCATCTTCAGGTGCTTGTTTACATCAAGGGCATTGTAACCTGAGGTCATCAACATCGTATGAGAGAGAGAGCATTAATTGTCGATTAAATAAAATCTTGAATCTTGAATCTCCTGGTTGCATCACACCAAGTACATCATCCAAATAAAAATAATAAGAAGAAAATAAACTTTGAAAGCAAAACATGAAGTCAGTGAATATATATAGAATACTCACACGAGAATGGCATATCAAGCAGCCACAAGGACTTATAATGGTAACAAGCGTACAAACAACAGTATAATGACAAAATACTTTCCTTTCGTCCGTTGACAGCATGAAAAACATACCTGGAGAGATTGTGTCCGTGATTTGCATTAATTTTATTTCTTTCAGCAGTCTGTATAGAGGCATGCATTTTGATTCTTTAAAAAAAAATCTCTCCTAAATCTGAATATAACTTGCAATCAAATAGAAAGGTACATTTAAAAAACAACAGAAAGGTACATTCAGTTTCTATTTTGTTCTCACATGAGTTAGTTAAAATCTGTCCCGA
>CM060322.1:41541649-41546649 GCA_030674155.1 Stramonita haemastoma | reverse complement strand
GGTGGGGTGGGGGTGGGGGGGAGTTGAAGGGGGGAGGGAGGTAAGGGGTTTATTGCAGAGGCATCACCAGCTGGGATTTGCCACGTCAATCCAAATGCATTTCTATTCAACTTCATCATTTTTCGCGGCTAATGGCAGAAAAGACAGATATTGTGTCACTCCCTTTTTATTTGACATGCATTACGGGTGAGCCCCAGTAATTAAGAAGTTGCAATGGCCCAAATGTGGCCAGCATTTCCTGAGTTACCAGATGCTTGTTTTGTGAGTGCTGTAACTTTTACTACAGCTGGTAGGCTTAGCAGTCTGACTGGTTACAGTTCAAGAAACGTGATTTTATATATTATTATATATTATTTATTTTATGTATTTATGGACTTTTGGACTTAGTTGCTCTTAGGTTTTTTGTTTTGTTTTGTTTTTTTTCCATAATATTGATTTAATGTGAGAAAAATATGTTAAAATGTTTTGATATATTTGTAATTTTTATTGGATTGCTCTCTTTGCAGCTGTCCCCTCAATTCTTACCTGTTTGATTTATTTAATCATAATCAGTATATCTGTTCTGACATTAATGTTCCGGTCAGTTAGGGGTTATGTATTTGTTGAATTCATTGGCCTTTTTTAAAAATTATTATCAATGCATCTAGTAGGGATTATGCATCTGTTGATGAAAGTATACCTATTCTCTGAAATCATAGGTTGATCTTTTTTGTTGTTGTTGTTGATGGTGTTTTTTCTTTTGTTATATTTGTTGTTGTTGTTGTTGGGGTTGGAGGGTTTCTTTTGTTTTTGTTGTTTGGTTGTTTTGTTTTTGGGGGGCGTTTGTTTTGTTGTTGGTTCTTCAGGTTTTTTTGTTTAGGGTTTTTTTTAAATTATTTTTAGGGGAGGGCGGGGGGGGCTGCTATTCCCTAATCAGGGCAAGAGCCAGATGAAAAAAAGTATGTGCATGCTTACTCTGTTACCCTTGGAAAATAATGATTATTCATTCATTCATTCATTCATTCATTCTCTCTCTCTCTCTCCTCTCTCTCTCTCTCTCTCTCTCTCTCTCTCTCTCTCTCTCTCTCTCTCTCTCTCTCTCTCTCTCTCTCTCTCTCCAGTGAGAAAATCCAGCATAACTCAGTCAAGGCTCCCTTCCTTTTACCAAGTCCCAAGAGTGGTCATTCTGTGCTATAATTGGTACTAGATCTAGCTGGGCTGGGACAGATAGCAGCTGAGAGGAGCTGAAAGTGGGAGAAACAGTTGTGTGTAGATCTCTCTCTCTCTCTCTCTCTCTCTCTCTCTCTCTCTCTCTCTCTCTCTCTCTCTCTCTCTCTCTCTCTCTCCTCTCTCTCTCTCTCTCTCTCTCTCTTCCTTAGAGAGACACACAGAGCACAGCACAGAAATCCAACATCACTCAGTTCAGAGTGCTTGCTAGCTATATTTAGCGCGCCCCTTCCTTTTACCAGTCCAAGTGTGGTCAGTTCCTGCTATAATTAGCACCAGCTGCCCCCCCCCCACCCCCACCCCTCCCCATCTGGACTAGGTGGGCTGAATTAATTAGCAGCGTAAAGGAGCTGGAAGTGGGGACAACTGATAGCTGTGACATAGAGACACAAAGACACACACATACACACTCCTACAGATACACACAGACACAGATACACACACACACGCACGCACGCATGGGGGACGAGATAGCCTAGTGGTCAGAACATTGCGCTGGCAATTTGACGACCCGGGTTCGATTTCCGGTCGAGGAGATTTTTCTCCTGGAGTTAACATCAGTGCTGACTCCACTCTCCCCCGAAGTCCTTCGGATGAGACTATAAACCGATGTCCCGTGTGTGAACGCACGCAGAACATCTTGCGCACACGTTAAATCCTGTTCCGCTTTTCGTAAGAGTAGGCCATCGTGTGCCGGTGGGATGAGATGACATTTACAAAACTGCATACACACGGGGACTGGATGGAAAAAGCACATGAGTGCTTATCCCATTATCCTCGACATAAGAGAATAAAATAAACGCACGTACGCATGCACACACACACACACACACACACACACACACACACACACACACACACACACACACACACACACACACACACACACACACACACACACACACACACACACAAACTGAATACACACGGGGGCTTGATGTAAAAAAAAGCACATGAAGGCCTATTCCATTATCCTCGATATAAAAAAAGAATAAATAAATAAATAAAATAAACTCTCACACACACACACACACACACACACACACACACACACACACACACACACACACACACACACACACACACACACACACACACACACACAGAGAGAGAGAGAAAACAGATAAACGAGACAAACATACACGACCCTTTTGTATATCTATAGCGTAACTGTTTTGATCCCTCATACTTCAATACTTTTATCTATTTGTGCATCTGTTCGTTTATTCTTTTTTTTTAAATTCATTTATCTATTCAGCAGTCATCGAATGGTCCCCGTGTGTTACATATGAGAGATGAAGAGCGAAATAGTTTGCAGGGTACAAAGTTTTGTCTAAACTACTATTCACACCAAAGTCACACACGCGTGATCACAAACTAACACTCATACGCACTCATGCACGCATGCACGGACGAATGGACGGACGGACGGACGCACACACTCACGTGCACACACGCACGCATACATACACGCATGCACGCACGCACGTACGCACGCATGTGCGCACACACACACACACACACACACACACACACACACACACACACACACACACACACACACACACACACACACAGAGCAAAATTGTGATTGTTGTGGACTTTAACGACGTTCCAGTCCGATAATTATTTTTTCTTGTTTGTAAAGTTTTGTGGTTTTTTGGTGCACTATTTTTCCTGTTGACTGTATTGAATTTCTATCGTTGTTTATTTTGTTTGGGGTTGTTGTTTTTTGTTGTTGTTGTTGTTGTTGTTGTTGTTGTTGCTGTTGTTTTTTGTTTTTGTTTGTTTTTCTTTTTTTGTTTTTTTGTGGTTGTTCTTTTTTTTTCCGGGAAGGAGGAGACGTTGCTGTTTGTAGTTGATTTTTCGCAGTTATTGTTGGGTTTTCCCGTTCTTGTTTTGTGGGTTGTTTTTTGGTTGGGGAGGGGGGGGATTACTTACACTAAGTTAGGCTGTTGTTGTTGTTTTTTCTTTCTTTCTTTCTTGTGAAATTCAGTAACTGAAATGTATTTCCAGTTTACATTGGAATTACTGATTTTGGTAGAAATTGTTTAGAACTGCATTTTCCTTTTTGTTTATTGCAGTAAAGTAGGTTAGTAACTTAAAGGTTGGGGTTTTTTGTTGTGTTTTTTTTATCACTTAGCAAGTGTTGATCCCTTAAAATTCCTTCTCAAATACACTTCCATCTACACCCTCTTCCCCTGACACTCACCCACCCACTCTCTCTCTCTCTCTCTCTCTCTCTCTCTCTCTCTCTCTCTCCTCTCTCTCTCTCTCTCCTCTCTCTCTCTCTCTCTCTCTCTCTCTCTCTCTCTCTTCTCTGTGTGTGTGTGTGTGTGTGTGTGTGTGTGTGCTTTGTTTGCTGTGGTTTTTTGCGCTTTTTTTATAAACTTTGATTTGTTATTGTTTTTGTTTTTATTTTGTTTGTTTGTTTGTTTGCCTTTTCTGCACGGATATGTGTGGGTATTGGCTTATTCTATTATTATGATGTGTCTGTGTTGGTTCATTTTCTTATCATACTATGATGTATCCCTAAGGGTGGGGACTGGATGTAAAAAAGTACATGAGTGCTTATTCATTATCCTCGAAATAAAAGAATTTGATTTGATTTGATTTGATTCTGCTTCCAAGCCAACATTGGAGGAAAGTTCGCCGCACTCACACGCCATTGACAATGATGTGAAAACACTAGCCAACAACATCAAAGAAGTGCTAACGACAGCAGCAGAAGAAACATTAGGCAGAAGCAGAACAAAGAAACAACCCTGGGTGACAAATGAGGTTCTTGACCTCTGCGACAAAAGAAGAGAACTTAAGAAGCAAAAGTTCACAAGTCAAGAAGCCAACAACAAGTACATGGATAGCCACAGAGAAGTGAGGAAAAAGATGAGAGAAGCCAAAGAAGCGTGGATAGAAGAACAATGCAACAACATCGAAGATGGAATGGCCAAGGGAAACAGCAAAACAGCTTACAACACTCTGAAAGCACTAACTAAAACCACACAGCCTAAAGCCTCTGTTATTGAAGACAAAGAAGGAAATCTTTTAACGGAAAACAATGCCATCCTCCAACGCTGGACAGAATACTGTGAGGGATTGTATAACTACCCACTACACCCAGATACCAACATAGTTTCCAACAAATCCCCTGAACACCAAGATAAAGACCCACCAATACTAAGGTGTGAAGTAGACACAGCTATTAAACAATTGAAGAAGGGGAAGTCCCCTGGAATCGATAACATCCCAGCTGAACTCATAAAAAATGGAGGGAATGAAACAGCAAGGCGATTCACAGATCTTTGTCAGAAGATCCACGACACCAAAGAATGTCCAAAAGAATGGACACAGTCTCTTGTAATACCCCTGCCAAAGAAAGGAAACCTCAAGCAATGTCAGAACTACAGAACCATCAGTCTCATAAGCCACCCTAGCAAGATCATGCTGCAGGTAGTCCTCAACAGACTGAAAAACCAAGCAGAAAAACTCCTGGCAGAAGAACAAGCGGGCTTTAGACCAAAACGCAGCACAATGGGACAAATTTTCAACCTGAGAATTCTGATAGAGAAGCATCTCCAACACCAAAAGACTTGTACCACAATTTTATAGACTTCAAAAAGGCCTTTGACAGGGTATGGCATGACGGCCTCTGGCAAGTACTCAGGCACTTCAACATTGACAACTGCCTAATTGAAGTCATCAAGGCTCTGTACGAGAATGCAAGAAGTGCAGTTTCCATGAACAATCACGTGGGCGAGTTCTTCAAGACCACGGTTGGAGTCCGCCAGGGCTGC
>CM060322.1:41526649-41536649 GCA_030674155.1 Stramonita haemastoma | reverse complement strand
TCACAGAAATAAAAATATAGTCAACCTTTTCATTAATGTCATGCAACTTTACTCTTAACTAGAATTTGCTAAGACAGGCAGATTTAACAGACAGACAGACAGACACGCAGACAGGCAGGCAGACAGACAAGCTGACAGGCAGGCAGACAGGCAGGCAGGCATAAAGACAGAGACACACAGACAAACAAGACAGACAGGCAGACAGACAAGACAGGCAGACAGACAGACAGGCATACAGACAGACAGACAAGACACACAGACACACAGACAGACAGTCAGAGACAGACACACAGACACACAGACAGACACACAGACACACAGACACACAGACAGAGGGAGGGAGGGCCTCTTTGAAAAAAAAAAAAAAAAAAAAAAAAAGGCTGAGAAGTTAGTGATGTGAAATGGAAGGAATGTGGGTGTTTAGTGAGCTTCTAACCGAGTTTCCGTGTTTCTCTCTCTCTCTCTCTCTCTCTCTCTCTCTCTCTCTCTCTCTCTCTCTCTCTCTCTCTCTCTCTCTCTCTCTCTCTCTCTCTCTCTCTCTGCGTCACCAATGGCGACACCTGGCATTTTTACTGTGTGACTGACTGACAGTCACTGTGATGGAGTTCATTATTACATGCATGCACATCTAGCAATCACTCAGTCCATTACTTTGGGGAGGGGGGGGGGGGGTATGCTTAGCTTTTACTTTTTTTTATATTTGTGTCACTCCACCACATAAGGAGCCGCATTGCATCAGAGGTCAATTATTAATCTGCAATAAAATGGCTATGCAATATATAAAAAAAAAAACAGATTGAAAATCTGACAATTCAATCAAAAATTATTCCAACTTGAAATGATGGACTGCAGGAAATTACAACATGAAAATTGACAAGTTAAAGCATCTTAATAGGTAGCCAGAATGAGGGCTCTGGTGTTTTAAAAACAATGTTTAAAGGCAAAAGGAAACAAAATTATACCTTGATATTTCACTACAAGGTAGAAGAATGGCTCTAGTTTTATAATCAATCAAAATCTTAAAATCGACAACTTGACTTCCAACTGTCTTTAATGGCTCCTAGCGGAAAAGTGGGTCAGGAAAAAGTGGGTCAGGAAAAAGTGGGTCAGGTGCTAAGCCACTCATTTCGTGGTGGAGGTCACATTTTGTTTTGGGGGTTGGAAGCTTTTTTTTTCTTTTTTCTTTTAAATCTAATTTACTCTGTGAGGAAGAATGGCACTGGAAGTGTGTGTGTGTGTGTGTGTGTGTGTGTGTGTGTGTGTGTGTGTGTGTGTGTGTGTGTGTGTGTGTGTGGGCGCGTGCGTGCGTGTTGTGTGTGTGTGTGTGTGTGTGTGGTGCACATGTGTGTATGTGCATATAGTTATGTGTGTTTTGTGTGTTTGTGTGTGTGTGTGTGTGTGAGAGAGAGAGAGAGAGAGAGAGGAGAGTGAGGAGAGAAGAGAGTGAGAGAGAGAGAGAGAGGAGAGAGAGATGGAGAGAGAGAGAGATGAGAGAGAGAGAGAGAAGAGAGAATAAATAAAATAAATAATAATAAAATAGATAAAATAAATGCTTTCTGAGTGTTCAATAAAGAAGAAGATAAAGAATCAACAACAAAAAAATAATATGGAAAATAATCTTTTGTAAAACTGTGAAAAAAAAGAATTAAGGGCCATTGATAGTGTTACGAGCTCCGCTAAACAAAATGATTTATTCTGAAATAGATTTTCCCATTACAAATCTGGTAACCTCTGAAGTCAGAATGTGGCTACCTTCATGGTGGGCAAAAAGGGTCGTGTTTGCAAAATCTCATCATTGGTGAACCTTGGAGCTCTAGCCAAGGAAAGCAACAACAAAAAAATATCTGGTATATTGTATGCCAAAGCCTAGGGTTCAGCAGCGTTTGAGCGTGTTTACCTTTTGGATAGGTGACCGTTATTTGCTTCAGAACAGTTCCCCAGTTCACCCAGCTATGAATGGGTACCTGCCCTCTTTAGTGTCAGGGAAGGTAAAGCAGTGAGGGAGAGGAGATAAGTGCTCGCCTCAAAATGCTATCCCCTAAAAAAAAAAAAAAATTTAAGCTGAGGCCTCTGATGCCTCGCTGCCCAATGACCACAAAGTTTATGGGAACACCCTTACTCATAATTCTATGAAGCACCATTTATTTACAGGTGTGGCAGTGTTTTCTTTCAGCTAGATGTTGACTTGACCAGAGTAGAGTGATCACACTGGAAATACTATATGATGTCATCACTGGAAATACTATATGATGTGATAGACTGGAAAATAATACTATAGGATGTGATCAGACTGGAAATACTATGTGATCAGACTGGAAATACTATACTATGTGATCAGACTGCAAATACTATAGGATGTGATCAGACTGGAAATACTATAGGATGTGATCAGACTGCAAATACTATAGGATGTGATCAGACTGCAAATACTATAGGATGTGATCAGACTGGAAATATTATAGGATGTGATCAGACTGGAAATACTATAGGATGTGATCAGACTGGAAATACTATAGGATGTGATCAGACTGGAAATACCATATAATGTGATCATATTGGAAATACTATATAATGTGATCATATTGGAAATACTATAGGATGTAATCAGACTGGAAATACTATACTATGTGATCAGACTGGAAATACTATAGGATGTAATCAGACTGGAAATACTATAGGATGTCATCAGACTGGAAATACTATATGATGTGATCAGACTGGAAATACTACAGGATGTGATCAGACTGGAAATACTATATGATGTAATCAGACTGGAAATACTATAGGATGTGATCAGACTGGAAAATAATACTATAGGATGTGATCAGACTGGAAATACTATATGATGTGAACAGACTGGAAATACTATATGATGTCATCAGACTGGAAATACTATAGGATGTGATCAGACTGGAAATACTATATGATGTCATCAGACTGGAAATACTATAGGATGTCATCAGACTGGAAATACTATATGATGTGATCAGACTGGAAATACTATAGGATGTGATCAGACTGGAAATACTATAGGATGTAATCAGACTGGAAATACTATAGGATGTGATCACTGGAAATACTATAGGATGTGATCAGACTGGAAATACTATAGGATGTGATCAGACTGCAAATACTATAGGATGTGATCAGACTGGAAATACTATAGGATGTCATCAGACTGGAAATACTATATGATGTGATCACTGGAAATACTGTATGATGTGATCAGACTGGAAATACTATATGATATATTCAGACTGGAAATACTAAATGACGTGATCACTGCAAATACTATATGATGTGATCAGACTGGAAATACTGTAGGATGTGATCAGACTGGAAATACTATAGGATGTGATCAGACTGGAAATACTATATGATGTCATCAGACTGGAAAATAATACTATATGATGTGATCAGACTGGAAAATAATACTATATGATGTGATCAGACTGGAAATACTATAGGATGTGATCAGACTGGAAATACTATATGATGTGATCAGACTGGAAATACTATAGGATGTAATCAGATTGGAAATACTATAGGATGTGATCAGACTGGAAATACTATAGGATGTGATCAGACTGCAAATACTATAGGATGTGATCAGACTGGAAATACTGTATGATGTGACCAGACTGGAAATACTATATGATGTGATCAGACTGGAAATACTATAGGATGTGATCAGACTGGAAATACTATAGGATGTGATCAGACTGGAAATACTATAGGATGTGATCAGACTGGAAAATACTATAGGATGTGATCAGACTGGAAATATTATAGGATGTGATCAGATTGGAGATACTATAGGATGTGATCAGACTGGAAATACTGTGTGATGTGATCAGACTGGAAATACTATAGGATGTGATCAGATTGGAAATACTATAGGATGTAATCAGACTGGAAATACTATAGGATGTGATCAGACTGGAAATACTATAGGATGTGATCAGACTGCAAATACTATAGGATGTGATCAGACTGGAAATACTATAGGATGTGATCAGACTGCAAATACTATATGATGTGATCAGACTGGAAAATAATACTATATGATGTCATCAGACTGGAAAATAATACTATATGATGTGATCAGACTGGAAATACTATAGGATGTGATCAGACTGGAAATACTACATGATGTAATCAGATTGGAAATACTATAGGATGTGATCAGACTGGAAATACTATATGATGTGATCAGACTGGAAATACTATAGGATGTGATCAGACTGGAAATACTGTATGATGTGACCAGACTGGAAATACTATATGATGTGATCAGACTGGAAATACTATAGGATGTGATCAGACTGGAAATACTATAGGATGTGATCAGACTGGAAATACTACAGGATGTGATCAGACTGGAAATACTATAGGATGTGATCAGACTGGAAATACTATAGGATGTGATCAGACTGGAAATACTACAGGATGTGATCAGACTGGAAATACTATAGGATGTGATCAGACTGGAAATACTATACTATGTGATCAGACTGGAAATACTATAGGATCTGATCAGACTGGAAATACTATAAGATGTGATCAGACTGGAAATACTATAAGATGTGATCAGACTGGAAATACTATAGGATGTGATCAGACTGGAAATACTATAGGATGTGATCAGCCTGGAAATACTATAGGATGTGATCAGACTGGAAATACTATAGGATGTGATCAGACTGGAAATACTATAGGATGTAATCAGACTGGAAATACAATATGATGTAATCAGACTGGAAATACTATATGATGTGATCAGACTGGAAATACTATAGGATGTGATCAGGACTGGAAAAATACTATAGGATGTGATCAGACTGGAAATACTATCATTGTCCATATTATATCCCGGTGCGATGGACGAGTGCAAAACAGCGTGAATGCACACAAGATAAATGGAAGCAAGAAACAAGCCCATGCACGCGCACACACACACACATTCTCGTATCACTTAAAGTGGAAAGACATTAAAATTGCAGACACACACATACACACACACAAGCAGTACACAGGTGCATGTTTACACACACACACACACACACACACACACACACACACACACACACACACACACACACACACACACACACACACACCTTCTGCATTCAAACCAAAAAAAAAAGAACTTTTATCCATAAACACAAAACTTGACACACAGGAACTACCACAAAAAAAACAAATATGTTAAGATTTATTTAATCATCATTATTTTGCAAGTCACAGCAAAAAAAACAGGCCATTTAAAGTTAAAAAAATATTACAACAATACTACACTCTCTCTCTCTCTCTCTCTCTCTCTCTCTCTCTCTCTCTCTCTCTCTCTCTCTCTCTCTCTCTCTGTGCCATAATAAGCACTTGAAAAATTTTATTCCAAACAACAAAAATGAAACAGACATAAGGCAATGCCAAAAAGAATGTTTGGGAGAAACTTTCAAAACAAAAAAAAAATCATTAAAAAAAAAATAAAGGGAGGAGGAGGAAGAAGAAAAAGAAGGAAACAAAAAAAACTTAATTAGCATCTAGAAAAATAAGTAGCAAGCATTATCAATTCTGTACAGCAGTTCCACCAATGGCGGGACAATTTGCGTATGCCGAATATGTCATCCCTTTATTTACCCCTTCATTCTGCCCGAGAATGTTCAGAAGTGTCATACAACGGGAGGACTATCCTCAGATATATTGCAGCAGAGGCACTGAATTCACTATGATCCCTGAATTGATACAAAGAATACACACTGCATCATCACAAAACATATCAACATTCTGCCTGTGACTATGGAGCGATTCAAATACTGGAGGGATGCAAACGTTACCAGCGAAAAATGCTACTCCAAAAAATGAAAGATGGGAGTGGACAAAATTGCACATGTACAGGCACTATCCATGTATGCACGAATGCATGAATGTATGCAGCATACACACACGCACGCAACACGCATGCACGCACGCTCGCGCACGCACACACACACACACACACACACACAAACGTATGCACAAAAATATAAATTCAGCAATAGCAACAGCAACAAAAAAAAAAGGCACAATCCAATTCTCTTCTTTTTTTATAAATATAAACACGCTAAAGGCACAATCATACTGTTTCCTCCCTTTATATACTATACACATGGCAATATGTTGTAAAACTCCACACAAAGAAAAACTCTCTTTTTCTTCTTGCAGCAAAATATCAAAGCTGTGTAATGCGCTTGCGGAATTATTTTTCGCTTCCTGAAAGTTCACTGGGTGACAATATGAATATAATTATATATTATACTGTGTAAACATACTTAACAAGTCATTGAAAGTGAGAAATGACACCGACACTGAACAAGGGAAGTAACTTTTCTACTCCAAAAAATGGTGAACAATATCTGCAGAATTAACGTTCTCTCTCCTCTTCAATGTATATATACCACATACTAAACTTTGTTGTTCTATCTCTCTGATTTCAGTTTTTAGAAACTTTTCTTTTCATTTCTGATCATCTGAATAGTTGGTTATTTTCTGAGCATTTAACAAAGAAGAAGAAAAAGAAGCTTGTTATTTGGTAACTTCATATCTAAAGTGAATCATTAGGTGTAAAGAGAACATATAAAGTTAAAGTTAAAGTCTGTCCTGAGCCTAAGGCTCATCAGGCCGGTGCTTATCCCGGTTTTTGTGGCGTGAAGCGACTGAGAGTCATAGACTCCCCCCTGGATAGGACACCAGTCTATCGCAGGGTTAACCCCCAACACAAGGTTGGTACCCCTTTTACACCTGGGTGGGGTGAGAAAATAGCCGTAAAGTGCCTTTTCCAAGGGCACAGCACCATAGCCGAAAGCTTGGATCGAACCCGCAACCTTTAGATTACGAGTCCAACGCCCTAACCACTAGGCTACAGCGGTGGCTAAAGAGAACATATCTTTCTTTAAAAGTTTGCTGCAGTTTCTTTTTTGAGGGTTTTTTTTTTTGCATGCATGATGTGGGGGGGGGGGGGGGGTTGCAAGCATGATTATGTGTGTTGTTTTCCATTTTTCTTTTTTTTGTGTGTGTGTTTATCTCTACTATCTTTCTTTCAAAATGCTATTCTTCCTCCCCAACATCCTGTCTTTTCGAGGCCTACAGCTGTCAAGTTTCCCCCACTCCTCTCAGCTGCTAATTAACCCATCCCATCCCAGTCCAGTTTGGAGTCAGCTGGTGCTAATTATAGCAGGAACTGACCACACTTGAACAGGTAAAAGGAAAGGGGCACGCTAAATTAATTAAGCACTCTTGACTTGAGCAATGTTGGATTTGTACGCTGTGGGGCCATCAACAAAAAGCTAATACTTACAGAAAAAAACAAAAAACCCACCAAAGCACCATTCTCAACAACAACAACAACAACAACAAAAAATGACACAGAATACATCCATAACTCCCAGGCCCCAGCAAACTGCAATCACCCCTCATACACAAAAGCGGGACGCCCCTTGGTACCCAGACCCGTCACTCTGAAAATGGAGCCCGCAAACGGCGTCTTGTCCAGGTCTTCTTTGGAGGACTTGCGGGCAGAGGTGACGTACAGCTCATCCAGGTTGGGGCCTCCCCAGCACACTGACGATGGCTGCCTGGCTGGGAACTGGATTACCTGTAGTGATTTACCTGTAAAAAAGGTAAAAAGGTAAAGGTGTCCCATAACCTGTGTGGTTGTTTTATTATTTATTTGTTATTTATTTACTATTTTATATCAAGGATAATGGAATAAGCACTCTTGTGCTTTTTTTACATCCAGTCCCTGTGTGTATGCAGTTTTATAAATGTCATCTGTTCCCACCGGCACATAATGGCCTACTCTTACGAAAAGCAGAACAGGACTTAACATGTGCGCAAGATGTTCTGCATGCATTCATACACAGGGCCTCGGTTTATAGTCTCATCCGAAGGACTTTTGGGGAGAGTGGAGTCAGCACCGATATTAACCCAGGAGAAAAATCTCCTTGACCGGAAATCGAACCCAGGTTGTCAAATTGCGAGCGCAATGTTCTGACCACTAGGCTATCCCGTCCCCCAGTTGTACGGGAGCGAGGCATCAGAGACCTCAGCTTCTCCAGGGGCCAGCATATTGAGGGCGGCGTCCATCTCCTCTCCCTCGCTGCTTTACCTTCCCTGACCCTAAAGAGAGCAGGTACCCATTTACAGCTGGGTGAACTGGGGGACTGTACTGAAGCCAAGGCGCGCAAACGGTCATCCATCCAACTGGTAACCACGCTCGACACTGCTTAACTTGACTGGGGAAAGAGAGTGCTCTGACCACTTAACTACCCCAACTTTCCTGTGCAGATGTGATATTGATAGTTAATACCTGTACAGATGTGATATTGATAGTTAATACCTGTACAGATGTGATATTGATAGTTAATACCTGTACAGATGTGATATTGATAGTTAATACCTGTACAGATGTGATATTGATAGTTAATACCTTTACAGATGTGATATTGATAGTTAATACCTGTACAGATGTGATATTGATAGTTAATACCTGTACACATGTGATATTGATAGTTAATACCTGTACACATGTGATATTGATAGTTAATACCTGTACAGATGTGATATTGATAGTTAATACCTGTACACATGTGATATTGATAGTTAATACCTGTGCAGACATTATACTGATAGTACCTGAAACACATACACACAGGTGTCATGTTGAAACCTCATCCCAAAATCAGACTGCAGCTAGCTAACTTAATAGAGGGTAAAAACGGCTGAATATACAGTACCAACCTCAACACTGGTATACCTCAGAGCTCTAGCCAAAGAACAACAACAAGTCAAACTCATGTCAAGTCAAAAACACTTTATAAATCATCCCCTGAAAGGCAATTACAATAACAACAACAGCAACAACCCCCCCCCCCCCCCCCCAAAAAAAAAAAGAAAAAACCAACAAAAATGACCCCAGGTTCGATTCATGGTCGAGGGGATTTTTTTCCTGGAGTTAACATATGTGCGGACTCCACTCTCCCCCAAAGTCTTCCAGATAAGACTTATAAACCAAGGTTCCGTGTGTGAAAGCACATACATCTTGCACGCACGTTAAATCCTGTTTCGCTTTTCCTAAGAGTAGGGTATTGTGTGCTGGTGGGAACAGATGACATGTAAAAACTGCATACACACGGGGACTGGATGTAAAAAAGCGCATGAATGTTTATTCCATTTTCCTCGATATAAAAGAATAAAATAAATATAATTTAAAAAATAGAGGGTAAAAACGGTTGAATATACAATATGCCTCAGAACTCTAGCCAAGGAACAACAACAACAGCAACCAAAAAATACCCCAACAACAACAAAAATGACCGCCAACTGACCAGTCTCAGGGTCCAGATGGACCACAGCACTGCCATTCCAACAGGCAAGCCACAGCCGGCCATCCACGTCAATGGTCAGTCCGTCAGGATTGACGTCCCCAAGGCCGGTGTCCCCAGGGAGAGTGACCACTGTCCGCTGATTACCTGCACAGGATATATGTATATACAGAGAGTGGTCAGTGTGTGTGTGTGTGTGTGTGTGTGTGTGTGTGTGTGTGTGTGTGTGTGTGTGTGTGTGTGTGTGTGTGTGTGTGTGTGTGTGTGAGTGTGAGAGAGCTGGGGGGGGGTTGTGTATTTCTCTAGTTGAGACACTAACCCTCTTGCATTCGGTGTCTCTGAACACACACTGCCCCTAGATTTCGCATTCCATCACGAAATCAGGTCAGGCACACATGCTCCCTCGCCTTTTCCTCCTTCTAAGTACATACCAGCAGCTATAATTACTTCCAGACACTCTACAGGGTTTTTCCTTCTGGCCTGATAGAGCTTTGACTTGTGGTACCAATTAGTGATGGTCACAGTGTGATGGATATCTACTGTGTGTAAATCCCCAGCAAATCCCGGATCAGGACTTAGGGGGTTAATTATTCAATCCCAGCAAATCCCAGATCGGGACCAAGAGGGTTAATGTGTCG
>CM060322.1:41496649-41514149 GCA_030674155.1 Stramonita haemastoma | reverse complement strand
TCATGACAGTTCCCCAGCTGTAAAAGGGTACCTGCCCTCTTTAGGGTCAGGCAAGGAAAAGCAGCGAGGGAGAGAATGGCACCGCCCTCAATATGCTGGCCCTTAGAGAAGCTGAGGTCTCTGATGCCTTGCTCCCCTACTGTGTAGGTTATGGGAAAACCTTTACCTTTTTTTTGTCTGTATGGTCAGCGATTTTTTTTAATGTTTGTATTAAGTTGTCTGCACTTAGACATCTCTTTCTGGATGCTTTATTCTTAATGTCAGTATTCTAGATGTTTATATGTAGCTATTTAGGCTACATTAAATATCTATATTTTAGATGACTTGTTTTGTTGTTGTGCATTCCCCAGCTTAACACTCTGGGGTCACCCAGAATGTGCACTCTGGATCACTCATCCCACCTGGGAATCACTGCGAGATTAAAATTGCACACTGAATGAGAAGTTTGCATATATGACTGTTTTCAAGTACCTCGCCATATAGGCAGCCACACTCTGGCTTCAGAGGATTTTTTTTCTCCTTTAAAGGAGAGTGCAGGCTGTTAGCTTGCCATGTCTGAAGGCAATCTCAACATAACATTTTACAACATAACATTTTAGTGTAGCCTGTAGGCCTTGGCAATTCACTGACTGACCACATCAATAACTGACACAACTCTCGGCGTGGGCCAAGATGACTGTACTTGATATTTCTATTCAGGTGACTGTATGTCTGCATTTTGGATATCTTTATTTTGATTCATTTTTTATTTATTTTGATCTTTTATATCGAGGATAATGGGATAAGCACTCTTGTGCTTTTTCACATCCAGTCCCCATGTGTATGCCGTTTTGTAAATGTCAACTGTTCCCACCGGCACACGATGGCCTACTCTTACGAAAAGCGGAACAGGATTTAACGAGTGCGCAAGATGTTCTGCGTGCGTTCACACATGGGACCTCCGTTTATAGTCTCATCCGAAGGACTTTGGGGGAGAGTGGAGTCAGCACTGATGTTAACTCCAGGAAAAAAATCTCCTCGAACGGGGATCGAACCTGGGTCGTCAAATTGCGAGCGCAATGTTCTGACCACTAGGCTATCCCATCCCCTATATGTGGTGCCCCACCACGAAATGAGTGCTTAGCACATAGCCCACTTTCCCGCTAGGAGCCATTAAAGGCAGGTTGGGTCAATTTGACAATTTTGAGATTTTGATTAATTATTAAAGTATAGCCGTTATTCTACCTTATAATGAAATATCAAATAACAATTTTGTTTCCTTTTGCCTTTAAACGTGTTTTAAAAATACCCAAGCCCTCATTCTGACCACCTATTAGGATGCTAAACTTGTCAATTTCTCATTTTGTCATTTCCCGCAGTCTAGCATTTCAACTTGCAACAACTTTTCCTAGAATTGTCCGATATTCAATCTGTTTTTTGTATTGTATAGCCATTTTATTGCAGTTTGATAAAATGTGAATAACTAAAAATTGACCTCTGGTGCAATGCGTCTCATTATGTGGTGGAGCCTCACATATATATATGCCAAAGTGTATAGCCTTTGTGGATGTGTGTGTGTGTGTGTGTGTGCGTGTGCGCGGGCGTGTGCGTGTGTGTGCGATTGCATGTGTGAGTGTGTTCGAATTTGCGAGGTCCATAGATTGTTATTAATTGCTTGTGTGATGTATAGGTCGAATGCAAGCGCTTTGATTTGTTTTTACAAGATATAGCGCTATATAAGTTCCATGTATTATTATTATTATTAATATATGTTTTAGATCTCTATTTTGATATCTATATTATCATCTTGATTATTTTTTGTTGTTCTTTGGCTAGAGCTCCAAGATTCACCAATGATTACATTTTTGCATAATCATGCAATGTTTTTTCCCTCACACCACCAGTGTGCTTGCTACTTACTTTATGTATATATGTATACATTTTGGGGGGGGGGGGTCATCTATTCTAACTCAGCAGACACAAAGAAAAATGGCAAACCCTGGTGGTGTGGCATGGAGCTCCTACACCATCAACAATGGTAGTATGGAGACAGACGAAAATCTGAAACTGCAATCCGATCCATTCTCACTGGCACGAAATGGCCTACCTTCCAAAAGGGCAAAACAAGTGTTTATACAATGGTGGCAAGATGTTCTAGTCATGCATTCGTGCATGGGGCCTCAGTTTATAGTCTCATCTGAAGGATTTTGGGGGGGAGGGAGTGGAGTCAGTCAGTACTGAGTGAGGCTAACTCCAAGGGGGAAAAGTTGCCATTAACGAGTGTCTTGGTGGTGACTCAAACCAAGGCTCGAACCCCAGCCATCCAGTTTGAGGGCAACGCTCTAACCACTAGGCTACCCTGCCCCCCCCCCCCCCACCACCACCACCACCCCTTCCCTCCTCTGGATCGTGACTTTGACTAAGACTTCAACTTTCATGCCTGAAAAAACAACAAAATAATGAACAAAAATAATCACAAAAACAAGAAAGACAAGCAAACTTCCAACGAGTTTTCTCCTCGGATTTATTCCTTATGTGTACTCCTTTAATGAAATAAAAGCAGTTGCCTTCAGAATGACACCAAACTATCATAATTTGCATACAAGTGACCACCGGGTGCTGTAATCCAATTACCAGTCTCTTAAGTAAACCCACAAACCAAACAAGGGAAAAAAAACACACACACACACACACACACACACAGACGGACAAAGATATATGATTGTGCAAAAATATGACACACATGAATTATCATTTTACCTGAAAAACATGCTGCACGTTTTATTGATTATGCTGTCATCAAGTTCACATTCATTACAAATTAACAGAGAGAAGGTGGACATGTTCTCACAAAAATCAGAAAAGTCATGTACTTTAGATACAACGAAGACTTTGATTAACAGCAAAATTTGATTCAAGTTATAAAGTTGTTGTTTTTCAACCAAAAATGGGTCTAGAATCATTCTTTACAAACAAAAAAAGAATTACATTCCAACAATTCTGGGTTATTGTTAAGCCTTTAACTTTTTTGTTCAGTACAAGACCTACCAAAATCTTTTCTTTTCAGGTGTGGCATCACAATCAAAAAAATGCAGATTCCTTTTGCCTTCATGGCTATGTGTAGCTATCAGACAGAGACATTTCTCTCCTGACGATCTCCCTGTTGGATTCCGGTACACGGAGAAATTGCTTGTCAAGCAGCACACGCGGCTGTTTTCATCATCGATATATTTATGAACAATCCGAGGGTTTATTGCTTTGGGATACATTTCCACCTGTTCCCCTGTACCTTCTATTTACAAACACGATAGGTGATTGGGTGGTGGGTATCATTCGTTTCACCGGGTTGAAGTTGTCTACCTTTGTGTAAGAGTTGTTTCTGCTTCTGTGATTACCACCAGCAGAAATAATTGATTTTTTATTTATTTTTCTTTGTTCTTTGATATTACTATTATATTATGAAATTACACACTGCATGATACCTGTGTTCAAACCCATGTATCAGAAGGGAGTCAGCGTTGGTACACCTAAAGCATGCTAGATAATTTAAATTCAAAATCAGAAAGAGAAATGTTATTACCTTTGTTTTACATAGTGCATTGCAAACAGTTTAATTGATAACTAAATAAATGGTTCCAAATTGGAATGCAAGATGACAAATACATGTCGTTACTAAAACGTGCACAGAATTCTTACAATGCTGTTCAAAAGTGTGCTTAATATCAACTCAGTTTAAAAAGCTCTGAATGAAAACTATTCTGACAACTGCAATATCTGTAAAACTGAAACATGCACACAAACACACACACACACACACAAAAAAAGGCAGCCTCAAAAGTTTCCCCGGCCCCAATCGTTCACAAAAATGAATGCCCGTCAAATTTTGAGACAAAGGATCCTATCCTACCAGGTTTCAATGTCAGCATGATTTGTGTGCCCAAGCTGGCAAAACTGACTACAGTGCAGACTGTACAGGTAACTGAACATGCTGCTGCCCTTTACACAATGCAAACAACAACATGTACAACAAAGTATACGAGCTTACGGTTGATGATCAACCACAGACAAATATTTACCAATGCTGAAGAAAACAGAAATTTCAGGTTAAAACAGCTGATACTATGCTCTCTGTGTTACAACATTTTTCTGTATACCATTGCTTGAATTCAATCTTTCAAAACTGAAACAGGATGACAAAACTTGAAGACAGAAATAGAAATGTCAACCTCAGTATGTTGCATCCTCTTGTAAGAAAGAGACAAAATGACAAAAAGAGACCAAAAGAATTTGGTGGTGCTGGTTTGGTAAACTGGTACAGAAAACAAAAGTTTGACAGTGAAAAGAACGACCAAAAACTGGAAAACAGCAACTCAGTCAATACACACAGCTCTTTCATGGCACCACATCTTTTTTCTTTTCAGAAATAACAGATACATATAAACATTTATCAAGAACTGCATAAATACAAACAAATCTCCCCTTAAAGAAATACATTGTAGGACTAAAAAATCAAATATCTGACACTGCAACAAAAGATCCCTATGTCTTTTAAAACTCTTTAACCATGTACCTTGGAACTTGACAAAGTCTAAAGACCTGACAACCTGTATTGGCTTTGGGGGAAAATGTGATGCTCCATCACATAAGGAGTCGCATTGCACCTAAGGTCAATTTTTAGTTATGACATGTTTTGAATCTACAATAAAATGGCTATACAATACAAAAAACAGATTGAAAATCGTACAATTCTATGAAAAGTTATTACAACTTGAAATAATAGACTGCAGGAAATGAAAAACTGAGAAATTGACAAGTAAAAAATCCTAATAGGTTGCCAGAATGAGGACTTTGGTATTTTCAAAACATGTTTAAAAGCAAAAGGATACAAAATTATGTCTTAATATTTCATAACAAGGTAGAATAATGACTATAGTTTTATAATCAATCAAAATCTCAAAATCGACAACTTGACCCCACCTGCCTTTAATGGCTGCTAACGGAAAAGTGGGTCAGGTGCTAAGCGACTCATTTCGTGGTACAGCGTCACAAATACAGTCTACACATTCACACAATTATCATCTCTAGTCCTTTAGCAGCCTTCTGGTCTCCTCACCTAGGCAATCTGCAACTAACTGAAGCATATCGAGAGTAAACTTACCGACTTTCGAACTTCTGCTTCCTCAGAGGGTAACAGCACAGTACACTTAGCTTACAAACTGACAATATCATGGGTATACCTGCTTTAAACACAAAACACACATAACACCCTGTCAACCTAAGATAACAGCGTTCAGTCAGTATCACTCACACTTGTCCCTGAACAAAACAAAACCCAAAAAAAAAAAAAGATGGAAAGCCATTTTCTTGATAAATAATATGCACTGTTTAATCAACAAGAGAGATTATACAAAAAAAATCAAAAATCAAAAACAACCCATGGTGAGATCACAAAAGGACAGTGAAGGCAGCCAGCAGGTCCCCTCCCCATGGTGTGACAGTGAGGACAGGCATCCTCCATTCCCCCAGGACCCGCGAAGGTCACGGTGTCCTGGGCAGAAGCCGCAGCAGGTGGCGGCTTACTTCTTCGGCTTCTCCACCACCACACACTCCGGCTCCGGCTCCAGCCCCTTGCTGATCAGGAAAGCTTCCGGCTTGGGTTCACGACCCAGGAAGTTTTTCAGCATGACGTCCGCGTCCTGTGGTGGGATTGAGATGACGAATGATGTGAGTGTGGAGAGCGGTTCTAAGGACAGTTACCTTTTTTTTTTTTTTTTTTTTTTGTAAGGAGGGTTACCATTTTTATTAGACTATATGGGTAAGAGTACTAATAGGTATATTTATACCCATACAAGTGTGTGTGTGCTGCTTTCTCATGTATGCACGTATACAGATACACTCATAGGCATGCGCACAAGTATACATACACAAATGTGTTATGTGCACACACACACACACACACACACACACACACACAAACTCTGCCTACCACTGTACGTGTTTCTCACACGCACGTGCACATATATCTCCCCCCCCCCCCCCGCAACACACATACATCACACCCCCACACATGCACCACTCTGCCTGCAACTCTCGGTGTCTCACACACACACACTAACACACACACACACCATTCACACCATATCTCCCCCCACTCCCCTCCCCACATACATACAAACACACACACACCAACATCATGTCTGCCCCCACTCCCCTCCCCATATACACTCACATACACCCCTCCCCCCCCTCCCCCCTCCCCCCCCCCCCCCCCCCACACACACACAGACTCACCTGCGACCCCCCAGGCATGAGGATATATTTCCTGTAGTCGACGCCGACCTTGTGGTTCATGATGCCTTCCTCTCTGAAGCGCGAGTGGAACATGTCCATGCAGAACACCTCACTCCACTGAGAGACACACACACACAGAGCACACACACAGAGACACACACACAGCACGCACACACACATGCACACACACACACACACACACACACAGCAACACACACACAACACACACACACACACACCATGCACACACACACACACAAAAACACACCACACATACATATGCACAACGCACACACACACACACATGCAGCACACACACGCACACACAGAGCACACACATGCACGCACACACACACACACACACATAGCACACACAACACACACAATCATACAATCACACACACACAACACACGCACACACACGCACCACGCGCACGCGCGCACGCACACACACACACACACACACACACACACACACACACACCACACACACACACACACACACACACACACACATACACATGCACACACACATCATACATAAACAACCACACACACACAATCATACATGATTGTATTATCCTCAATATAAAAGATTTAAAAAATTAATTAATTAATAAATAGATAATAAAACACACACACACACACACACACACACACACACACACACACACACACACACACACACACACACGCGCGCCACACACACACACACACACACACACTCACTCTGAAGCATTGAGGAAGTTTTACGATTGTGTCACATTTTTGCTGTGGGGAAGTTAAGATGTTGGTATAATCATTGAGTGTGCTGTGTGTGTTGTGTTGAAGTGTTTTGTAACCCGATTCATTTGGGGTGTGGTGGGGTGGGGTGGGTTGTAATGGGATGGTGTGGTGTACAGTGGGGTGGGTTGTAGTGGGGTGAGGTGATGTGTGGTGGGGTGGGTTGTAATGGGGTGAGGTGAGGTGATGTGTGGTGGGGTGGGTTGTAATGAGGTGAGGTGATGTGTGGTAGATTGTAATGAGGTGAGGTGATGTGTGGTGGGGTGGGTTGTGGTGGGGTGAGGTGATGTGTGGTGGGGTGGGTTGTAATGGGGTGAGGTGATGTGTGGTGGGGTGGGTTGTAATGGGGTGAAGTGAGGTGATGTGTGGTGGGGTGGGTTGTAATGGGTGAGGTGAGGTGAGGTGTGGTGGGGTGGGTTGTGGTGGGGTGGGTTGTAATGGGGTGAGGTGATGTGTGGTGGGGTGGGTTGTAATGGGGTGAGGTGAGGTGAGGTGTGGTGGGGTGGGTTGTGGTGGGGTGGGTTGTAATGGGGTGAGGTGATGTGTGTGGGGTGGGTTGTAATGGGGTGAGGTGAGGTGGGTGTGGTGGGGTGGGTTGTGGTGGGGTGGGTTGTAATGGGGTGAGGTGATGTGTGTGGTGGGGTGGGTTGTGGTGGGGTGGGTTGTAATGGGGTGAGGTGATGTGTGGTGGGGTGGGTTGTAATGGGGTGGGGTGGGGTTGAGTAGTGGGGTACAGGGCAATGGAATAGTTGGGGCGGTGTATGGTGTGGTGTAATGGGGTGATGTCAGAGGAAGTAAGGGGTGGGGTGAGTTATGTTTTATTATTTATTCTTTTATATCGAGGATAACAGAATAAGCAATCATGTGCTTTTTTTCATCCGGTCCCGGTGTGTATGCAGTTTTGTAAATATTGTCATCTGTTCCCACCGGCACACGATGGCCTACTCTTACGAAAAGCGGAACAGGATTTAACGTGTGCGCAAGATGTTCTGTGTGCGTTCGCACACGGGGCCTCGGTTTAAAGTCTCATCCAAAGGACTTTTGGGGAGAGTGGAGTCAGCACTGATGTTAACTCCAGGAAGAAAATTTCCTTGACCGGACTCAAACCCGGGTCATCCAATTGACAGCGCAATGTTCTGACCACTAGGCTATCCGTCCCCCTTATGTAAGATGTGGAGTGATGTAGTGGGGTAGAAATAGAGAGGGAAGTTGTGTGGTATGGTGTGGTGTGGTGTGGTGTGGTGTGGTGTGGTGTGGTGTGGCATTGTGTGGTGTGGTGTGGTGTGATGCGGCATGGTGTGGCATAGTGGCATGGCATGGTGTGGTATGGCATGGTGTGGTGTGGCATGGTGTGGCATTGTGTGGTGTGGCATGGTGTGGTGTGGCATGTGTGGCATTGTGTGGTGTGGCATTGTGTGATGTGGCATTGTGTGGTGTGGCATGGTGTGGCATTGTGTGATGTGGCATTGTGTGGTGTGGCATGGTGTGGCATTGTGTGGTGTGGCATTGTGTGGTGTGGCATTGTGTGGTGTGGCATGGTGTGATGTGGCATTGTGTGGTGTGGCATTGTGTGGTGTGGCATTGTGTGGTGTGGCATTGTGTGGTGTGGCATGGTGTGGTGTGGCATGGTGTGGTGTGGCATTGTGTGGTGTGGCATGGTGTGGTGTGGCATTGTGTGGTGTGGCATTGTGTGGTGTGGCATGGTGTGGTGTGGCATGGCATGGTGTGGCATTGTGTGGTGTGGCATTGTGTGGTGTAGCATTGTGTGGTGTGGCATGGTGGCATTGTGTGGTGTGGCATGATGTGGCATTGTGTGGTGTGTGTGTGGTGTGGCATGGTGGTGTGGTGTGTCACTGAAATATAACACTAACAATCAGCCACCAACTCCTGTCCAGTGTAGCCTAATGCTCACACTCACCAAGTAGCCATAGTACTGGGCATCGTACCCCCCTGCCATGTGACCAAAAGCGGCAGACATGTTGGTTCCAGGTGTGGACTTGATTCCCATCACCTTTTCTGACACCTCCGACATCACTTTAGCTGTGTCCGCCTTGAAGAACAAACACACACGCACACACACACGCACGCATGCACGCACGCGCACGCATGCACACACACACACACAACATGCATGCACATGCACACACACACACACACACACACACTGTAAAATCCAGTTCCGCTTTTTGTAAGAGTAGGCCATTGTGTGCCAGGGGGAACAGATGACAAGATTTACAAAAAACTGCATACACACAGGGACTGGATGTAAAAAAAAGCACAAGAGTGCTTATTCCATTATCCTCGACATTAAAGAATAAAATAAAAAATAAATAAAAGAATAAAATTTTAAAAAATAAAATATCAGACAAGTAGGCGATCAATGTGTCAACAGTACTGGAGAACAGTTATAATTATTTGCTTCTCCATAAAACCAAGCAACAAAGATATCACAAGTAAGGGGGGTGGGGTAGCCTTGTGGTTAGAGCATTGCACTTGTGCTCTGATGGCCCATACCAGGGGATTTTCCTGACAGTTAACATCAGTACTGACTCCACTTACCTGAGGCTGGGTATGGATGGTCTGATCGAAGGTGCCCAGGGTGATCTGGCAGAGGTTGAAGACTCCACCCACACCCCCACACACACCCCCGACCCACCCCACCACCCACACCCCCCACACACCCCCACCACCCCTTCCCTGAGGCTGGGTATGGATGGTCTGATCAAAGGTGTCCAGGGTGATCTGGCGGAGATTGAAGACTCCACCCACACCCCACACCCAACCACAACACACCACACACACCCCACACCCAACCACCCCCACCACACACCCACACCCAACCCCCATACCTGAGGCTGGGTATGGATGGTTTGATCTAAAGTGCCCAGAGTGACACACACACACACACACACACACACACACACACACACACACACACACACACACATTGTTGTGTAATGGCAATAAAATATTTTAAATCTTGAATCTTGAATCTTTTTCAGTCCCACCCACCCCACACACACCCACCACCCACCCCAACCCACCCCACCACACCCCCATACCTGAGGCTGGGTATGGATGATCTGATCAAAGGTGCCCAGCATGACACACATACACACATTGTTGAGTCAAATAAGTGTGTATGACTTAAACGGCAATAAAGTATTCTGAATCTTGAATCTTTATGAATCACACACGACCACACACCCTCTTACCTGAGGCTGGGTGTGGATGGTCTGGTCGAAGGTGCCCAGCGTGATCTGGCGGAGGTTGAAGACGCCGGCGTTGGCGACGCGGCTGCGGATGAGGCAGTGGAGCAGGTCGTGGGGGATGGGCTTGCCAGTCTTGTAGTGGCCCGACATGCGCCCCAGGGGCTCCCTCTCCCACACCCAGTTCTCCAGCATCTGGGAAGGGGCCTCCACAAAGTCACGCTCCACGTTCGTGCCGCTGGAGACAATGCGTAAACCCATCACACAGTGCATAAATCCAACATGTCATAGTGCATAAATCCAACATGTCATAGTGCATAAATCCAACATGTCAAAGTGCATAAATCCAACATGTCATAGTGCATAAATCCAACATGTCATAGTGCATAAACCCAACACATAGTGCACAAATCTAACATGTCACAGTGCACAAATCTAACATGTCACAGTGCACAAATCTAACATGTCACAGTGCACAAACCCAACACACAGTGCACAAACCTGACACACAGTGCACAAACCTGACACACAGTGCACAAACCCAAAACACAGTGCACAAACCTAACACACAGTGCACAAACCCAACACACAGCGCACAAACCCAACACACAGCGCACAAACCCAACACACAGTGCACAAACCCAACACACTGTGCACAAACCTCACACACAGTGCACAAACCTCACACACAGCGCACAAACCTCTCACACAGCGCACAAACCTCTCACACAGCGCACAAACCTCTCACACAGCGCACAAACCCAACATGTCACAGCGCACAAACCCCAACATGTCACAGCGCACAAACCCAACATGTCACAGCGCACAAACCCAACATGTCACAGCGCACAAACCCAACATGTCACAGTGCACAAACCCAACATGTCACAGTGCACAAACCCAACATGTCACAGTGCACAAACCCAACATGTCACAGTGCACAAACCCAGCATGTCACAGTGCACAAACCCAACATGTCACAGTGCACAAACCCAACATGTCACAGTGCACAAACCCAACATGTCACAGTGCACAAACCCAACATGTCACAGCGCACAAATCTAACATCATCACTTAGCCCACAGTCCTAATTTACTACCACACAGCTGTCAGTTTCTTCCACTCCCACGCCCAGTTTTCCAGGCATCTGGGAAGGGGCCTACACAAAGTCCTGCTCCACATTCGGGCCGCTGCCGACACAGCCACAGCGCACAAACCCAACATCACTTAGCCCAACTTCAACTTCAAACTTCAAAAGCACTTTATCATCTCACAGACAGAGAAATTCCAGCGGGTACAAGCCATACATTAAAAAGGTAAACATGATAAAAAAAAAGTCCCACAACACAGTAGCCAAATATCAGAACGCAACCATCACAATAAAAGCACCCAGATATCAGCAATACATCAGCTAGTCATTGACTCACTGTAAGCAAAATCACGAACACCCATACACGCACCAGAATGCCAATGCATCCACACTCACACACCGCTCACACACGCACACACACATGACACAGGCGCTAACATTTCATGACAATAACCAAATTGTTATAACACACTGTAGGTAAAGATAAAATTAATATCAATTAAAACTAGTACTCTATTTTATTAGGATATTGAACAAAATCTAAAAGAACAACACATGCACAGAGTGCTAAATTTACCACACAGCTGTCAGTTTCCCCCCCCCCCCCCTTTCAGCTCCTCTCAGGAGCTAATTATCCCATCCCAGCCTAGCCTAGCCCAGCTGGTGTTATTTATAGTGGGAGCTGACCACACATGGACTAGGTAAAAGGAAAGAGCGCGCTAAATTTAGCTCTCTTGTAGGCCCTACTGAGTGATGTTGGATTTGTGTGGTGGACAATCATAACTATAACCTTTTTTTTTTCAATTTATTCTTTTATTTCGAGAATAATGGAATACGCAATCATATGCTTTTTTTTTACATCCAGTCCCCTTGCGTATGCAGTTTTGTAAATGTCATCTGTTTGGTAATATTGTTTATAGCCCTACCGACCACAGAAGCCACATCAGGGCTGTCACCTCACTCAGTTTCAGTGGCTTCGGAAACTCTCAACTTCAGTTTCAAACTTCACACACACACACAACACACACAACACACACACACACACACACACACACACACACACACACACACACACACAACACACACAAACACAAACACACACACACACACACACACACACACACACACACACACACACACACACACACACACACAACACACACACACACACCTGAACATGGCAAACTTGGCCTGGGCACACAGCTGATGCATGACGTGCCCAAACTCATGGAAGTAAGTCTCCACCTGCAAGGAATTATTGACCTCTTTATTTCCAGTTATTTTTCTTTTTACTGCACAAAAAGTATTTCACTGCGAATGATGGAGAGGGGAATCACTATGCGTGTGAGTGAGTGAGTGAGAGTGTGTGTGTGTGTGTGTGTGTGTGTGTGTGTGTGTGTGTGTGTGTGTGTGTGTGTGTGTGTGTGTGTAGTGTGTGTGTGTGTGTGTGTGTGTGTGTGTGTGTGTGTGTGTGTGTGTGTGTGTGTGTGTGTGTGTGTGTGTGTGGCGCAAGTGTGTGTGTGTGTGTAAGCGTGTGTGTGTGTGTGTGTGTAAGTGTGTGTGTGTGATCTTCAGTCTAGCGTCTATTCACATTAAGTGATTTTAAACCAGTGTTTGTGTGTGTGTATATGTGTTTGCGCATGCATGTGTGCATGCGTCTGTCTGTCTGTCTCACACACACACAACACACACTCTCTTTCTCACACACACACCTACACACACACACAACCCCCCCCCCCCCCCCAACACACACACACACACAACCCCCCCCACCCCCACCCCCACACACACAGGTACACACCTCATCGTGGGTGAGGAGAGAGGGTTGGTCAGCAGTAGGTTTGGTGAAGTTGGCCACCATGGCGGCTACAGCCACCTGACGAGATCCATCTGGCTGTACACAGCCCGGCTGAAACACACACACACACACACACACACACAACATCACAGCTAGCTTTACCTCTTGGCTAACCTTCATGGTGGGGAAAAAACGGTTGCAAATGCAAAACTCTCACCACTGGTGAACCTTGGACCTCCAAGCGAGCAAAAAGAAACAAACAAGACTATATAGATGTCTTTGTCTCTGTGTCTCTGAGATGATAAAGTATTTGAATTGGACTCTTCAACCCTCTAAACTATCTCCCTCTATAAAGTATTTGAATTGAATCTTCAACCCTCTAACCTAACTCCCTCTAAAGTAGTTGAATTTTCAACCCTCTAACCTAACTCCCTCTAAAGTAGTTGAATTTTCAACCCTCTAAACTACCTCCCTCTAAAGTATTTGAATTGAATCTTCAACCCTCTAAACTACCTCCCTCTTAAGTATTTGAATTGAATCTTCAACCCTCTAACCTAACTCCCTCTAAAGTAGTTGAATTTTCAACCCTCTAACCTAACTCCCTCTAAAGTAGTTGAATTTTCAACCCTCTAACCTATCTCCCTCTATAAAGCATTTCAATTGAATCTTCAACCCTCGAACCTAACTCCCTCTAAAGTAGTTGAATTTTCAACCCTCTAACCTATCTCCCTCTATAAAGCATTTGAATTGAATCTTCAACCCTCGAACCTAACTCCCTCTAAAGTAGTTGAATTTTCAACCCTCTAAACTACCTCCCTCTAAAGTATTTGAATTGAATCTTCAACCCTCTAAACTACCTCCCTCTAAAGTATTTGAATTGAATCTTCAACCCTCTAAACTACCTCCCTCTGAAGTATTTGAATTGAATCTTCAACCCTCTAACCTAACTCCCCCTAAAGTATTTGAGTTGAATTTTCAACCCTCTAACCTAACTCCCTCTAAAGTATTTGAATTGAATCTCTAACCCTCTAACCTAACTCCCTCTAAAGTAGTTGAATTTTCAACCCTCTAACCTAACTCCCTCTAAAGTAGTTGAATCTTCAACCCTCTAAACTACCTCCCTCTTAAGTATTTGAATTGAATCTTCAACCCTCTAAACTACCTCCCTCTGAAGTATTTGAATTGAATCTTCAACCCTCTAAACTACCTCCCTCTTAAGTATTTGAATTGAATCTTCAACCCTCTAACCTAACTCCCTCTAAAGTATTTGAATTGAATCTTCAACCCTCTAAACTACCTCCCTCTGAAGTATTTGAATTGAATCTTCAACCCTCTAAACTACCTCCCTCTGAAGTATTTGAATTGAATCTTCAACCCCTAAACTACCTCCCTCTGAAGTATTTGAATTGAATCTTCAACCCTCTAAACTACCTCCCTCTAAAGTATTTGAATTGAATCTTCAACCCTCTAACCTAACTCCCTCTAAAGTAGTTGAATTTTCAACCCTCTAACCTAACTCCCTCTAAAGTAGTTGAATCTTCAACCCTCTAAACTAACTCCCTCTAAAGTATTTGAATTGAATCTTCAACCCTCTAACCTAACTCCCTCTAAAGTAGTTGAATCTTCAACCCTCTAAACTAACTCCCTCTTAAGTATTTGAATTGAATCTTCAACCCTCTAAACTACCTCCCTCTGAAGTATTTGAATTGAATCTTCAACCCTCTAAACTACCTCCCTCTAAAGTATTTGAATTGAATCTTCAACCCTCTAAACTACCTCCCTCTAAAGTATTTGAATTGAATCTTCAACCCTCTAAACTACCTCCCTCTTAAGTATTTGAATTGAATCTTCAACCCTCTAACCTAACTCCCTCTAAAGTAGTTGAATTTTCAACCCTCTAACCTAACTCCCTCTAAAGTAGTTGAATCTTCAACCCTCTAAACTAACTCCCTCTAAAGTATTTGAATTGAATCTTCAACCCTCTAACCTAACTCCCTCTAAAGTAGTTGAATCTTCAACCCTCTAAACTACCTCCCTCTTAAGTATTTGAATTGAATCTTCAACCCTCTAAACTACCTCCCTCTGAAGTATTTGAATTGAATCTTCAACCCTCTAACCTAACTCCCTCTAAAGTAGTTGAATCTTCAACCCTCTAAACTACCTCCCTCTTAAGTATTTGAATTGAATCTTCAACCCTCTAAACTACCTCCCTCTAAAGTATTTGAATTGAATCTTCAACCCTCTAACCTAACTCCCTCTAAAGTAGTTGAATCTTCAACCCTCTAACCTAACTCCCTCACATATTTACCTCAAGTGCAACAACAGTAAAAAATATATTTAAAAAAGCGTCATTCCTCCCCATCCTCCTCACCATCTTTGCTCCACAACAAACACAACAGACACAATAGAGAAGAAAGGAAAACAAAAGAAGAACTTAAGAAGATTGGGAGGGGGAGGGGTTGGAAAGAGACAACTCACCTGCAGCCCAAAGCAGGCGGCATGGCCGTACTTGCCCTCTCTGGGGTGGAGGTCCAGGTAGAAATACCCCATCAGCTTGTTGTCTTTGCCGTCCCGCACACTGTACTGTCAAATGCAGCATCACACATTTAACGTCAAGTGGTACACTGGGTGGGGTCAGTGGGGGGGAGGGGGGGGGGTGGGGGGGGGTGGGGGTGTGGGAGTGTGTGTTGAATCTACTGTGGTGTGGTGTGGTGTGGTGTGGTGTGGTGTGGTGTGGATGTGATGTGATGTGGTGTGGTGTGGTGTGGTGTGTGTGTGTGTTGTGCTGTGTGGTGTGGTGTGTGTGGTGTGGTGTGATGTGTGTGGTGTGGTGTGGTGTGGTGGTGTGTGGTGTGGTGTGGTTGGTGTGGTGTGATGTGGTGCGGTGTGGTGTGATGTGGTGCGGTGTGATGTGTGGTGCGGTGCGGTGTGTGGTGTGGTGCTGTGTGGTGTGACATGGCATGGCATGACGGAATGTGGTGTGGTATGGTGTGGTGCAATGCAGTGCACTGTGATGTGGTGTGGTGCGGTGTGGTATAGTTTGGTGTGATAAGTTGTGCTGCTGTGTTTTACTTCCCTATATTGCACGACCAAAAACTCATCACATTTGAAAAGACTTTTCCCCTGGAGTTAACATCAGAGCTGACTCCATTTCCCCCAAAGTCTTTCAAAAGAGACAATTAACTGAGGATACACACAAAGAACATTTTGTGCACGTCAAAACCAGTTACGCCTTTTGAAAGAGTAGGCCAATCCAATCCAATCCAATTATGTTATATATAGCCCCGCCGACCACACAGGCCATATCGGGGCAGTCACTTGGCAAAATCCTAAATATCAGATTAAAACTGTGCCACTATAAATACTGATCAAAACAGGGCTTAAAACCACCTCTACTGTTCTTCCACTTGTATCGGTCGGAATACATGACAAAATTTACAAAACAGTGAATTTTTTCCCCTTACAAATTTGTCAACTTGTGTCTATAAGCCTTCCAAGTGTCCATGGTAATAAACCATGTTCTGTTCTGTTCTGTTCACATACATACATATACACGCATGCACGCACGCACGCACGCACACAGGCAGGCAGGCAGGCATGCTCGCCTGCCCGCTTGCATGCATGCACGCACGCACGCACGCTCGCTCACTCCCTCTCTCCCTCCCTCGCTTCCTCCTTCACTCACTCACTCATATCACAGAGCACAGAAGTAAGAAAACAAACAAACAGACAATCCAAAGGATAAAAAACGAAGCAATCATTCCAAAATTTTCACACGCACACACACACACACACACACACACACACACACACAATGACACACCAAAGAAATAAGAATAAAAACAAACAATCCAGACCATAACAAAAAGGAAAACCAACCATTTTAACATCTTCATGCCATACATCTGCATCCTTGACTTCTGCGAATTTTAGACCCAGCAGTTCCTGGAACACAGCAAATCACAATCAATCAGAGTGTAGAATTGGGAGAGAGAAAAAAAGAGGAAACTAAGCTGGGGTCCAGGGGCCGCTTAGGCCCCAGTGGGGTGCAGGGGCAAAGCCCTGCTGGGGGGTACAGGGGGGCGAAGCCCCCGGCCGGAAACGATTTTTCGCATTTTAAAGGCAATTTAGAGGCCTCTCCAGGCACCATTTTGTAGAATGTGAAGGCATGTGTGTGTGTGTGTGTGTGTGTGTGTGTGTGTGTGTGTGGTGTGTGTGTGTGTTGTGTGTGTGTGTGTGTGTGTTGTGTGTGTGTGTATGTGTGTGTGTGTGTGAGTGAGTGACAGACAGGCTCAGACCTTCCTTAAAGAACCACCAGAGTATGTCAAACTTGTTTTAAAAAGGTCTATT
>CM060322.1:41489149-41491649 GCA_030674155.1 Stramonita haemastoma | reverse complement strand
CACCAGTTCCTCCAAAATGGCGGTGTTTTCCTTCAGACACCTGGAGTTGAAGGCTTTCTCCAGCAGTCGCCGCGTCTCTGGGTTCCTCGCTTTCTTCATGCAGGGGAAGTAGTGAGGGTACTTCAGCGTCACTTTGCACTTCCCGTCCTCCGTCTGTGGCAAACCCCACCATCCATCCACAGCCAACAGTCAGCAGCCTGACACTTCGCTACAAGCTAAAGGTTTAAACAATTTTATTAGTTCAGAAACAACAAGCATCACACAGCACACAAATCTAACATCACTTAGTCCAGCGCTAAATTTAGTATGCCCCTTCCTTTTACCAAGTCCAAGTGTGGTCAGTTCCTGCTATAATTAGCACCAGCTGGTTCCATCTGGGTTGGGATGGGATATTTAATTAGCCACTGAGAGGAGATGACAGTAGGGAAAATTGACAACTGTGATCAATACATGACATGAGTACAACAAGCAAAGCTTGCATGGGTACTCAAACACGCATATATATGCAAGAATAGGCTGCAGCTGAACAACATTGCATCAAATAATGAACGATATGATAAGATAACTAAGTATTTAAAGATTGTCAAAATATCAGAAAAGAAACAAAACTTAACAAAAATAACAAGCTAACCAACCATGAAAGATTGCAAATATTAAACTATAAAGGGGGACGGGATAGCCTGATTGGTTAGAGCACTGTGCATTTTGCTCTTGATCTGCTAACCTGGGTTCAAATCCTCCCGATGAAGGAGATATTTTTCCCTGATTTTAACATCAGTTCTAACTCCACTCCCCCCAAAAGTCCTTTGGATTGAGACTATCAACCGAGGTCCCATGTGTGATCGCAAGCAGAACACCTTGCACACATGTTAAAACCTGTTCCACTTTTTGGAAGAATAGGCCACTGTGTGCCAGTGAGAACAGATGACAAAAATTTACAAAACTGCACACACACAGGGACTGGATGTAAAAAATTTTAAAAAGCACATGAATGCTCATTCCGTCATCCTCGAAAAAAAAAAAAGAATAAACGATAAATAAAGATAAAGGCACTTATTTCATTTTTAAAGTAAAATCACAATTTTTAAAAAACAACTTTTTTTACTCCTATGAATACAAAAACCAAAAGTAAAGGAGAAAAAAGCAGAAGGGGTAGTAAGAATGGACGTTTAGTAGACCTGTGGTATCCTGTGTGTGTTAGATCACAACAGGAACCACTGAAAAACACTGAAATGACCAAACAAACAGCTGTGCAAGGCCTTCAGGTGGCCTCAAGTCAGGCTAACTTTAACCTCTTTACTGCGCTGTTGATGAACAGCATTCGTCATAGAAACCCCACCAGCAATGCTCAGTTGACGATCACTGTTCACCATGATTCAACGATCTCTGTGTTTCGTCCAGCATGTAAATGGTAAAGGTAAAGGTGTCCCATAATCTAGGCGGTCGTAGGGAAGCGAGGCATCAGAGACCTCAGCTTCTCTAGGGGCCAGCATGTTGAGGGGGGCACCCATCTCCTCTTCCTCACTGCTTTACCTTCCCTAACCCTAAAGAGGGCAGGTACCCATTGATTTTACAGCTGGGTGAACTGGGGGGGAAGTACTGAAGCCAAGGTGTGCAAACAGTCACCCATCCAACTGGTGACCACACTCGACGCTGCTTAATTTGACTGGGGGAAAGTGAGCGCTCTATGCCTGAGCAAAATATGATAGCAGTGAAAGGGTTAACAAGCTCTCCATGGACTTGTGGCCCTGAGGATACACAAAAAGACTGGACATGGCTGTGTGAGGTAATGTGATTGCAACGAAGAACACTGAAAGAGTAAGAGAAATACATCACAGAATATGAGGCAGTTTAAACCAAAAAAATTAAATCATACTTACTCGCTCCAAACTTTTCAAGAAATCTTCAGGAACACCAGCTGAAACAGATAATAATAATAATCATGATAATGATAAATAATGAATGATAAGGCAATGATGTTTGATCGTAATTGTTGATAATTGATGAGGACAAGGAGGAAGAGGTGGAAGAGGAGAAAGAGAAGAAGGAAAAAAAGGAGGAAAAAAATTCTGCTTACATCTGCACTGCATAAAATCTTGATCTTGTGCCAGCAATTCACAAATCTACTACTCATAAAGATGTTTGAATTTCAATCATTCTGACTAAGTCATCACAGCAGGAAAACCAGTATTATTTCCCCATTAAATAAAGAACGCTTGTTGCTTTCTGGCCCTGATCCAAGCTGGCATAGAAGACTGTAATGGAGTTGACAGTTGGTGACAATAACCCCACTGAAGTCTGCAGGGGGCTAGATTTAACTTAGCTGTGTCACCTTAAAAATTACTCTATGCTCATATAAATTTATATACATTTCAGAAACTCTCTCTCTCTCTCTCTCTCTCTCTCTCTCTCTCTCTCTCTCTCTCTCTCACACACACACACACACACACACACACACACACACACCACACACACACACACACACACACACACACACACA
>CM060322.1:41436649-41481649 GCA_030674155.1 Stramonita haemastoma | reverse complement strand
TGTGGCTTTCGTAGTCAGTGAGGCAATTAAAAAAACAAAAACAAAAAAACAGTCGGAATATAAGGCCTGCAACACGGACATAATGTCAAAATGACCCAGTGGGATATATAATTATCTACAAGCTGATTATGATGTGGCTGTTACTGTTGTCGTGCTGTTATCATATGTATGCCCCTGCATAAATTTCTGATTTAGGGACAGGGTGCTGTTTCCATGGCTCATGCATAGGCTCACTAGTTCGTGTAATAAAGGTACTAGCGAGACTAAAGAAGCGTAAACTGAAAATGGTACGGGCATGTCACGAGATCAAAAAGACTTGCAAAAACAATACTGCAAGGCACTGTCCAAGGAGGAAGAAAAAGAGGCAGACCAAGGAAGAGATAGGAGGACAACATCAGCGAATGGACAGGCCTAGAACTCAACCAAATTTTGAGAAAGGCAGAACAGAGAGAAGAATGGAGGGAACTTGTTGTCAAGTCTTCAGGGGTGTCCCCATGGTCGCCAGACTAAGGGATAGATAGACAGATAGATAGATAGATAGATAGATAGATAGATAGATAGATAGATAGATAGATAGATAGATAGATAGATAGATAGATAGATAGATAGATAGATAGATAGATAGATAGATAGATAGATAGATAGATAGATAGATAGATAGATAGATAGGTGGGTGGGTGGGTGGGTGGACGGACGGACGGACGGACGGACGGACGGACAGACAGACAGACAGACAGACAGATAGATGGTGAGTGAGTGAGTGAGTGAGTGAGTGTGAGACTAATCCTATCTTCTCTGCCCTCAAAGGCACTGGGTGTAGATCCCTGCTCCTCTCTTTTGAACTTCATCTGAAGCAGAGCCATCGGTGAAAAAGTGTCTGTCTCCAGAGTCCTTTGGACAGTGGGTGTGAAGATGCTCAAGGATGCTGGACTTGTTCTCGGGGCTTCCCTCAGAGTCCTCTGGTCCAACACTGGAGTTGATACACTGAATTAGAGCAGAAACTGAAATCCATCAGATCAGGCTGGAACAGCAAGACACCGAGAGAGTTATTTTTAGTGCAGACACGAAGAACGTCCTGATGTTCAACTATTCTGCTGCGGTGACTGAAGCAGTCTCAAGGATGTCCTGATGTTGGTCAACAATTCTGAAGTGGTCAGTGAAGCTGCTTCTCCTTAGTCATCCTTTTGTCGTTTAAAACAGCTTTTCTTTCATGGGATTACCTTGAAATCGGAAGCCTCAATGACCACAGCTGTCAGTCTCCCCCTCCCCCTTTCAGCTGCTAATTAACCCATCCCATCCCACATGTGGCCAGATGGTGCTAATTATAGCAGGAACTGGTGAAAGGAAAGGGCGCGCTAAATTTAGCACTGTTGACTGAGTGATGTTGGAATCGTGTACTGTGTGACAATCTCAGTGTCTTATCAATCCTGTAGAGACTGGAGTCTTGTGTTGGGTCTCAAGCTGTGGTATTGGCAGTGACTTTCCTGGCCCTTAAGATAATGTGGGTTGCCTGTTTCTGAAAACACCCAGCTAATCCAGTCACAGTTCAATTTGGTCTTAGTGCCCAGTGCTGTCATACAATACTGAAGAACTGGTTAGCACAACAGAATCATGTTTTTAAAAGTTTTTTTTTATATATATTTTTGTTTCTCTCTTTTCTGCCTCATCTGTGACGTTCCAGTCCTGTTGTTCCCAGGCTGCTCATTCCATCGTCTCTGCCCCAGCCATACCTAGATTCGTGAGGTGAGGTCAAATCTTCAGGGTCAGGGGTCCACATGGAGTTTATCAATGTTAGGTGACTATAGGTAAAAGTAAAGGTGTCCCATAACCTATGTGGTCATTGGAGAGCGAGGCATCAGAGACCTCAGTTTCTCTAGGAGCCAGCATATTGAGGACGGCACCCATCTCCTCTCCCTCGCTGCTTTACCTTCCCTGACCCTAAATAGGGCAGGTACCCATTTACAACTGGGTGAACTGGGGGACTGTACTGAAATCAAGGCATGTAAACAATCACCCATTGACTTGGTAATCTCGCTCCATGCTGCTTAACCTTAGCTTGAGGAAAGCGAGTGCTCTGACTACTGCGCTATCCCCGTCCCAAGGTGACTATGCTGCCACTAATTACAGGGCCCTGCACTACCGCTGAGTCATTTTGGTAGTGGTAATCTCTCTCTCTCTGTACATATGGAAACTTTTTTTTGTCAGTGTGTGTGTTTGTGTGTGTGTGTGTGTGTGTGTGTGTGTTTGTTTATTTGTGTGTGTGTGTGTGTGTGTGTGTGTGTGTGTGTGTGTGTGTGTGTGTGTGTGTGTGCGTGTGTGTGTACGTGTGTGTCTGTGTGTGCGCATGTACTTTTCTTTTTAATCCTTTTTCTTTCACTTGTCTTTTAAACATGTTACAACAGACGTTATTGCTGAGTGGTGAAGACCATTTGACTACAATTCCATGGGTCCACGACATCGTTAGTTTCAATCTCGGCACCATCTGGTGAATTAAAGGGTGGAGATTTTTACAATCTCTCAGGTCAACTTCAAGTGCAGACCTGCCAGTGCCTAACTTCCCTTCATGTATATACACAGGCAGAATATCAACTACGCATGTTAAAGACCCCGTAATTCATGTCGGCATTTGATGGGTTATGAACACACAAACATATTCAGCATACATCCTCAAAGTAGGAATGTGGCTACCTTGATGGTGGGGAAAAAACTGATTCATACGCACAATCTCAGTATTGGTAGACCTTGGGGCTCTAGCTGAGGAATGAAAAACAAACAAAAAGCCAAGAAAAAAATGTTAAACCTAAGTGTACACAGGATTTTTAACTTGTCATTGTTGCTTCGTTCTTCAATTTCACAACTTTTTGCTATTTGTGATATTAGACAGTATGAGGCTTGCAATCTCCTTCCAACGATATTCAGTAATCTCGTATACAGACAACAAAGAGACAAGAGTAACAGTGTAGATAAGAACAAAAAGCTTTATTACATGTAACACTGACATTATGACAATCTATCTGGGTCTCTAACAGAGAAAGTTCAAGCAAGGAAAAAGATTTTTTTTTTAAACCACCAAAAGAACGTTCTACTTTTCACACAGAAAAAACAAAACTTACAATTTACATCCTAAACAGAAGTAGACACAGGAAAGAAAAACCATAATAAACAATTTTAAATAGACAAAATCAACCTCAAAATGTCATTTTGATATGAAAAATAATCTTAAAGGCAAAAAACATTAGAATAGATAGAGACAGACAAAAGAAGAATGGGGGGGGGGGGGGGGCGAAGAAAAACCAAAAAAAATGAATCAGTGTAAAATGTCACCTCTACAGGAAAAATAAAATAGACAAAAACTTTTTAACAGAGAGAAACAGACACACAAAATGGAGAATAGGGAATAAGCCCGAAGAAAGAGATCAACTCTAAAATTAACGTCATTTCCATAGGGGGGGAAATAAAGACAAAAACAGAAAAGGACATATAAAAAAAGACATGAAGATCAATCCAAAATGACATTTTCATGTCTGAAATGGCTAAGCAGCTAAAGTGCTTTGTCATACAGTGTTTTATAATTCCACCCTGTCACGTGTTTTACTGATTACTACTTTACTGTAAACTGCATTGACCCAAACCCTACCCCCCTATAAAAATATATATAATATGTGTGTGTGTGTGTAAATATATATATATATATATATATATATATATATATTATATATATATATATATATATATTATATATACATATATACATACATACATACATATATATATATATATATATATATATATATATATATATATATATATATATATATATATATATATATATGTAGTGTGTGTGTGTGAGTGTGTGTGTGCGTTGTGTGTGTTTATGAGTTTGACTGCAGAAGTAAGAAGTCTTGTTGCAAAATCCACAATTACAAATTGGTACTTTCTGGCTCCTTGTCTTCCATGAAAAAAAAAAGACCTAGTAATATAATAATATATATATATACATGTGTAAGTGCTAATGATCTAAAAACCTGGCAAGAATTTTTCATGTGTTGACCAACTGGCCATGAAGTGCTAGAGATGTCCTCTCTCTCTCTCTCTCTCTCTCTCTCTCTCTCTCTCTCTCTCTCTCTCTCTCTCTCTCTCTCTCTCTCTCTCTCACGCACACACACTACACACATACACGCACGCACGCACTCACGCACACACACACTGTGGTGATGACTGGGACTAGATCAACACACAAAGAACTACAGAGAAAAGGTGACCACAGACAAGACTAGAGAAGATACACTATATATACAATTACCAAAAACAGACAGGGTCAACCACACAAAAAGGTAAACATCTAACACTAACATAAACAATGAGTAGAAAATCCCTTCCCACAAAGATGAAATGTGGTAATAGCCAATATATGCACATAAGTGCATATATCTACTACAGAAGCAGCAGCACAACCAAGAATAACAAGGATGATGTTTAAAAACCAAAAAAAGTATTATGTACAATTGAAGGGGGGGGGGGGGGGATATGCAAAATTGGTGCAGGCTTTTACTATCATTGGGAGTGGAATAACTTAGTGGTTAGAGCATCAGACTCATGACCTAACAGTAATCTGAAGGTGAAGGTTTAAGTCTATGCTAGAGTCTCCATCTAATTGAAGTTTGTTCCCCTTCAGCTAATACAGGTTTTGACTCCATTCCTTCTCATGTTCTTTTGAAGAGACCCTAAACTGAGGTCTCATGTGCAAATGCATTCTGCATGCATGCTCAAAACCTTTACATCTCTTGCAGTAAAGATAGCTAGCTATGGCTGGTAGTAGGGATATCCCTAGCATGCAATCTGTGAGTTGAATATGAATGAACTCTGTTTGTTGAGCTTACTCTGCCCAACAAACACTGCCCAAGACATTCAGTGTGGTATCTCAATGACTTTGTTTCGTGAGGAATTTTCAGTCCATACTATGATATGCCATCTTGATTAACCTTTAAAAACTTGACACAAATAAGATAACAATGACTAACTCAAATAAGATAACAATGACTGACTAACAGGTTGTGTTTAACTTCTCATTCCTAAGCAAAATTCTTTTTTTTTTTTTAAAAACCAAATGCCACAGAGGCAAATGACACAGGAGAATGGATAGTTAACTAGTACCCATCACTGTCTAATCACTCAGCAAAACTGTCAACACTGTATCATGTACCAGGGAAAGAAAAATAAACTGTAAGAATTCAGAGAACAACAAATGGTAGCAGATGATCTAACATTAGAATGAAAACAAGAGCTGGTACACAACCAAAACAAAAAAACAGTTTCATCAAAAACAAAACCAGGACGACACAATATAATTACTTAACAAAGAAGTTTCTTCCTCAAAAGAAAACAGACAGGCAATGTAATGTATCACAACTACAATGAAAACAAACACAAACAGTTGCTGTGCAACAGCCAAAGAGCAGTGGACACTATTACACTTCCATGTAGAATTACAATCAACATGGACACTAGTCTGGAACCAGCCAAGAACAAGTCTACAGCACAATCTTATAATATAGCCATCTTTTCAATCACTGACTCCATCGTGGAATCTTTTCGTTTTTGTTTGGGTTTTATTTTACTAGGTTCAAAAAATGTAAAATAAGCTCCTTGACTCTCTAAGCTTTGAACATATCAATCAAGATCTTCACTATTTCATAAATGAATAAACATTTTCGGAGAGTATTTCAATGATTATACTGGTGTACTATACATTCAATATCTGCTATCAGACATTCGTATTGTTTCAAAGATGGAACATCCTACAGTTTTCGGCATAAATCAAACAAGTAGTTCATGCTGACATCGTTGAATATTGTAAGTTATCTAACTTTTGTGGCAGAGCAAAAGAGCACAATGTACAGTGAGTCAGAGAAATAAATTCTGCTTAAAATATAAAAATGGATAGATGTGAGAAAATGACCACACTCTGGGTGAAATGACTAGACACAACATTTTCTTTAAATTCAAAAAGAAAAGAAGACATGTCAATCAAAAGTTATCCAATCATGAAAGTATCATAAGAACATTCATTACATACATGTCTATATACACAATTTTAGAAAAATCACTTAAAAAATGCATACTGGGTATCCTTACCTCACCCATACAACTGACCATGAGTGACCTACTCTTCTATGAATGATGGATGGATGGATGGGCTTTTAATACACCAGATATAAACACGCAAGCAGGGGTGGACTTTGTGTTGCAAATGGGAACTTGGCTTCTAGTTTTATCAGGGCTTGCAGGGGAATGAAGTTTGAGCCAATGTTAACCAGAGAGGGAAAATTTTTTTAAAATCTCTTAAATGGACAGCTGCACAGCAAATGGAACGGTCAGATTATTTTAGGTCATGACTCCACAACACTAACCACTGAGCTGTTCCACCATCCCAAAAGGGCACGAAACTGGAAGTAAAGCACTGGCCTTCTACCAGAAACCCATGGCACCTGGTATACTGTGAGACCAGTGTAAATGAAGAGAACCTAAGGTATCTGTTTCTTCCAACAGCGCTGGGACTGTGTGAGCTTTTGAATTCAGTCTTTATTAATGCAGAAGTTAAATAGTTACACACAAAGCTAAACCAGCAGTGGCATTGCTAGTAAGAGGCACGGTGTCTATTCATATGGCAAATATCAGAAAACAATTTCTTTGTGAACACAACCTGTTTGTTGACAGATGTAAAGTACTGGGAAAAATTGTCCAAATTCTGATAAACTTTGAAGGCCATTGACATCCACCAGCATGAAGCAAGTTTACAATGGCACCATAAAAGGGCAAGTCCTGTACTCAGGGACAGCACTGAGAAATGAAGGCTCACACACCGGCTATAGATACACCAGGAAGGGTGGAATTTGATCTGAACAATACCAAGATCAATGCTTGCATATCAATAACCAGTAGCTGAAGACATGCCTGTTAAATTGACATACACAGATACACTGTATTTTACTCCAAATACTGAACAACACTAAATGTATACAATAACCAAAAATACCCTTCACATTTTGCCAATTCTTTAAGCCCTCAGAAAACTTTTTAAAAAAATACAAGTTATACACACTGTACAACAAGACATGAAACTGCTATAACTTTGAACACATCAAGCACGGCAAATGATTTTTCTGTTAAATAAAACTAGTGCACTCAACTGAGACAGTGCTACAAATACTATGCTCCATGAGCTGAAAATTCTAGAACACAATTGGCAGGTGTAAAAACAGAGGCAGAAATCAAAATGGCTACACTATAAAACACCAAACTAATAACATACATAAAACCTAAGGTAAAAGGTGATTACATAGACTCATACATATACTTCTGAGCCAAAAAAAACGGCAGTGAATAAAATGCTACGTGGACATTCCAAAAAAGAAAAATCAATGAAAAAAAACATCAACCAGTCAATAAAAAAGTGATATATCATATGCTAAAATGAGACAAGTCTTTAAAATACTCCTGGTGACTGGGATATTGTGTGGTTTACACTGATGTGTGTAAACCACATTCAGACAAATAAAACAATATTGTCTACACAGAATTAAAAGAAAAAAAGAACTTCTACCGCCCTGAAAAACAGATTAACCTGTGTTCTCTGACATGGTCATATCAAACTGAACCTTTAATACTGATGTACGTACACCCTGTGTCATAAAACGGTACCTGAGCAGAACTGGTACACTGTCACTGAAATACACTGCCTGATCTCTGGGTACAAAGATTAAAAAAAAACCTGCAGAAGGCTTTTGTGATTATCATGTATGCTACTGTTTGGCAGTCAATGTCCTGTTTAAAAGGTGGTACACATGCAAGGTATGCCAACTTTTTTCCACCTTGGAATCAGTTACTACTCACTAACGGACTGCCTGAAATATAGAACAAAAATTGGTCTAAAGATAAAAAACACAACTACTTTGCACATTTTTTAAAAATCCACAGAAATAAACATAATGCTTGTAGTGTCATGTTCTCATGCCTTTTTTCACGCCTGATTCGGGTTTTAACGTTTGCAAGGGATATGTGAATCCGTCACTAGAATAACCCATTTACTGATAATCACTTCTCCAGCTTCAAAAATAGCCACAATCCTTCTATATCAATAACGAAAAGCTTGAAATAGCTTGTGTATATTTTTGTGCAAAATAACATAGGTTCTGCAAAGGGACATCAATTAGAGTCAGTGAAGCCCCGAAAGACCATAAATACTGATTTTGAGTTCTGAAAAACAGCCCCCCCCTCCCTCCCTCTCATTCTCTTACATATTTTTGTTGGTCCCAACTGTTTCAAAACATTTCCTAACATCTCCCAAGCTCATTTTGTAATTCATGGTTAAGTGATCAATCACCACTGTCAGATTTATTCTTTTTTGTGCATTTGGTCTTCTGACAGCTTCAAAACATTCCAAAAAAATATTTCAGAAACATGAGCTTGAAATTCATGATGTTCTAAAACTTTTACCGGACTGTTGAACAGATGACAATCTTTCACATCATCATCCTAGCTGGCAGACTGTACACATGTGAAAGAAACTGGCCAGAACTGAATGCACCTTGTGACTTTTCTCTCCTGCATCAGCCTCCCTGTCTGCTGCGGGGTAACTGCTATCACCCAAATGCACAATAATCATGCTCTGAGAGAAAAACGAATGTACTTTAAAAACAGCCAGAAACTAAGTTATTAATTTTATGCAATGCTACACAAATTTATGCCAACAGTTTAAAACACAGGTGGCAAATGTAAAATTTCAAAATAAAAACCACCCACAAGCATAATTATCTTTACATGGGTGATGAACGTACCTACTTAAGTACACAGCAATTAATACGACTACTTCACACAAATTAAATCAAATGGTTCTCTTTCATGATGATCAAGCTCTGATTTTGAAGTCCATAATGTACTTCCTTTTCCTCTCACTCACTTTGTCAAAATGGTGCTTTCATTTGCTCTCTCTCTCTCCCTCCTTCTCTCTCTCTTGGTGTTATAAAATAGTGTCTCTCTTTATCTACCTTTCCTCCTCACCTAGTCTATCAAAATAATGCCTCCTCATTCTGTCAAAATGCCCGACCCCCCCCCCCCCCTTCTGTAAAAAGAGATGCTTATTTCTCCCTCACTTAGCTTCTCAACATGCCTCTTTCTCTCATTAGAATTACCTATATGGCACCTTTTTAAAAAAATTTTTCACTTGGCTATCAAAATGGCGTCTTTTTCCTTAAGGCTATAAAAATGGCACCTCCTTTTCTTTCACTTGACAGACAAAAGGCACTTCTTTTTCTTACCTGCAAGTATGAAAATGGCGCCTAGAGTATTTTATGTAGAGTTAGCAGATCCATGTAAAAAAAAAAAAAAGACAATACAGCTGAGCGCATATGTACTGGCATCCATGCATGCATGTGCAAAGTCACAAGAACAAAGTATGATACACATGATCAAAATTCTTTTCAAAGATGTTCATTTATACACAAGCTAAAAGTGACCAAACAAAACTACATACAGATAATATTGAACATTGAACATGATGACAAACAAAAGGCATTAGAAAATGTTTTTTCCATTACAAATAATACAGACAGGACATGAATGATAGCTCTATAACAATAGCTTTTTCTGTTAGGAATGATTTTAGGAATGCTGACAACATCATTCTTTAAAGACATGATCAACTGTACCATGTCCATTCATTGTTCAAAATGTCTGCCAATGCACACTTGATGAAGTAATGCAGGCATAGCAAATAACAATCAATTATCAGGCACAGTGTAGTCCTCAAATAATTATCAGGCATAGTGTAGTCCTACATCATGACTGCTTTCTGACAGTGTAGCTTAAGTGCAATCTTTCTTGATCTGGCTTTTGGGGCTTTTCAGATTTAAAAAAAAAAAAAGCTCCACAGCTAATTATGAATATTATGAGAGTCAGATCTTCCATATCATTAGACATACAGGCTTTTTAAAAACTAAATACTGATATCCATTTAATGAATGTTTTCAACTGAGCACATATTTGTTAGACTTAGACATACAGACTTTTTAATTAAAAACTAAATACTGAGATCCATTTAATGCACCTTTTCAACTGAGCACATATTTGCCAGACTTACACATAAAGGCTTTTTTTAAAAAGCTAAATACTGAGACCCATTGAATGAACCTTTTCAGCTAAGCCACATATTTGCCAGATTAGACACATCATGTCTCTGAATAGCTATCTTTCAAAAGGAGGAGTTTTACCCCTTGATATTGATGTGAACAAGGTTTATTCTCTTTAAATACTGAGGGTCGTTTAGAAGGTATTTTGAGCAAAGGCAAAGTTAGCTGAGTCACAAAAACAAAGACATGCTTTCGTTGTACTGAAGCAAGCATACTGCTGTCATAGTTAATTTTGTGGTGAATGGGTTAGCCTGCTGCAGTCTGTGGAATGTTTCAAATGTTGACAAATGTTTCACATTAAAATCTTCACTCTTGGTAAAAAAAAAGAAACTGTACCACGTAAAAACATGGCACAGCTTCTCCCTTGTATCATTTTTCAGTTCACTTTCCTTGATGAGGCTGTAGATTTCTGCTCTCATTCAAATAGTTTTTTGTCACACACCAGTGTGTAATTTTTTCCATGAATGGACAAATGCAAGTAAACCGGGTTCTTTTCTTAAACCATCTTTTTTTTTTTTTTTAAACTGTAAAAACATTATAGCTTCAATCATTCCAATTCGTAAATATCAGTGAAAAAATTTTAAAGGCACACATTACACCAGGATAAAAACATTGTCAAAAAGGGTACCCCCCCAAAAAATTGCTCCCCACACCAAAAGAAAAAAATCAGAAAATCTTTGCCCATATTTTTTCCATCGGAAAAAAAAAAAAAAGAGAATGTAACATGAGCTCCAATGGCACTGCATGAGACTTGGAATGTAAAAATGCCATCAAAATAGGCAATACAAAAAGGAAAAAAAATGGTGGTGCTACCAAAACTGACACAGATGTTTTCCAATGCTTACAGTGCAGTTAATTAAGGCTCATGAATGTGAACAGGTGAACGTGGAATTCTAACAGGTGAAAATGCTGCCAAAGATGCATACTGAAGAAAATGGGAATTATAACAGAAAACTGCGAAGAAAGGTAGAACGTTGATGAACCTTAAAGAGACATTCACTCTCTCCTAAAAGAAACGGCATGGTATGAAATGAAAAATTGTGGACAGGCACTGGCTCATCCATCAAGAAAGTTGCATTATTTATTTCATAAAGGGTGCGAAGGCAAATGGTGATGGCAAAGTTTTTAAAAAACGTCAAAAACAGATAGACTGAGACATCCTTTTCTATAAATGGTCAAATCAGCAATGCGTACAAAGATGAAGAGGAAGAAAAAAGCTAACCGTATAACGCCAAAATTCCTAGCACAGAGACCAAAGAGGTTCAATTCAATTAGCCAAAATTCTTAGCACAAAGACCAGAGAGGTTCAATTCACTGTCACATAACTACATGGCACATGAGTGTCATCAAAGCCAGTTGTACTGACCAGCCATACAGCTCAACTCTTCATCTTCAACACACACACCCTCCAAAAACCAATAACCGCTAAACACATTAAAATACAGACAAGCACTCAAGCCTAAGTAAAAACGTTTGCCTCGACACAAAACAGGTAACACTGAGCACTTTAATGTACAGACAAGCACCTAACCTGGGAAAAACATCGGTCTCAACACAAGGAACACACCACAAGGACTTTACATGACTTTTGGCAAAGCGGAAAGTCTTCACTACCGTAGTGTCTACAGTCTGACAAAGCGATGGATGTCATAAACATGCAAATGTGCCATATGATCATAAAAAACCGAAACTCTGGAAAATATTTATGTACAAAATATGCAAAACAGAAATTACTGAAAATGCATCCCACAATCACACAAACCCGACCTCTGTAAAGCTCTATGTATATGCCTACACATACAAAGCTACGTGTACCAGTTATAAACAGAAACATCAAGAAAGCTTAATGTATGTATACCTTTTTTTTCTCTCTCCCCAAAATTCGCAGTTAGCTTGTATAAGACAAGGAGAGACTTACCTGGTAAGTTGAGTCTTGTCGAGAATTCTGACGAATTTCTCCCGATGAAACCGGAACAGAGTGCACTTGAGATAAACACCACTTGCCAGCCGTCAGTCATTGAGAGTGCAACGAATAAACACTGAGTCAGTGAAGATACAACACACAGATTATAGAGCTACTGGTCTATATGGGTGGGTAACAGAATTAAAGGGAGGGCAAGTGCACTCTGTTCCGGTTTCATCGGGAGAAATTCGTCAGAATTCTCGACAAGACTCAACTTACCAGGTAAGTCTCTCCTTGTCTTATACAATTCTAACTCATCTCCCGCTGAAACCTGCACTAAGAGTGCTCTTGAGATATTTAGAGCAACAGTGGTTATGAGTTGCAAAAAGAACAGATCAGCTTCATCTTTGACAAATTAGTATTGCATAAAGACCTGTCCAAAGTGTGGTTTGCCACAGTTAATCATTTTGCTATAAAAGCAGGTGTAAATAGACTCCCTAGTCCAGCCAGCAACTGTCATAACAACACTGATAGGCGCCTGCAGCCTGGGGCAGGAGCACTAACCACCTTAGTAGGCTGGTGCTGTATAAACATCAGTATCTTAGTCTGCATCAGCTAGAGTGTATGGCTTCCAGTGAGCTATAATAATAGTGTCTCTGTTAACACTATGTTGAGGGCCTGTAAGGCAATGAAAATTTTTTACAATTGTCTTTTCTCAGAGAAGCTGTTCTCAAGTATAATATTAGTGTTGCTACAACACCCAGCGTATCATTTGGTTTAGTCAGTTCTATAGGATCCTGGTGATCCCCATGTCAAGTATGCTTCAATAGGCTATTTGCAAAATAAAAAGTGCATTTTGTTGTCCATCATTGACATGCCTGACAAGTCTAGTGCATTCAGGTTTTGGCAACATTGTCCAGTGAGGGGAGTAAGAAGCATGATAAGCTTTTCCCCCTTTATTTTAAAAATTCTTTCAGTGTCAACATTTTAATATATATCTAACTCCACATTGGCATCACAGGTTTTAATCCTTTCCTTTGACTGTTCAGCACTGGATTAGCTTCAAAGCCCCATCCATGAATATTTTAACTAGGTATGTGACACCAAGAGAACATTAACGCCATCAAAATTTTTAGTGAGGCTTTCTCTTCTGATTTGAGAAAGGCTAGAAAATTGATGCCATTGACTGAAAAAGGTGAAACCTTAGCGTACCACTGCCACTTGTTGATGTACATGTTGTATATTAGACAGTGGATGCCTGCTAGGGAAGCATGATGGTGTCGGCGTCGGCCACATGTATTCCATCTTTGTCAGATATTTGCTTATCAGTACCTTGAGTTCCTTCCTCACATGGTGTTTGAGGTTGGGATCATGGATTGATACAGAAGCTATCTCTATTTGAGAAAAGCAGGGGTCTGATTATCTCCCTTTTTTTTTTTTTTTTTTTTTTTTTTTTTTTTTTTTACACCAAGAGATAAAACATCTGGGTTTGTCTGCAGAGGCACAACAGTTATTTCTTCTGTTTTGTCTGGCATTCTTTGGCAATACTCTTGGAAGCAGCGCAAAGAAAGAGGGTTGGAAAACAATGGAAAGAGGGATAATTCAAGCTGATAATGCAAGCATCAATTGCATAAGCATGTCAGTCAGGTCAAAAAGATATATATCTAGAACAGGTAGTTTGTTTTATGCACGCAGCAAAAGAGTCCCCCACAGGGAAGAAAGCAAGTAATGCTACAGCCTCTTTAAGAAGGCTTAGTACAAACTACCATTCAACATACCATGAAATGGACAATTTTATGACATACAATTTTCTGACCAAGCAGTGCAAGCATACCTGACTGTGATATCTTTGCTGATACATCATTTTCAGATTTCTTTGGTCAATGTCACAGGTTTATGATCTGCTAGATCCCCTTTAGTTAATACAACTAACAGTTATGCTATTGTCAGATCTAATAGAACTGACTATCAATAGCAGAGGACAGTAAAGCCTGTAAGGCCAGAAACATCTCTCAGTTTGAGATAACTTTAGAGTCTTGAGTTGTAGTTTGAGCTTTGTTTTGATTTATATACAGACCTCCCCATCCATGTGAGAGCTGTCAGTAACCAATGTGGCCTAAGTAAGTGTAACTTTAATTTTCCCTCTTTGCTGAGGTAAGTTTGTGATATACCACTTAAGGTCATTTTTATCCACAACAAACAGTGTCATATATCTGTCCGAATTACGGCACAACTAACAGTCATGCTATTGTCAGATCTACCAGAACTGACTATCAATAGCAGAGGACAGTAAAGCCTGTAAGGCCAGAAACATCTCTCAGTTTGAGATAACTTCAGAGTCTTGTGTCCGAATTACCAGCACACTTATTACTTGTGAACAGTGTTTCTACTGCATTTCAGAGTGTGGCAAAGGAGTTTCCCATGGGAAATACCATCAAGCTAGCAACAGACTAGCAGCCCTCGGACCTAACAAGAGGTCATTGTTAAATTTTAGCTTTTCTTTGCTTTAGTAAGTGACTGCAAGCACTGAAAGATTCAAGTTCTCTTTCTTCAGTAAGTCTGACACTCAGCTCCTGAGAGTTGATAACAAACCCTTTATGGGATGATTTTCTTGCATGGGTTTAATTGTGATTTTTAATCATTTTTTGCAAACCCCAAAATATCAGTTTGATTTGACTATGTCAACAGCCCATTCCATGACTTCTGTCTCATGTTCTGTATCCCCTACTACCATGCTCAGAATTATGAGAATATGATCAAAAAACCCCTTATTGTAGCTTAGAAACAGTATAACTTGCCCTTCTATTAAGAAACGTGTGCAACACTCAAAAATGGGCCACTGAATAAACTGCATGATGCAGATCAATTTATGCAAATAAACGGCCTGTTGTGATAAAATCTAAGGCCTTCCTATATGTTTCCATATCAAACTTTTTACAATCTATATTTCCGTTGAGGGCTTTCAAACTGAGAATCTTGTAATAGATTCCATTTCCTATGGAAATATAACAACTTTTACAGGCTCATTCTCTTAAAAACAAAGATTTTTCGCAAGAAAAATATATTCAGTTATTGATTTCTGAATCTACAGCCTCATTTCCTACTGAGCTACTTAGAGTCTGTTGGGTATAACTCAAGGAATATTGTCATCCCTTTGACTGTGTCAAACACTTATAATATATCAGAAGTGACTTAATTCCACTTCTCTCTTATTTGCCATGCAATAAATGCAATGCAATGATGCAATAAAATTGCAAAAATGCAATAAAATTGCAAAAATGCAATAAAAGATTTTATCATGAAGTTATTACTCCAATGGGAATATTAATTTTATTTTAAAATGAACTCATTTGGAAAAGGAAAGGATGGTTTCCTTATAGACAAACTTCCCATCACATCTTCATCTCTTGGGGATTTCCCATTGCCCTCAGACTATCATTGGTTGTCTGGCTGGTAGCACCACCCCAAATTAAAACGAAATATGCCAACTGCTGTTGCTGCTGTGACCCCCATGACACTAGCCTTGACCCCAAGCTTTCCCCCCTACACTCGTTGAGTGAGATGCTCAGTTTCTGAGTAACTTTGGCCTCTTTCAGAGCTCTGCGAAATTTGCCCCGTTGGGTTAAAAGCCATTCACTGCTCACAGCTGTGTGTGCGTAGCACCAAGGCCTGCACTGTCTATGGAGTGGCATGTTATGCGTTTCTCTCTACTAGGTGAGAGGTCAAAGGTTGCATGCCCTGTAAGGGAAAGGACATCGGCCAGGGTGTCCTTAGCTGCTCAGGTTGCCTTATAGCTATGCTGACCTGCACGAAAAGTTCACAGCAGTGCGCGTGCACCGTTGCTGAAAAAGCAATGCTCCATTTAGTATATTCCACAGCCAACTGTTATAGCCGTAGGCATTATAGCTGGCTGACTCCTTAGTGTGCGTTGCACAGAGTCTGCAGATTGTGGAATGCGGTACTTGGCCAGTATGGCCTTGAGCCTGGCATCCTGTAGCTTGACATCTGTTTAATGTAAGTCAGCCCTCTTATCTGACAAAGGGGGTGGGGGGGGGGGGGGGGGGGGGGGAGGGGGGTTCCCTACAGTGGCTCGCAGTGCAGCAGAAAGTAGGGTGAGGAGGTCAGGAGATGGTTTTCTCCCTTTTTTTTTCTGAATTTCTTTTCTTCTCATCAGAACTTTACTCCATTTTAATATAAAAAATTTGGGGTAAGTGGGGGAAATAATTGTCTCTATTTCCTCAAATTCAGATTAATCATCAGTCAGAAATTAATGATGTTGTTTTTGTTTATCCCCAAATTATTGATGTTATGGCCTGCATTTAGCCTCCCAGTTACTGAAACAAGGCACATACTGTGTGTAAACTTGCTGAGGGAACATCTGTTGAGTTCAGCAGAAAAAACTTCCTCCTCAAGTAAGGGGGAGAAAAGGGGGGAACTATTAAGACTAGAGTGGTACTCACAGTTGAGTCAACAAGACTGTTTTAAATTTCCCAAATAGGTTACAATTATGTATATATACACATTTTCCCCCCACAGCCTACACCACAGAAAATCCAAAGCCTAGAACACAAGAAAGGCTGTATACATCCAACAGGAAAAAAGAAAGATCATAGTGCACACACACTCTAAAAGAAAGGCACAGAACAGAAAACAGAAGGAAGGCACTCTCCTGATGTGACTGGTCCGGCGGCTAGGCGCAAACTGACGGCTGGCAAGTGGTGTTTATCTCAAGAGCACTCTTAGTGCAGGTTTCAGCGGGAGATGAGTTAGAATTGACAACAAATGCACAGAACACAAGTGCACCAAACACGATTTTCACAAATTGCTAGTTTTCCTATTTACCGGGTACATTCCTGAACTTTGGTCTGTACAATCTGACAAGATCAAGCATGACTTGAGTGTCCATCAGACTTTCAGTAACATTAACATTTCTGGGGAACAGGTGGGGTGGGTGTGTCGAATAGAGCGACCTATTTAAAACCGGTGACATGTATCAAAACGGCTGAAAATATGAAGATGACAATCGGTGCAATATATCGGACCACACGGAGAGGGTTCCATGACTAGTGCACAGGACAAAGACAGAACAATTGGGGAAGGACAGAGGTGAGTGACACCAAAGTTGCACACACACTCTTTCTCTCTCTCTCCTAGCACAATCAGGATTCACTTTGCTCAAGCACAGTGCTTTGGATTTTTGAAACCATTTTTAAGAAAGACAACACGGCTTGCCATCAATATCTGCTTTTATGCGTTTTTGTAATTATGCCGACTATGAACTTTGAAAACACTAATACGGAAAAAAAAACCCTCACTTGGCCACCAACTTCTTCTTCACTGCGGTTTATGTTTAGGCCAATGTGGACTTTGAATAATAAGAAAAATATATCTTAAACAAAAAATTTTTGAAGGGCAAGACAGTTTGCCCTCAACTCTCTCTTCTATTTATGTACATAAGCGCTGAACTCTTGCAAGCACAGTAATCTATGCACATACAATTTACAACAGGCCAACATACAGTGCAGATGGGGTTTGGGGAAATCACAGGTATCCGTGTCTTCTCCCACCAGAGCAATGGCTGCATTTCTTAAAAAAAAGTTATGAATAGTTTGAAAAGGCAAAACTTATAAGGACCATGCTGTAAAAGTAAGGACTTGTGATGCCTTACCTGAAAAATTCAGAACATTAGCACCTCACTAACAAGCACTCTGAATCCTATTGTGCTGAAATTTCTCTAACACTGACGACACACAAAGCACATCGAACACCGAGCACCAAGCAGGTTGTTAGATCCCGCATTTACAACAAGAAAAAAACCCATAGAAACTATGATGCTTTACATCTAAAACACACAAGTGTTAACACACAGGTGTTCCTCATCATCACCAAACACAGGTGTGCGCGAAAACGAAAATGAGAAAACCACCATGTTTCACAAAGTGCTTTTCCACTCTTGTTGTGCTGGGTATACATCGAACAGACAACGACATCTCACGATAAATGCCTCATGTACCTGTCATCATTACTTCACCCTGAAAAAAAAACTGCCTTTTTTCATAAATGAAGAATCTCAAACGCTGTTCTTGGCTCTTGCTTGCCTTTAAGAGCTTTTGGTATCACAACGCATCCTTTTTCCAGCTTTGGCCGATGGTATGGCTGATACGAATCTGTGGGGAGCAAACCTAACCAAAACAATCCCACCTGGAGAGGGATGGATCAGCCATGTTGATTGGTTTTTTCCCATTCCTCATCTAGAGCTCTGAGGTTTACCAACAATGAGATTTACGCATATGAGACTGTTTTCTCCCACCATTAACCAACAGTGTGGTTTCCATGTATGAGACTGTTTTTTCTCCACCATTAAGGCAGCAGCATTCCGACTTCAGGGACAGTCATGTTTAATTTGCCCAAGCTACGTTGCATGAATGTTTCAGAGCTGTGGGCCACCACGACTTCTCAAGGAGCTGAGGGGGGAAGAAGTGACAGACAGAAGTCCAGACCTTGCTGAGGCAAGCAACAAGTCAACCACTGGCTGAGAGATTGATTCCTTCATGTCAACGGCAGAGGTGAGGCACGATCTATTTCAATGACATCATTCTATTGTTTCAGTGACATCATTCCATTATTTCACTGACATCATTCTATTATTTCACTGACATCACTCTATTATTTCACTGACATCATTCTATTATTTCAATGACATCATTCCATTATTTCAATGACATCATTCTATTGTTTCACTGACATCATTCCATTATTTCACTGACATCATCCTATTATTTCACTGACATCATCCTATTATTTCACTGACATCATTCTATTATTTCACTGACATCACTCTATTATTTCACTGACATCATTCTATTATTTCAATGACATCATTCTATTGTTTCAATGACATCATTCCATTATTTCACTTGACATCATTCTATCATGTCACTGACATCCTTCTATTAGTTCACTGACATCATTCTATCATCTAGAAATCATTCAAGAGCTTAACATAAGAGGATTCAACATCCAGTCCATTTATACCATGATAAATCCAAAAAGGTTTGGTTGTTGTTTTTTTTAACCCAAAACAAACTAAATATAGAATAAAAATTACCCTCTTTTTTGTTTTTGAAACAAAATTCACCATGTTAAGATAAACCTACAGGGTTTTTTTTTTGGTTTTAAAAAGGCAATATAAAGAAACTGGAATACAAGCTGTTTTGTATCTGGCAAATGACTGGGGGGGGAAAAAGTTATACACCCTGCACCTCTCCATTGCAAGTGAAATGCACTGACAAGATACTGATACATACATGTCTTTTGAAGGAACAAAAGTGTACACAAAACATACCTGAACATCAGTTACCTACACAATCTTTTGAGAAAAAAAACCCAACCCAAACCCCCTACAATCTTTTGTCCTAACAAGCATTCAATAAAAGCCTTACATGCACATCAATATCAAACATCACCATCCCCATATCCGGTTTTAAAAAAGTAAGCCAGCATGTACAATTTTGTACACAATAATTCATCATCATCTAAACAAGTGCATGTCAATAGCTGCACAAGAAAAGAAGCAAGACTAGATTTCACACATATCAATTAAAATAACTTTTTTTTTTTTTAACTCCTCCTCTCTCTCTCTCTCAATCCAAATTCCCTCTCTCCATATCTGTCAGTGTCAACAGTACTACAGTGATTTTTGCTTTATTTTCTGGCTGTTTGACAAATTTTTTTTTTTTAATAGATGACTTTCCTCTTGTTTCTAATATGCGAGCTAACTGTATGCATCCTGCAAACAACGTTCTTCACTAGGTCACAAATCACAAAAGTAATAGTACAGGGTATGAGTGAGAAGAAGTCCAGTTTCAGACAGCATCTTAACCCTGGACCTTTTGATTCTGATTCAGATATTTTGACATCTCGAATAAGATTTCTGTACCATGATTAACCATGATACAATTCTTAGACAGCATTCTGTTGAATTTGAAAGTTACAATGAACACTAGTATCACATTCTTTCAGTGAATTTTTCGTTACATGTACGAAAATATCCAAGTCACAAACAATGGCTCTCCATCACAAATCTCATGTTACACCTTTCTCATAGCATGAAGTATCTAACTGATTCAACTGCCATAACAGCCAAAGGTGTAACAAACATGTACAATAGTGATGGTCAGACTGAGGTTTGCTCAGATGACTTCACCGACTTTCTCTTCTGTGTGGTTCTCTCCCCCTTTCCCAAGAAGCGTACGCTTCTGGCCGCCTGTACATGTATGCATATACACAAACATCCACTTTACCAAACCCATTCTCTCTCTCTCTTTTTCTCCACTTTCTCTCACCTGTGGTTCTTCATCTTATCACAAAGCAAGCCAGTGCCTCTAGCCAACTGTGCAAACATGTACATAAGCATAAATTTCACCCAACTCGCACTCTCTTTCTTCGGTGCTTCTTTCTGTTTTCCCCAAAAGCAAACAAGTAATTCCAGCAAACCAAACATGCATGCACAAAAGCATGAATTCTCTGACACAAACACTCTCTCGTTTTTTTGTGGGTTACTTTCTCTTCTGTGTGGTTCTCTGTTTTCCCGAAAAGCATTTGCTTCTAACTAACAGTATATGCATGAATTTTTCAACTCACACTTTCACTATGCTCCCCCCCCGACTTCTCCAAGCAAGTACTTTCAACCAAGCTTCCATTTCCTAGTTAACTGTACACATGAGTAACAAGCATGAACTTAGCAATACACACATACTCTTTCCTCTTTTCAAGTTTCTTTTTTATGTAGTTCTTTCTGAGATTCCTAAGCATTTGGAGACAGTTGAACCTGCCTGTTTAAAATCATGAAACTTTTTCATGCATTGTTGTTGTTGTCTTCAATTTTACGTCTGTTCACTCTAAGTGATATTAGACGAGTTTTTTTTCATGCATGTCTGCAGCTAAAACACTCTCTTCTCCCTATCTTTTAATGTCAAAAAGGTAATATCCATTTCATTAAATGCTTGTTAAAATATGCCGAAGTATTACTTTTTCTATCTGTAACCAGTGTGAGAATCTCAGGTCTCATACTACAGAGTGCTTCCATTCGTTAAAACTCCCGTCACATTTGCCTTCTTCTTTTTCAAGCAATTTATGTCAAACATAAATTACATACACATTTGGAGGGAGGAGAAGGGGCTATAGCCACTCTCCACTTTCAATGTTCTCCATGTATTCAGAATAGAAGATATTCCTGAAAAACACTGTTCAATACATTCTGTTCTCATCAAACAATATATCAATGCTAAAATTTCTCAAGTTACAACCAAGTTATTTGATATTTTCCATGTGTTCTACATTTAAAAAAAAAAAGATATCTGAGAAAGTCCCAAAGCCAAAACTGAAACACCAACCAACAGAAATACATCATTATTTTGGCTTCGTTTCAGTAAATACATATGGCATACCCACCAAAGCACCTTTTTTACAAAGAAACTGGTATTATGCTTTGTATAATGAGACATTGCATCCCAAGCTTACAAAATGACATCAAAATGTATATTCACATATGCACAACTATGAACATGCCATTCATTTCCATTAAAATCAGAAGTAAACAAAGACAAAAAAAAGATAAACCAGTAATATTTTTATCTTTAAAAAATAACCCTCTGCCAAGTTAGGGATGTGATGATAAGCTTAGATTTGTTGGCAATATTGCAGTAAATTTCACTTCTAACTAATAAAAAGGGTTTAAACATAACACTAATCACTTTGCATCATGATTACGTCAACTTTCATTTATGAAAAAAAATGAATAAAAACCCCACAAACAACCCACCGAAATCAACTTTCATTTATGAAAAAAAAATGAATAAAAACCCCACAAATAACCCACTAAAACCCCATCATCACATCACCACTGATTTTGCTGACATAACTGAATCAAGCTTTAATATTTTCAAACGTAAAAGAAAAAAAAAAATTAAAAAATCGGTGAAATCTAGTGACATGATTCTCTTTAAAAATGAATCAGCGACATTACTTCCCATGATTGTAAAAAGTACCAAAAATTCATCAAAACCAAAATATGGCCAGAGTATCATACATCAAAAAAAAAAAAAAAAAAAAAAAAAAAAAAAAGGGGGGGGGGGGGGGGGGGGGGGAAGCAGAGGAGCTACTGAAGAGTGCAGCAAGACACACAGTGACCCCGACGTGACCCTGGTGGGAGGTCACATGTAGCACTGGTCGGCAGTGGCCTGCACAAGTTCGGCCATGGCCTGTCCGATACTCTCCGCCGCTTTCAGCATGTGCCTCTGACCGATGGAGTCCTCTCGGTTCAGGGACAGCGCTGAAACATGAGCAGCAACATCCAGTGATTTATACAGGTGCTGCTTCTTCTGCTTGTGCTCTCTCTGTCTTTCTGCGTCTTTTCTCTCTTTCTCTCTCACTCTTTCACTCACTCTCTCTCCCTCATCTCCCCCTCCCTCCCTCCCCCCCCTCTCTCTCTCTCTCAGTGTCTCTCTCTCTGTCTCTCTCTGTCTCTCTCTCTTTCTCTGTCTCTCTCTCTTTCTTTCTCTCTCTCTGTGACTTACTCTGTTACCCTTGAAAAATAAAGATTATTCATTCAAAATAAAGATTCTAATCCCAGCCAACCATAACAGACCGTATCACAACTGTACTGATACAGCAAAAAACTAGACTGGTACTGATCGCATTTTAAAAAGCACTGAAAAACCATCACTGACTTTTCAAATTACCCTTGAAAAATAAAGATTATTTATTCAAAATAAAGATTCTAATCCCAGCAAGCCATGACAGACCGTATCACAACTGACTGACATGGTTAAAATCTAGACTGGTACTGATCACAGTTTAAGAAATCACTGAAAAACCATCATGAAATTTTCAAGTTTTCCCATCTGAAATATAAAAGATTGAACACAAATTAGTCTCAAGAAATATCTTATGGTAAATTTTACGCAATACTAACTGCACCCATCAAAACACTGTTTCAAGTGAAACACTTAAACAAACAAACAAAATCAAACCAAATCAAAAACCATCTCAGTTTGTATGTGTGGAAAAGTTTGTAGGATAACTGTACATTACCTACAAAATTTATAAATCTACTCCTATGAAGAAATTTATGAAGAAAAAATAGACCACAAAAACCTAAATACACTGCAGCTAAACAGCAATAGCATGTGTTCCATTTCACTCCCTGATTCAATCTGACTAAGAAGACTGTCAGATGGCATCAGTGACAGTGACCATCACAGACTGACAGTGACAGTGACCATCACAGACTGTCAGTGACCATCACAGACTGTCAGTGACCATCACAGACTGTCAGTGACAGTGACCATCACAGACTGTCAGATAGTGACAGTGACCATCACAGACTGTCAGTGACAGTGACCATCACAGACTGTTAGTGACAGTGACCATCACAGACTGACAGTGACAGTGACCATCACAGACTGTCTGATAGTGACAGTGACCATCACAGACTGTCAGATAGTGACAGTGACCATCACAGACTGTCAGATATGTGACAGTGACCATCACAGACTGTCAGATAGTGACAGTGACCATCACAGACTGACAGTGACAGTGACCATCACAGACTGACAGTGACAGTGACCATCACAGACTGACAGTGACAGTGACCATCACAGACTGACAGTGACAATGACCATCACAGACTGTCAGTGACAATCACAGAGTGACAGTGACAATCACAGACTGACAGTGACAGTGACCATCACAGACTGTCAGTGACCATCACAGACTGTCAGTGACAGTGACCATCACAGACTGACAGTGACCATCACAGACTGTCAGTGACAGTGACCATCACAGACTGACAGTGACCATCACAGACTGTCAGTGACAGTGACCATCACAGACTGACAGTGACCATCACAGACTAAGCAGCAGATTCTTCTCACCACTAGACTGAAACTGCCACGCATCCTGAACCTGTTCTACTTAAAGCTCAAAATTCCCCAAATCATTCACAAACCTTTTTTTAAAAATATTTATCTCTCTATTTATTTATCTCTCTATTTATTTCAATCATTTACTAACCTTTTTTTCATATTTATCTATCTATTTCTTTATCTATCTTTTTATTTCAATCCTTCACCAACCTGAATAGGAGAGGTCAGGAGGAAAGGCGCTGTCAATCCACTCAATCATCTTGTCAATCTCCTGACGCTCCGGCGTCTTCAGGATGGAGTCACCTCGGGACACGGCGAACAGGCTCCGGTCCACGCCGGGCGACCTCATCCCCAGCCTGTTCAGCGACCCGTAGCTTTTCAGCGCTCTTCGCGGCGGTGTCACGCCGACCCGACCCTTGGAAAGGTCAGACCCGGATGAGTACAGTAAAGACCCGGTCGACCTCCTGCGAGATTTCTCGTCGTTGTTGTTGTTGGGTGTTGTGGGGGTGACTGTATCGTCCATCTCGTCCAGCAGCCGTGTGGGTTTGGCCGTTTTCTTGCGGATGGTGCAAGGGGTGATGTCGGCCCACATCTCGTCACAGCTCACCTGTGTGGGGGGGCAGGATACAGCCTAGTTAGTGGTCAGAACACTGTGCTGGCAATTTTGACGACCCGGGTTCGATTCCCGGTCAAGGGGACTTTTTTCCTCTGGAGTTTAACTAACATCAGTGCTGACTCTACTCTCCTCCCCTAAAAAGTCTTTCGGATGAGATTGTAAACCGAGGCTCTCCGTGTTGCGAACGCACGCAAGAGAACATTTTTTGTGCACACGTTAAATCCTGTTCTGCTTTTTGTAAGAGTAGGCCATCGTGTGCCGGGTGGGAACAGATGACGACACTGACAAAACTGCATACACACAGGGGACTGGATGTAAAAAAAAAAGCATACGATTGCTTATTCCATTAATCCTCGATATAAAAGAATAAACAAATAAATAAACAAATTATAAAAAAAAATTAATAAATAAATTTTTTTTTAACAAAAACAATTTAAAAAAAAAATAAATAAATAAAAATCACCTGACTCTTCCTCCCGGTCTGGGGCGTCTTCATCATCACCACACCGTCCCCCAGAGCTGACAAACGCTTCTTCACCCCCTCGCCACCATAGTCAGCGGTCAGGCTGCTGTCGTCTCGCTTCATCGGCGACAACGACGATGGTTGTTTCCGCACAACGCTCCCCCCCACCCCCATCCCCGCTGGCTGTTTCTGCAAAGACCTGTGGTGAACCTGAGCTCGGTGCACCACAGGAGGGACTAGACCCGGGGTGGGTCTGGTCTCTGTCTCCTCCAGGGTGCTGTCTTCAGGGTGGTGGATGTAGCTGAGGGAGACCGTGTTTCTCTCCCCCTGGCCCGTCAGGCGAGGGGGTTTGCGGGGCCCCGATTTTTGCAGAGAGGGTGTGGGGGGTATAGCTGGTGTGGAGGCAAACACCACCATCTCTCTTCTTCTGAGGGTTTGAGGTCGCCACCTGAAAAACCAGGCAAGGGGCGTGGACTTATATTTTATATATATTTTTTTCTATTTTATACCACTTTATGTCATAGCAGATTTCTCTGCATGAAATTCGGGCTGCTCTCTCTCTCTGGGGAGAGAGAGCGTGTCGCCACAAGTGCAGCGCCTACCCCTTTTTTTTTTTTTTCTCAGGGATGGTGTCTAAACACGACACCTGTGTGCATGCTGGGTTTTTTTTCTTAATTTTGTCATCTGCTCCTACTGGCACATGATGGCCTGCTCTTCTGAAAGGCGGAACGGGGTTTTAACGTGTGCGCAAGATGTTCTGCATGCATTCGCACACGGGGCCTCAGTTTATAGTCTCATCCGAATGACTTTGACATTTAGTTAGATTTTTTTGTCAAACTGGGACAAAAGGGCAAAGCCGGGGACGAACCCAGAACCTCACGGTTTACTAGTTGGCAGGCAAATGTCTTAACCATCCTGCCACCTTCCTTCCTAGGACAAGCTAAGACAAGCGTTTCTTGAGAGAACACAGACAGGGTAGGAATTGATGTTTTTGTTAACCTCTTTACTGCTGCACTATTGATAAACAACATTCGTCATAGAAATCAATCACCAGCAATGCTTGGCTGACGATTGGTGTTCGTCATGATTCAACACTCTGTGTTTTGTCCAGCATGTGTCTGAGCAAAATAGGATAGCAGCAAAAGGGTTACGGTCAGTTTCTCTCAAAATGAATTGCTGAGTTTGATCAGCCGTCTCTAGAAATATCAACATGGCATTTGGTGATCAGAGTTTTTTAAAAAGATCTTTCCCTGAAGTCACAGTGTGGCTGTGTTCACGATGAGGTTTTTTTAAAAACAGGCATACATGAAAACTTCTTAGCCAGTGTGTACTTATGGTCCTGTATTGATTCTCCAGTGTGGTGAGTGAGAAAGTGCAGACTCTGGGTGAACCTCAGGCAGTTGAACTGAGGAACACCCCATAACAACAACCAAAATATGTCTTAAAATACGACAACAAAAAAACCCCAACAAATAAAAAACACAGGATAAAGTCTGTAACTGATGATGAATGAATAAAGGAAATCTATACTAAAATTCATGAACACAAGTGCACAGACACACAAGTGCAGACACAAGAGCAGACACAAGAGCAGACACAAGTGCACACAAACACACACACACATTTCATTCACCCCCCCCTTCCCCCCCAAAAAAGAACAAAACCACATCCCCCCCCCCCCCCCCCCCCCCCCCCCCCCCCCCCCCCCCCCCCCCCCCCCCCCCCCACCCCCCCCCCCAAAAAAAACACACCCACAAAACGAAAAAAGCCAAGTTGTCCCCATCATTCATTTACTCACCTTGTGCAGTGACATCAAAGGTGGCAGCGGTGTTGGCAGTGGCGTTGGTGGTGGCAGCCAGGATGGAGTTGAAGAAGTCACTGGTGTAGGCCTCGCCCTTACTGCCGCCCATGGTCGACATGTCACAGATGGGACTCACCGTCTGTGACAGCGACGCCCCATTCTGTTGTCACACATGACAACACAAAGTGTCATGATTGGGAGCCATTTTGAAAAACAAAAAAAAGGTAAATGAATGAAATAAAAGAATAAAAGAAACAAATAGAATATTATCAGAGAAATGAATATACATCTAGATTCTGCCAATGTGCATCTACACAATTGTCCAAAAAACAACAAACAAACAAAAACAAAAACAAAAAAAGACACTTGACCCAGCATGCATATGAGCTTTCACTAGCAAGAGATAATCAGACAGAAACAAGAGAGAGAGACAGAAAGACAGACAGAAACAGAAACTGGAAGAGTGAAACCAGAAAAATGCAGACCACATTGACGTTTCCAAAACCTCTCTCAGAACAACTTTCCAATACCCCCCAAACATCTTAAGTCCAAAACACACACACACACACACACCTTCCGTTTTTCGTAAAAGAATAAACACACACACACACACACACACACACACACACACACACACACACACACACACACAAATCCTCCCACTGCCCCCCCCCTCCTAACCCACCCCCACTCTTCCCACCACCACCACTACCACCAAGTCAGGCAGGCAGCAATACTCACAGCACTGTGCATAAAAAAATAAATAAATAAAATAAATACAAACACACACACACAAAACTTTGCCCTCCCCAACCCCCTCCAACCCCCCCCCAACCCTCCCCTCACTCTTCCCACCACCACCACCACCACCACCATCTCACGCAAGCCAGCAACAATACTCACAGCACTGCGCAGACGGGGCAAACTGTGGACGCCGGAGGTGCCAGCAGCCTGGGACTGGTTGGGGAGGCTGGCTGTGACCTGGGCGGTGGCCACTGACCTCCAGGTCTCCTGGGGGCTGTCCTCACCGCCGCTCTGACTGGAGCTGACCGACCTCAGCTGTTGGCGCAGCAGCCTGCAATCACCACCACTACCACATGCACCTGTAGTTTTGGGGCAGGAGGGGGAAAAACAGGGCAGCCAGGGTCCTCTTCTGAGGCCAGTCTGTCTGTCTTTGAGTTTTCTTTAGGGGATGGTTAAGAAAAATTCTGGTGTTCATAGGGGACAATTAAGAATAATTCTGGTATTCATAGGGGACGATTTAGAGTAATTTTGGTATTCATAGGGGACAATTAAGAATAATTCTGGTATTCATAAGGGACGATTTAGAGTAATTTTGGTCATCAACATTTTCAACTTCTCAAGAACACTCAGACCTTGAGTAAAAGGTAAAAAGTAAAGGTGTTCCCGTAACCTATGTGGTTGTAGGGGAGCAAGGTGTCAGAGACCTCAGCTTCTCTAGCGGCCAGCATAATGAGGGCGGCGCCCATCTCCTCTCCCTCGCTGCTTTACCTTCCTTGACCCTAAAGAGGCAGGTACCCATTTACAGCTGGGTGAACTGGGGGACAGTATTAAAGCCAAGACACACAAATGGTCATCCATCCAATCGGTGACCATTCTCAATCCTGCTAAACTTTGGGTGGGGGAAAGTAAGTGCTCTGACCACTCAGCTATCCCATCCCCAGACCTGGAGTAAGATGCTTCTAAAACTCAAAATCTGGTTTTAGTGCAAACACCAAGTTCTAATGTGCTGATAACATGATGTGTATGCATTTTTCTGAGTAGGATCACCAAGACTTCTGCCAGCCAGTTCTTATCACATACAAGAGCTAGATTCACATCACTGGACTATGTTTTCTTATTGTAAAACCTAATTTTCTGTTTCACTCATTGGTAGCATGAGAAAATGAAGCAGAAAAACAGGAGGAAAAAAATGGAGGGTATCTTATTTTGCTTGTTCACACAAACGAATGAGCTGATTGGTCGACAAAATGCAGATACTTTGTAAACAAGCAAATAATTGGCCCAGCCTCATGGCCTAGGATTGCCTCATCTTTTCCATCACTCATGCTCAGTAGTCTGCATGTGTTGCCTGACAGAGAGAAGCAGACAGCCACCCCAGTCGACCAAAAATTGGCTCATTACAGTATCACACAAACGCACACATGCATGCATGCACTCACGCATACACACACATGCATGCACGCGAGTGCATGTGCACACATGTGTGCACGCACACACACACACGCTCTCTTTCAAAACGACATAAGTTGCTCTCTTTTGGAGGATAAAATAAAGCACATATGCATTTCACCTTTATGATAGTTTTAACATGAAATATACATGTACTGTAGGAAAGTATGTGAGCTATGCTTTGTACCATCAATCAAAGATCACCTGTTTCCTTATTCACTTTCTGGCTGTTGACCTTTCCTGTGAGGTGGCAACATACCTGTTTTCCCTGCGCAGGCGATGAACCAGCTGAATCAGACTGTGCCGATCCTGTTTCGTGCCGTTCTTTGGACCCTGCTGTAAACAGACCACATGATCACAATCACTTCCAATCTTATTCAAGTCAAAAATGGCAAAATGTCACAATGCTAAAGATGTACAAAATGTATACAGTATAAGATCAAATCAAAGTGCTTAGTTATCAAATCCCTTGCACACTTGCAGAGGTAAATAAAACAAAAACAAAACCAAAAAAAGAGATGATATTGATAAGATTAAAAAAAAAAAAAAAAAAAAAAAGATTTCCATCTTTTATCATTCAAATACATGTGAACTGTCAGAATACCTCTTGAATAATTTTTTTTTTCAAAACAGACAAATGAACAAAGGCAGTTGGAAGGCTAATTTCAATGAATATCTTTAAACACTCAAAGACATACACACACACACACACACACACACACACACACACACACACACACACACACACACAAACACACACTCACTCAAAGACACACACGCACGCGCACACACACAGACACACACTCACTCAAAGACACACACACACAACACACACACACAACATACACACACACACACAACATACACACACACACACACAAAAGCACATGAATGCTTATTCCATTATCCTCAATATAAAAGAATAAATAAAAAATAAAATAAATAAATAAAACACACCCACCCACACCCCAACCCAAACAATACACACACACACACTCACTCACCCCACCCCCCCCCTCCCCCCACACACACACCCCACACCCTACCTCCTCCAAGTATTTGGCCGGGGAGTTGCTGTTGTCGTACATGGAGGGACGGGATGGGGAGGAGGGTTCCTCCTTGTGCTCCACCCCCTCCCCTCCCTGGTCAGAGCTGTTGCCGCTGTCGTTGGACATCTCCTCCCCCTCCCCCCTCCTGGCCAGCCCACCCTCCTCCTCCTGGTGAGCGGAGGGAGGGGATGGGGGTGAGGGGGCAGCCCTCATTTCCCTGTGACAGCTACAGTTTTAGCGTTTCCTAAAGGATTCTGCTGACTGTTCTACCCACCTATGCCCTATCACACATGCCACAACTACAAAGGCAACAACAATCAATAATGCTGCAATTCATTTCTGTGGAAATGACATAACCATGAGGTACAGGCTGAATTCACTCAAGCAAAGGAAACTCTGAAATCTGTGGACTAACAGGAACAACCCCACATCCCCCCCAAAAAGTGCAGGGTAATTGAAAAGTGCAGGGTAAGTGGCTTATTCCTGTCTGAAGTCAGACTTTTTGCATGTCTGCTAAATCTTGAGGGACCATCTGAGTGCTGGTTTTCCAAGCAGAATGACTGATATGGAGAATGCTGGTGGTAAAACAGAAATGGTGATGGACCAGAGTTGAAGCATTCAGCCAAACCAAAATATCAACAGACACCGCGTTTGGCAAACACGAAACTACAAAAAACATCAGCAGCGATAATGTACCGACTGAACACAGATGAGGCCATTTACACCTGATGGGGTACACAACTCAATATTTTTTGCACCCAGGTGATAAAATATGTGGGAACAGCACAATGCTCCAAGACAGAATCAACACTGTTCCTACATGACTGCGTGTGCATGGTTGTGTGCTGTGCGAGTTCTGCTCTGTGAGTTGTGTGCGTGCGTGTGCGTGTGTGTGTGTGTGTGTGTGTGTGTGTGTGTGTGAGTGTGTGTGTGAGTGTGTGTGTGAGTGTGTGTGTGAGTGTGTGTGTGAGTGTGTGTGTGAGTACGTGTGTGTGCATGTGAGTGTGCATGTGTGTGTGTGTGCGTGCATGAATGCGTGCATGCCTACATGTGCGCGTGCATGTGCGCGTAAGTGTGCATGCATGCGTGTTCAGCGTGATCAGTGTGTGTGTTGTGCTCATTCTCACCACTCCAGCAGGCCCTGGTCAGGTGTGCTGTCTACAGGTAGGAAAGGCGTTTTCCTTGCTCCCTTCTTCTTCAGGCTCACCTTGTTGCGTATCACCTTGAAGAAAGCCTTGGTCTCGTCTTTCGCTGAAGTCTGAAATAAAATAACGTCACTGTTATGATTCAGAACCTTATGGAAAAAGTTGACTATGAGCAGAGTTGAGGAGGATGATACTGAGCAGCAATACAATGGTAGCAGCATTCTTGGGGACTAAGCTCAGGCATGATCAGTAATGAAATATCTTAGATAACATAAACCTTATGACATAGTTTTCTCTCCCCCTCCCCCCATGAAATTTTAGGAAGATGAACTGAATGGTACTAAAACTGTGATATATACAGTTTTCTACCCCAAATTTCACTCTCCAGCAAAATTTATTTTTAAAAATCTGAGAACAGAAGCTTTGTAGAAATTACACTATTCCCCCTCCCACTTAAAGTGTTCATGTCTGATGAAAAAAATCTTCTTCCCCACTGTTCTCCCGTGTACCCCTTTCTTTCTCTCTGTTTCTCCCTCTGTGTGTCTGTCTGTGTTGTTCTGTCTTTTTCTCTCTGTTCATCGTCATAGGATAGCTCAGTGCGCTATAGCTCAGTGCGGGATAGCTCACGGGAGTGCTCACTTTCCCCCAACCAGGTTAAGCAGCATCAAGCATGGTTGCCAATTGGATGGGTGACCGTTTGTGCACCTTGGCTACAATACAGTTACCCCAGTTCACCCAGCTGTAAATGGGTACCTGCCCTCTTTAGGGTCAGGGAAGGTAAAGCAGCGAAGGAGAGGATATGGGCGCCGCCCTCAACATGCTGGCCCCTAGAGAAGCTGAGGTCTCTGACGCCTCGCTCCCCTATGACCTCACAGGTTATGGAACACCTTTACCTCATCGTCACTCTCTCTTCCACCCCTCCCCCGCTTCTCTCTCTGTTCCCTTACTATCTGCCTCACTTGCTATTTTGATACCTTTCTCTCTTTCTCTTCCATCCTTCCTCACCTCATATTTTTTTTCACATTGTTTCAGTAACATAATATGGACTTGGGGAGTTTGAGAATGTTTATCCCTTTTCTTTCTTTCCTAATCTTTTTTTGACATTTTCTTTTTACTAATTACCATATTGATGTGTTCTAAAATGATATTTCTACGTGATTAATTTTCTTTCAGACTAAAAAAACAAATTTTAATTCCTGATTTTCCTGGACTATAGGTTGGATGTGAAAAAACAAACAAAAAACACCCACGATTTGTGCTTACTCCTTACCCTCAATAAAATGATTTATGTATCCATTTTCTCTCCTCCTCCACCCCCATCTCTCTCTGTGTTTTGTTTGTTTTGTTTTGTTTAATGTCCTTCACTAGTTGGTGATATAGACACACCCGCATTCTCTCTCTCTCTCATATATATATATATATATATATATATATATATATATATATATATATATATATATATATATAACTAAGAACTAACTACAGAAGAGATCTTACTGTGGAAGAATATATAACCTCAGCAACTGATGTTATGAACAGCTGAGAGTCATACAAAACTTCTTGAACAGTGGCATATCTTTTTTTAATATCTAATCCTCTCCTTTTAAAAAGGTCAATAAGAATTGGGCAATCAAACAATAAGCGGTGGATTGAAAGAGGTTGAGAACAGCAACATGACACGTTTTTAGAATATTTGGTATTTCATGCATACTCTCTCTCTGTGTCTCTCTCTGCCTGTGACTCACAGGGAAGCAGTACTCCTGGATGGGGTGTTTCAGATGGTGATTCTTGGCCACCCGGCAGTGAAAGAAACACTCCTGACAGATGTTGAAGTTGAAGCACTGCAGACACTTGTACCTGAAACATGCACGCACGCACACACATGCATGCATGCACGCACACACATGCACACACACACACACCATTATGTTTCACAATCCCTGTGATAATGCTGGCAATCAACCAACCAAACACGAAGTTTTTAGCTCCCCAACAACAGTGGTCATGACCAGCACTATCATCTCCAGGAGAATTCAAGTTCATCAAATTTGTGAAACTCTAAAAGCTAAAGGTAAAGGTGTCCCATAATTAAAAGCTAAAGGTAAAGGTGTCCCATAATCTATGTAGTCATAGGGGAGCAAGGTATCAGAGACCTCAGTTTCTCCAGGGGCCAGTATATTGAAGGCGGCGCCCATTACTGCTGTGGAACTCTAGAAAGATTTTAAAAAAAGAAGTCATTCCTTGTCTCCACACAATGGTAAACTTTACAGGCTGCAAGATGGCAATCACCATATAGCTGACAACCACACTACTGATAGTATAAGATAAAATAAAATAAGTGATACAAGGCTTAAAATATTACAAAGTTCAAAATAAAAGACCATAATGCGATACTCCTTTCAGATTTTAAAACATATCTGATTTTTGTGATGGTTTCACTACAATGCAAAGGCACCAAAGGTTGCGATCACAAAGTTAGAGATCAGAGTCTATTACAATAATTTTTTCCCACCATTAGGAGGGAAAAGAGCTATGGGCTTTATGCATGATAATTCTCATACACTGCCACATCTTCTGCACTACAAAAAAACACACAAAAAAACCTTGGGTATTTTCATAGGTTAAAAAAGTGTTGACAGAAAACGAACATACCTAGAATGACAGATAATATGTAAAACACAGAGAGCAAAACCAAACAAACAAACATAATGTGAAGAATGAAAAACCTCAGTGGCAACATAGGAAACAATTAAACTGCACACATATGCTCTTACTCTCATCTACATTCTCTCTCTCTCTCTCTCTCTCTCTCTCTCTCTCTCTCTCCCCCTCTTCCCTCCTCTCTTCTGTCTGTCTCTATGCCTACTTCTCATACCTGAATCCCAATGGATCGTTCTGCATCACTCACTTGCAATCATGTTTCTCAAAAAAAAAGATCCAATTAATGTGCATCAAATTTGCACACACGCACACACAGAGCAATCATGTTTTACTGCAAAAGAAAAAGTAGTTCTAATTAATGATTCTCATCAAATTTTCACACACACACAGACACAGAGCATCACTACTGCAAAAAAACAAGTCAGCAATAAGACCACACATTCACACAACACACCAGCATCACGCACACACTCACACACACACACACACACAACACATACCATCACACCAGCATGCACGCAGCAGCAGTCACAGACACACGACACATACACATGCGCACACACACACACACACACACACACACACACACACACACCCACACACACACAAACAAACACAACGTGTCAAAACAAGTACAAATCTGTGTGTGGTTTTGTACCATTCATGATAACTTTGATCCCTTGATGTTCCAGTGTTGCTACCCCACCATCACCACCACCACCACTCAACCTGATCTTAACCACACACAGCCATATGCACATTTACTCTATAGCGCCAACCCTCTCAAGAGAAAAAGTTTTAAACCAAACAAAACCAAACCATCACACACAATGCCAATTTCAGCATGTACCCCCTCACTCCCCCTAAAGAAATATCATGACAGCAGAGTTACACCCAGCAAAAATCTGTTGGACAAGTAAACAAAAACAACACTCTCAAAGACAAACAAACATTTATGCAAACAGGATAAAAAGATTGAAATTTTTTTTTTTTAAGTAGTACTTTAAATCAATACACTGATGCGCTCATCCCCCTAAAGAGCAGCATGAATTTCATGTACAGAAATCTGCATACACACAACACACACACACACACACACACACACACACACACACACACACACACACACACACACACACACACACACAACACACACACACACACACACACACACACACACACACACACACACACACAAAACACAAAACACAAAACACAATTCAAAATCATTGTAAGTATACAACAGAAGACAGCACAACACAGCGAACACACCTGTCCAGGTGCCGACAACTCACCTGCCTCAGCAGCAATCAAACGATGCAGGGTGGGCAGCCAGATCAAGGTCTGGGGTTCCCGCATCAACCACTGGTAAAACCCCTTCTCTGGAACCCCATCGCCCAGGGTTCCTGCCTGTTACGGGGACAGAAGGAGGTCTTGTAACTTGAGCTTCATGTATACAACTAAATCATCTTTTAAAAACACAGAGAGGACCAAGCATAGACAGTCAACCCTGAACAAGCAGACCAAGTGATGACTCCCGGTGAATTGCAACAGATGAAGAGAGGAGAGAAGCAAGGAAAGAAAACGGCAGACAAGAGAGAGAGAGAGAAAATAATGCATGCTCAATCAGCCATGTCCATTACAATAGTGGTAGGAAAACAAGGATTCTCTATTCAGTACTCCTGAGGCTAAATATGTGATTCTATCACATTGTGGTTGATGACAGGCAAAAACTGAAAATCTGATCTAAAACTTTTTTCTTTTTTTTAAATAAATAAAAACACACTCACAATTACATGTACTAACATTGACTGGTATACAAAACAACTTATCATAGCCTATTCAAATATGTAGATGAGGGTATGCACACAGAGATGTCTATAAACAACCCCCCAAAATTTTGATCTCAAAGCATTACAACTCAAGTCTGGTTTAGTTTAAAAAACCAACTTTTTTAAGCATGCATTTCTCTTCATCTTGAATATTGTGTACACACAATCTCTTGTCTGCTACAGTGGGTTGCATGGTTTACTGAGGATACTACACAGGTGAAAAAAATACTGAATGAAAGCTACTTAACTGATTTAAAAATGAGGCAAGGTAAAACTCAGAAACACTCACCACTTGCACACAGCTATCCACAGCTGCTGACACATTTTTCCCAAAAGCCACACTTTCTCTGAGTAAATCAGGAATCTGAAACATGTACAGACACAGGCATTATGATATAAATTCAAGTAATACAGATCCATTCAACATAAATCTATACAGATTCTAATCTAAAATTTGTAAATAAATGGTCAGGAAAATATACCAGACTACATAGCTGAGTGTTTTAATAACAGAGTAAGAAATGAATTACACATTTGTTTTTCATGGTATTGATTACTGTTGCTATCATTTTGTTTTACAATCTACTAAAAAGATTGAGTCTGCTTCAAAATATCTACAGGTGCATTAATTAGTGCTTATTTATCCTCGAAATTCAGAATTTTGCCTTGCCTTGCATTACAGTTGATAGTAAAGGACATCAAACCAGCATATGCTTCTTGCATTTCAATTTTTTCTGCTATTCTCTTTCCACTAGAACATGGTCTCACAAGCACGCACCCCCCCCCCCCCCCCCCCAGCACGCATGCTCGCACACACGCACACACTCACATACACACACACACACACACACACCACACACAGATTACCAATCCTACCTGAATCAGCTCAGAGACAAACGTGGACAGCTGGTCACGACTGACAAAAGCCCGACTGCACTGGATCTCCTGGAAGAAATCTGAAAAACAAAAAGAAAACAAAATCTGAGGGGATACTGTCTCCTGTTGAGTCTAGTTTCATCACGGTCACTGACATCATCTGACAATCTCTGCAGCCAGTTTGAACGAAGCTTTAGCTGGGAAATGTGAGGCTGGTGTCAGAAATTGTGATACAAGGGATGAGACCATAAACCGATGCCCCATGTGTGAACACAGGCAGAACATCTTGCGCACACCTAAGAGCCCCGTTCTGCCTTTCGGAAGAGCAGGTCATTGTGTGCCGGTAGGAGCGGATGACAAAATTATTTTTAAAAAAAAAAAAAACCAACATGCACACAGGTGTTGTGTTTAGACAACATCCCTGAGGAAAAAATCGGGGAGCTGGAGTCCCCAGGGTGGCTTGGGGCTGTCTATAAAAAAAAAAAAGGGTAGGCGTTGCACTTGTGGCAACGCGCTTTCCCCGGGAGAGCAGCCCAAATTTCACGCAGAGAAATCTGCTGTGACATAAGATGGTATAAATTTACTGACTGTAAATCTGTATTATACACGTAAATATGAGTAAAGAAAGCTACAGAGTCAATGACTGCATAACAGACTAAAACAGTTGTACTCACACTTGTATTTGTCCGAAAGATTGTCATTGCACAGGGCAGCCAAGGTCAGCTTCACACTGAGGACTTTCAGCACCCCAGTCCTGGCACTGCCGACACACAGCATCAAGTACACTGTAATAGCTGGCACTTTCTTTACAATATAAAACAAATACAGGCACTTATACATACGCAAACACACACACACACCCATATGTGATGCTCCACCACGAAATGAGTCGCTTAGCACATTACCCAATTTTGCGCTAGGAGCTATTAAAGGCAGGTAGGGGTCAAGTTGTCAATTTTGAGATTTTGATTGATTATTAAACTATATCAGTTATATGTGATGCTCCACCACGAAATGAGTCGCTTAGCACATTACCCAATTTTGCGCTAGGAGCTATTAAAGGCAGGTAGGGGTCAAGTTGTCAATTTTGAGATTTTGATCGATTATTAAACTATATCAGTTATTCTACCTTGTAATGACATATGAAGGCATAATGTTTATTCCTTTTGCTTTTAAATGTGTTTTGAAAATACCCAAACCCTCATTATGACAACCTGTTACAAAAATAAACTTACCCGTTTCTCATTTTGTCACATCCTGCAGTCTATCATTTCAATTTGTAATCTTTGCACAGAATTGTCTGATTTTCAATCCGTTTTTTTTGCATTGAATAGCCTTTTTATTGCAGATTAATTGCTTGTCAATAACGAAAAATTGACCTCTGGTGCAATGCGACTCCTTTTGTGACGGAGCGTCACATATAGTCACTCTCACACACGCGCGCACACACATACACACACAGTCACACACAGTCACACACACACACACACAAGCACACTCACACACACACACACACACACACACACACACACACACTCACTCACTCACTCTCACTCACTCCCACACACAAACAAACATAACCTTACGCCAAAACAACACTTCTAGTAAAAACAACAAAACATCCACAACAACAACAACAATACTATTCCACTGACACATCGAAAAGGTTGAGCAGGTAGTTGTGGAGAAGGTCAGAGGCCACGTCTTGGCGGAAGGAGTCGAAGTGCCTGAACTCGGGCATGTGGAATAGGTCCAGAAGCAGGAGCTGCAGACACTGACTGTCGATGAGGCCGGAGTGCCCTGGGGGGAACCCATGATCCTCCAGCACTGACCGCAGGCACTGCAGCGACAGCAGGTGTACTGGAACATACAACACACACACATCACACATCACACAGTGGCTGAAGTTTTGTACTGTCTTTCTAGTTCAGTTTGGAAACATGTTGTAGTTCTTATATGCTTGCTCACCATGGTATTGTGTCTCTGTGGCTTTTTTTTGTGATTTGTTTATTCTTTTATATTAAGGATAGTGGAATAAGCACTCTTGTGCTTTTTATGTCCAGTCCCCGTGTGTATGCAGTTTTGTAAATGTCATCTGTTCCCACCGGCACACGATGGCCTACTCTTACGAAAAGCGGAACAGGATTTAACATTTCAGTCACCGTCATACCTTGGTTGTGAGTCAATATACCGACTGTAAATTTGTATACATGTGAATACGCTTACCACCCCAGTTCCTATACCTTGTCCTGTCACACTCCCAGATCTATCCAGCCGTCTAATAATGAACTCGGGACGGATAGCCTAATGGTCAGAACATTGCGCGCTATTTGACGACCCGGGTTCGATGCCAGTCGAGGAGATTTTTCTCCTGGAGTTAACATCAGTGCTGACTCCACTCTCCCCAAAAGTCCTTTGGATGAGACTTTAAACCGAGGCCCCGTGTGCAAACGCACGCAGAACATCTTGCGCACACGTTAAATCCTGTTCCGCTTTTCGTAAGAGTAGGCCATTGTGCGTCGGTGGGAACAGATGACATTTACAAAAATACATACACACAGGGACTGGATGTAAAAAAGCACAAGGGTGCTTATTCCATTATCCTCAATATAAAAGAATAAAGCAAATCAAATCAAATCACACAGTGGCTGAAGTTTTGCACTTTCTCTCCAGTTCAATTTGGAGACATGTTGCGGTTTTGATATGTTGCTCACCAGGGTATTGTGACTCAGTGGCTAAATCTGGTAAATTGTTTCTTATTTTGATACTATGTGGCACTAAACCACAAGTTACACACATATTCAAATCTTGCCAGTGTATGTGGGGGATCAAGTGAATTGTTTCTTATATTGATACTATGTGGCGCTAAACCACAAGTTACACACCTGTTCAAATCTTGCCAGTGTGTGTGGGGGTTCAAGTGCTGGAATTTTTAGAATCTCTCAAAACCAACCTGCCTGAGCCTTAATCCTCTCCAAATACCAATGTATCTATACAAGAATTTATCATCATGTTTTTTCTAACACAAATTACATTATTCATGTTGATGTTTGGTGGACAGCAGAAGCAAAAACATACCAAGCATGCATATGGTGATTTACCAGCACACTGACTTAATAATACAACAAGTTGACCATGCATATATGCTGAGTGGATTTTTTAATAGATATGGTTTAACATATTTGGAATAATTTGCATACTTTCACATGTCCCTGAAAAACTTCAATAATACCACAATGATCCCATGTCCTGTCACACTCCCAGATCTATCCAGTTGTACAATAATGAACGCAAGTCCAACAAGTCTTCCACTATCGATGTAAGTAGCTGTGAATGAAAACTGCACATGCTTATATTGGAGCCTGAGTGATAATATATCAATGAAATATTTACAGCAGTTGTCTTAGGGAGTTCAAATCAAGCTATTCTTCCATTTATACATATATCGTAAGTACCTGTGAATGAATGTGCATACATTATACTAGGAGTGCAATAACTTAGCAGAATACTTACAACCAAATTTCTTCTGCAGATGGCGCAACTTCAGAGCTGTCCTGTATGCTGCATAGCGGACTTCCTGATAGGCATCTGCGCATCAACATAAAAAAAATGTCTTTTTTTTTTGGCTGTTGGTTTTGTTTTGTTTTATATATAAATCACTCCTATAACTGTGGCAATATTCACATACACCAGACTTTCAACATTTCCATTTCAATACTTAAAACCTGGTCATCATTTTTTTTTCCATGTTGTACCTTCAGCATAGAACCAGCTTCCTGAATGTTCAACATTTGTCAGTTCTAAATCACAACAGACCTGACTTTTATGAGTTTTAAAACACCTGTCTGCTGGAGGTGGGGGATAGCCTAGAATTTAGAGCATTGAGCTCGCAATCTGACAATGCAGGTTTGAGCCACCACCAAGATGCCCATACGTGGGGATTTTCCCCCTGTAGTTAACATCAACTCTACTACCTGAAAGTGAAAGTCCTTCAGATGAAAAACTGTTCCGCCTTTCAGAAGAGTAGGCCAATGCATGCTGGTAGCGATGGATAACAAAGTTCTAAAAACACACTGCACACTGGTTTCATGTTTAGACATCAACCCCGATGTTGGAATGTGACTACAACTTAATAGTGGGAAAACAGTCAGAAACACAAAATCTCAACATTGGAGAATCTCTCAGCTCTAGCTGAGGCAACACACACACACGCACACACACATGCATGCACGCACGCACACACACATGCATGCACGCACGCACACACACACACACACATGCACACACAAATAAAAACAAACATAAAAAAACAACTGTCAAAACTGTGTCATTTTTCACTCCTCTGATTTATTTCTTCTAGAATAATAGCAGTAGTCATTTTCTACTTTGTTTTAATATAATATAATAATTCTATATTCTTTTATCTTACTCTGTCAGTCTCTGTGTGTGTGTGTGTGTGTTGTGTGTGTGTGTGTGTTGTGTGTGTGTGTGTGTGTGTGTGTGTGTGTGTGTGTGTGTGTGTGTGTGTGACATTGTGTGACATTGTGTGTATGTGTGTGTGTGTGTGTGTGTGTGTGTGTGTGTGTGTGTGTGTGTGTGTGTGTGTGTTAATTTTATATGATCTATGGCAGCATGCACTGAGTCTGATTAAGTGTTTACAAGGAAAACAGCTTTACCCAGTTCTTCAACAACTTTGGTGTAGTATGGATGGTCCCAGTCAGTTTTGCCATCAGTTTTGCTGCAAATAAAAAAAAAATTATCAAAAAATACAGAATAAGATAGTATACTGGAGAAGAATGGCCTACCTTCACCATTAAAAAAAAAATTACAGAGAAAGAGACAGACAGACAGGAAAGAAGGAAGAGAGAGAGAGAAGGGGGGACACAGACAGACAGAGACTGAGAGAGACAGACAGGGACAGAGAAACAGGGACACACACAAACACACACACACAAAACCAGAGAACAGATTTTTTGGGGGGGTTGATTTTAGTTGGTGGCTCCTCTGCTAGAACTCTAAGATTCACAAATGGTGAGACTTCATGTATGTAACTGTTTTTTGCCCACAGTACAATAGCTGCACTCTGATTTTGGGGACATAGAGAGATTTAACTTTTGCAGGGATTTGCCGAGTTGGGTTTTTAAAAAAAAAAAAAATTTTTAATTAATTTCCTTCATGAAGATCACAAGTTCTATAAATTGAATTCTTTTCTGTCATTCATTATCAAATAGATTAAAACTTTTAAAAAGACTGATAGAAAGCCAAACCAGGTAGTTACCCTAAATGCTGAATGCTAAACTTACCTAATGCTGGCTACATGTAGTGTGTACGTGTGTTGTTATGTTGTTATTCTTTCAAAGGATAATGGGATAAGCACTTTTGTGCTTTTTTACATCTACTGATCTAGTCCCCGTGTGTATGCAGTTTTGTAAATGTCATCTGTTCCCACCGGCAAACGATGGCCTACTCTTATGAAAAGCGGAACAGGATTTAACGTGTGTGCAAGATGTTCTGCGTGCGTTCGCACACGGGGCCTCGGTTTATAGTCTCATCCGAAGGACTTTTGGGGAGAGTGGAGTCAGCATTGATGTTAACTCCAGGAGAAAAATCAGTAAGAGATTTTGTTGTGTTGTGTTTTTTCCATGTTGTTGGTGGGGGTTTTTGTTATTGGTTTTTCGTTAGGGTTTTTAGTGAGGAGGGAGGGTGCTTCAATGTTTTTTATGTTGGTTGTTCTTTTTCATTTGTTTGTTTTTAGTTGGGGGAGAAAGATGGGTTGGGCAGGGGGCAATGTGATATATTAAATGACCCTAGAATAGAAAATGTTCCCCTCTTCAATTCCTTAAGCACATTCCTTTAGCTGCCCCCTCCCTCCCCCCCCCCCCCCCCCAAAAAAAAAAAATTAAATAAAAGAAAAAAAACACAGTAATCAAAAAGAAAAATTCCCATAGCCTTTTCTAATCTGTTCAATTCTGCGTGCACATGTATAATCTTAAAGATTGCAGTACAATGTTCTGCCTGCACATAATCTTAAACTTAAAAGTTTGCTTCAATGTAAAAAAAGAAAAGAAACTTACTGGATATAGAATGGCACACCTCGGTCGGTTTCTTGGCACTCCCATCCTTTCATGACAAGATCTGAAAATATAATTTGCAAAAAAAAAAAAAAAGTAATCAGAATGTAGATTTGTGGTTTTGTGGTAAAGCACTCATCTTGCAAATGACAGGTCCTAGGTTTGAGCTCCGCTAAATGCTACACTTCTACGTGCTACCCACCCACTATACTACTACTAGTAGTAAGTACAACTAGTGGTGATCTGAGTTTATAAATTATAAGTATTTCAGATGGAATCATTAACCAAGGTCCTCACATGCAGCGTGTACAGATATATAGTTAGCACTATGCACATACATGTAAAAGAACCCACAGTAACTAGAAAGTTATCCCTAGCAAATATATATACTAGACAAAAATGTCTATAAAAAACAAATGTTTGCAGATAAGAATCATGATATACCACAGTGACCATCTCTCCCCAAATACAAGAGCAGCCTGAATTTCAGTCAAAGAAATCTGAAGCTAATGATAACTAGTTATGTTATTATTGGTGAATGTTCATTCAATCAGACTGCACTGTTCTTTGTGAGAGGCATTCATGCATGCACGCACGCACACACACAACAGATGTAATACATGTATACAAAAAAATATACATACATGTATACTACAAAATTCACACAATGCAAGTTTGTAAACTGGTCCATTGACACTCACTGAAAAAAAAACAACAACAAAAAACAAACCCAAAATACTGAGATCTCCTGAACATAGAGGATCAATAGAAGTGTGTATCAGTATTGTTCCGAATCTGGATCTAGATCTGGGTCAATGCAATGCTGTAACCAACTTGGTTGCTTTGTATCAGAAGGTAAACATGGAGACATTGATTTATTTTTATTATGGTGTCCTGGCTTTTGCCATAGATCTTCATTTTGACCAATCACGCAATGCAATGTACAGACTCAGACTGCCTGTTGGGTATGTTTAGTGGTAATCAATCATACAACCTGTACCACTATACCAGTCACTGCCTAGGAAAGTTCTAGTAATACATTTTATTTGTACATCATTAAGTATGAGTGTTTATGATCATGTGTGTGTGTGTGTGTGTGTGTGTGTGTGTGTGTGTGTGTGTGGTGTGTGTGTGTGGTGTGTGTGTGTGTGTGTGTGACCCATTATTTCTTACTTAATAAGTTAATTGGGTCATTTTATGTATGCTTCTATAGGGAAAGATGTAAGTACAACATAGAAGCTGCTAATAATAGTGCTTTACTAATACAAGATTTTTACTTCATAAATTATGTGACGCTCCACCACAGAATGAGTTGCTTTGCATCTGACCCACTTGTCCACTAGCAGCCATTTTAGGCAGGTGGGGGTCAAGCTGTTGATTTTGACTCATTTGCGATTTTGACTGATTAATTAAGTATAAGCCATTCTTCTACCTTCAAGTGAGTTCAACTGAAGTATCACGGCATAATTTTGCTTCCTTTTGCTTCAAAAACACATTTAAAAGCACCCAAGCCCTTATTCTGAACACCTATTAAAATTAAGGTGCAAAACTTGTTAATTTCTTATTTTGTCGCTTTCAAAGTTTCTGCAGTCTCATTTCAGTTTGCAATAACTTTTCATACACTTGTCAATTTTCAATCTGTTTTCTGTATTAAATAACCTTTTTAATTTTATTGCAGATCAATAGCAACATTGCAGATCAATAACACATTTTATAACAAAAAAATTTATCTCCCATGCAATGCAACTCATTATATCATATAATGATATATGGTGGAGCGTCACAAATTTGAACAATTTATTATTTCTGTAAAGTTGTTTTTATGTTTTTATCACAATTCAGGCTCCCATCCATACTGAATCTAATATAATAATTTATATAGTAATAATTTGATTAGCACAGATCTACAGTATGCACATAATCTACTCAAAAGCCAAGGGTAAGGTACAGGCATACCTGTGGGCTGTATGGTGGGTAATTGGAAAAAAGTCACAGGAAAAAAAGTCACAGAAAAAAAGTCACAGGAAAAAAGTCACAGGAAAAAAAAAGTCACAAGCGTGCGTGTTCGTGCGTGCGTGCATGTGTGTGTGAGTGTGTGTGTATGCATTGTACTGCACTGCACATTTTTATTGATGATATTGCTCTTATTTTACTTTTATTCTCTGGCCTGCGTGCATGCATGTATGCGTGCGTGCGTGTGTGCGTGTGTGTGTGTGTGTGTGTGTGTGTGTGTGTGTGAGTGTGTATATATGCATTGTACTGAACTGCACATTTTT
>CM060322.1:41431649-41434149 GCA_030674155.1 Stramonita haemastoma | reverse complement strand
GTATTTTTTCGTTTCTCGGCTAGCGCTCCAAGGTTCATCAATGGTGAGATTTTGAGTATGCGATGGTTTTTGCCCTCCATGAAGGTAGCCACATTCCGACTTCGGGATATAAGCTGGGTATGTTCGTGTTTCCCGTAACCCATGGAACGCTGACATGAATTATGGGATCTTTAACGTGAATATTTGATCTGCTATGTGTGTATAATTATTATACACGAAGGGAATTAAGGTCTGCATTTGAAGTTGACCAGAGACATCGTAAAAATTCCCACCATGAATTCACCAGACGCTGCTAAGATTCGAACCCCAGAACGCAACCACCTTAATGGTGGGTGAAAACGGCTGCATTCGCAATGTACCACCATTGGGGAACCACGGAACTCTAGCCGAGGAACGTAAAAAAAAAAAAAATCAGAAGATTTCTCATAATAATGCGGCTTTAGGCTGATTACTATCAGTTTATGACACGGTTGGGGTGTGGTGACGCATAATTCTGAGGAAGAATAGGGTGGAGGGAGGAAGGGGGGGGGGGGAATGAGTGATACGAACAAAAAGGGATTTCTTTTTTCCTAGAGTGAGAAATCAAAGTAGGCTACATACCCGTCTCTGTCGGAGTATACGATTTTTTATTTCTAGCGAGATCTAAATGCATGCCCCATGCCACTCCAATCTGTAGGAAGTATAAGAGTTGGAAAGTTGGCATGGATTTCATTGGAATGTGTATTTTTCTTCTTTTTAAGAAAACGAGGAAGGGGGGGGAAACGCCATAGGATGACAAAGCACACCAACAGAACTACCGACCTGACGTCTCTGCTTTAAAAAAAAAAAAAAGAAACGACCTTGGCCTTCTTGGGTGAAGAAAACCCACGTGCTTTCATTGTTTTTGATCCACGTCACGTGCTTTCACTGTTTTAACCTCCTACTTTGATTGGTGCAGGAGTGGTGACAGCATGTTTCATCCAATGAAAAGGATCTCTGGATAAAAAGTCTCCGGGATCAGGGTTTGATAGAGACTTAATGTGGCATGTTGAAGCACACTCTTCTAAGTTCAAGGGTCTACCTACTTTGGGACTCATCCAGGAAGAAACTTTTCTCATAGTCATGGTCTTCTTGATTTGATTGATTGATTTGATTTGATTTATTCTTTTATAGTCTATCGAGGATAATGGAATAAGCACTCTTGTGCTTTTTTACATCCAGTCCCCGTGTGTATGCAGTTTTGTAAATGTCATCTGTTCCCACCGGCACACGATGGCCTACTCTTACGAAAAGCGGAACAGGGTTTAACGTTCTTTGTTACAAACACTGTTGTGTGAGAAAAATCTGTGTTGTTGTTTTTTTTTAATTATAAAGATAAGTATTTTCTTAGAAACCAAGAATTTTGATTTGTTTTTCACAATACATAATGGTGTATGAATCCCATATGTCATTATTTTTGTCATTATCATTGTTCTTATTACCATCATTGTCGTCATCATCATCATCATCATTATTATTCTTATTATGGTCAGCTGTCAGTCTGCCTTTATTAGGGGGGGGGGGGGGGATGGAATAGCCTGTTGGTCAGAACATTGTGCTCGTAATTTGACGACCCCTGTTCGATTCCCCTTCCAGGGGCTATCCCCCCTGGACTTAACATCAGAGGTGACTTCACTCTCCCCCCAAAAGTCCTTCGGATGAGACTATAAACCGAGGCCCCTTGTGCGAACGCACGCAAAACATCTTGCGCACTCGTTAAATCCTGTTCCGCTTTTCGTAAGAGTAGGCCATTGTGTGCCGGTGGGAACAGATGACAAGATCTATAAAACCACATACACAAGGGGACTAGATGTAAAAAAAAGTACACGAGTGGTTCTTCCATCATCCTCAATATAAAAGAATAAAGAAAAGGTCATGGCCTTTATGTAATGCACCAGGATTTATTCTTCACAATATATAACACATCGTAAATTCCATACATCATCATCATCATCGTCGTCATCATCATTATTATTATTTTCATATTTTTAGAAGTAGTAGTAGTAGTAGTAGTAGTAGTAGTAGTAGTAGTAGTAGTAGTAGTGTAGTAGCAGCAGCAGCAGCAGCAGCAGCAGCAGCAGCAGCAGCAGCAGCAGCAGTAGTAGTAGTAGTAGTAGTAGTAGTATCATTATCATTATTTTATTATTATTATCATCATCGTCGTTGTCGTCGTCATTACTGTTATGCTCAGTCAGCCATTATCAGATGATGGCCCTTTGTGATGATGAAATGTATTCTGTAATGCATTTTGATGAAAGCAGCTGTCTTCATCAGAGCTTTAAGTTTTTCTCCCCTGTCTGAATCCCACGGTCTATTTCTTCACTATAGCAACTACAACAAAGGAGCAGAATGACCAAAAGTTTTGGCCACGTCTTCATGAATGGACTGATTTAAGACACACAAACTTCTTTTTTCCAGATCACAGCTGTATTCTGAAGGTTTTCTATTCTGACCTTTGCGTTGCTTCATTAACTTTGTTTGT
>CM060322.1:41395071-41419049 GCA_030674155.1 Stramonita haemastoma | reverse complement strand
GACTAAAGAAGCGTAAACTGAAAATGGTACGGGCATGTCACGAGATCAAAAAGACTTGCAAAAACAATACTGCAAGGCACTGTCCAAGGAGGAAGAAAAAGAGGCAGACCAAGGAAGAGATAAGCCGCCGCTGTAGCCGAGTGGTTAGGGCGTTGGACTCGTAATCTAAAGGTTGCGGGTTCGATCCCAGCTTTCGGCTATGGCGTTGTGCCCTTGGAAAAGGCACTTTACGGCTATTTTCTCACCCCACCCAGGTGTAAAAGGGGTACCAACCTTGCGTTGGGGGTTAACCCTACGATAGACTGGCGTCCTATCCAGGGGGGAGTCTATGACTCTCAGTCGCTTAACGCCACAGAAACCGGGATAAGCACCGGCCTGATGAGCCTTAAGGCTCGGGACAGACTTTTAAGGAAGAGATAGGAGGACAACATCAGCGAATGGACAGGCCTAGAACTCAACCAAATTTTGAGAAAGGCAGAACAGAGAGAAGAATGGAGGGAACTTGTTGTCAAGTCTTCAGGGGTGTCCCCATGGTCGCCAGACTAAGGGATAGATAGACAGATAGATAGATAGATAGATAGATAGATAGATAGATAGATAGATAGATAGATAGATAGAGATAGATAGATAGATAGATAGATAGATAGATAGATAGATAGATAGGTGGGTGGGTGGGTGGGTGGGTGGACGGACGGACGGATGGACGGACGGACGGACAGACAGACAGACAGACAGACAGATAGATGGTGAGTGAGTGAGTGAGTGAGTGAGTGAGTGAGTGAGTGAGTGAGTGAGTGTGAGACTAATCCTATCTTCTCTGCCCTCAAAGGCACTGGGTGTAGATCCCTGCTCCTCTCTTTTGAACTTTATCTTAAGCAGAGCCATGAGTGAAAAAGTGTCTGTCTCCAGAGTCCTTTGGACAGTGGGTGTGAAGATGCTCAAGGATGCTGGACTTGTTCTCGGGGCTGCCCTCAGAGTCCTCTGGTCCAACACTGGAGTTGATACACTGAATTAGGGCAGAAACTGAAATCCATCAGATCAGGCTGGAACAGCAAGACACCAAGAGAGTTATTTTTAGTGAAGACACTTAGGACGTCCTGATGTTCAACTATTCTGCTGCGGTGACTGAAGCAGCCTCAAGGATGTCCTGATGTTGGTCAACAATTCTGAAGTGGTCAGTGAAGCTGCTTCTCCTTAGTCATCCTTTTGTCGTTTAAAACAGCTTTTCTGTCATGGAATTACCTTAAAATCGGAAGCCTCAATGACCACAGCTGTCAGTCCCCCCCCCCCCCCCCCCTTTCAGCTGCTAATTAACCCATCCCATCCCAGATGTGGCCAGATGGTGCTAATTATAGCAGGAACTGACCACACTTGGACTAGGTGAAAGGAAAGGGCGCGCTAAATTTAGCACTCTTGACTGAGTGATGTTGGATTCGTGTACTGTGTGACAATCTCAGTGTCTTATCAATCCTGTAGAGACTGGAGTCTTGTGTTGGGTCTCAAGCTGTGGTATTGGCAGTGACTTTCCTGGCCCTTAAGATAATGTGGGTTGCCTGTTTCTGAAAACACCCAGCTAATCCAGTCACAGTTCAATTTGGTCTTAGTGCCCAGCGCTGTCATACAATACTGAAGAACTGGTTAGCACAACAGAATCATGTTAAAAAAAAAAAAAAAAAAAATTATTTTTGTTTCTCTCTTTTCTGCCTCATCTGTGACGTTCCTGTCCTGTTGTTCCCAGGCTGCTCATTCCATTGTCTCTGCCCCGGCCATACCTAGGTTCATGAGGTCATATCTTCAGGGTTAGGGGTCCACAGGGAGCTTATTTATGTTAGGTGACTATAGGTAAAAGTAAAGGTGTCCCATAACCTATGTGGTCATTGGAGAGCGAGGCATCAGAGACCTCAGTTTCTCAAGGAGCCAGCATATTGAGGGCGGCACCCATCTCCTCACCCTCGCTGCTTTACCTTCCCTGACCCTAAATAGGGCAGGTACCCATTTACAGCTGGGTGAACTGGGGGACTGCACTGAAGCCAAGGCACGCAAACAGTTACCCATTGACTTGGTAACCCCGCTCGATGCTGCTTAACCTTAGCTTGAGGAAAGCGAGTGCTCTGACCACTGCGCTATCCCCGTCCCAAGGTGACTATGCTGCCACCAGTTACAGGGCCCTGCACTAGGCTACCGCCGAGTCATTTTGGTAGTGGTAATCTCTCTCTCTCTCTGTACATATGGAAACTTTTTTTGTCAGTGTGTGTGTTTGTTTGTGTGTGTGTGTGTGTGTGTGTGTGTGTGTGTGTGTGTGTGTGTGTGTGTGTGTGTGTGTATGTTTATTTGTGTGTGTGTGTGTGTGCGTGTGTGTGTGTGTACGTGTGTGTCTGTGTGTGCGCATGTACTTTTCTTTTTAATTCTTTTTCTTTCACTTGTCTTTTAAACATGTTACAACAGACGCTATTGCTGAGTGGTGAAGACCATTTGACTTCAATCCCATGGGTCCACGACATCGTTAGCTTTAATCTCGGCACCATCTGGTGAATGAATTAAAGGGTGGAGATTTTTACAATCTCTCAGGTCAACTTCAAGTGCAGACCTGCCAGTGCCTAACTTCCCTTCATGTATATACACAGGCAGAATATCAACTACGCATGTTAAAGACCCCGTAATTCATGTCGGCATTTGATGGGTTATGTTATGAACACACAAACATATACAGCATACATCCTCAAAGTAGGAATGTGGCTACCTTCATGGTGGGGGAAAAGCTGATTCATACGCACAATCTCAGTATTGGTAAACCTTGAGGCTCTAGCCGAGGAATGAAAAACAAACAAAAAGCCAAGAAAAAAATGTTAAACCTAAGTGTACACAGGATTTTTAACTTGTCTTTGTTGCTTCGTTCTTCAATTTCACAACTTTTTGTGATATTAGACAGTATGAGGCTTGCAATCTCCTTCCAACGATATTCCTCTTAACAACAGTAATCTCGTATACAGACAACAAAGAGACGAGAGTAACAGTGTAGATAAGAACAAAAAGCTTTATTACATGTAACACTGACATTATGACAATCTATCTGGATCTCTAACAGAGAAAGTTCAAGCAAGGAAAAGATTTTTTTTTTTTAAACCATCAAAAGAACGTTCTACTTTTCACACAGAAAAAACAAAACTTACAATTTACATCCTAAACAGAAGTAGACACAGGCAAGAAAAACCATAATAAACAATTTTAAATAGACAAAATCAACCTCAAAATGTCATTTTGATATGAAAAATAATCTTAAAGGCAAAAAACATTAGAATAGATAGAGACAGACAAAAGAAGAAGGGGGGGGGGGCGAAGAAACAACCCCAAAAAATGAATCAGTGTAAAATGTCACCTCTACAGGAAAAATAAAACAGATAAAACTTTTTCACAGAGAGAAACAGACACACAAAATGGAGAATGGGGAATAAGCCCAGAAGAAAGAGATCAACTCTAAAAATTAACGTCATTTCCATACGGGGGGGGGGGGGGGGAATAAAGACAAAAACAGAAAAGGACATATAAAAAAGACATGAAGATCAATCCAAAATGACATTTTCATGTCTGAAATGGCTAAGCAGCTAAAGTGCTTTGTCATACAGTGTTTTATAATTCCACCCTGTCAAGTGTTTTACTGATTACTACTTTACTGTAAACTGCATTGACCCAAACCCTACCCCCCTATAAAAATATATATAATATGTGTGTGTGTGTAAATATATACATATATACATATACACATATATATATACATACATATATACATATATATATACATACATATATATATATACATACATACATACATACATACATACATACATACATATATATATATATATATATATATATATATATATATATATATATATATATATATATATATATATATATATATATACACATATACATATACATATATATATATATATATATATATATGTAGTGTGTGTGTGTGTGTGTGTGTGTGTGTGTGTGTGTGTGTGTGTGTGTGTGCGCGTTTGTGTGTGTTTATGAGTTTGACTGCAGAAGTAAGAAGTCTTGTTGCAAAATCCACAATTACAAATTGGTACTTTCTGGCTCCTTGTCTTCCATGAAAAAAAAAAACACCTAGTAATATAATAATAATATATATATATACATGTGTAAGTGCTAATGATATAAAAACCTGGCAAGAATTTTTCATGTGTTGACCAACTGGCCATGAAGTGCTAGAGATGTCCTCTCTCTCTCTCTCTCTCTCTCTCTCTCTCTCTCTCTCTCACACACGCACGCACACACACTACACACATACACGCACGCACGCACTCACGCACACACACTGTGGTGATGACTGGGACTAGATCAACACACAAAGAACTACAGAGAAAAGGTGACCACAGACAGGACTAGAGAAGATACACTATATACAATTACCAAAAACAGACAAGGACAACCACATAAGAAGGTAAACATCTAACACTAACATAAACAATGAGTAGAAAATCCCTTCCCACAAAGATGAAATGTGGTAATAGCCAATATATGCACATATGTGCATATATCTACTACAGAAGCAGCAGCACAACCAAGAATAACAAGGATGATGTTTTAAAAACAAAAAAAAAGTATTATGTACAATTGAAGGGGGGGGGGGGGGGGGGGGAATATGCAAAATTGGTGCAGGCTTTTACTATCATTGGGGTGGAATAACTTAGTGGTTAGAGCATCAGACTCATGACCTAACAGTAATCTGAAGGTGAAGGTTTAAGTCTATGTTAGAGTCTCCATCTAATTGAAGTTTGTTCCCCCTTCAGCTAATACAGGTTTTGACTCCATTCCTTCTCCTCTTCTTTTGAAGAGACCCTAAACTGAGGTCCCATGTGCAAATGCATACACAGCAGTTTGCATGCATGTTCCAAACCCTTGCATCTCTTGCAGTACAGTAAACCAGTTATGGCTAGATGTAGGGATATCCCTAGCATGCAATCTGTATGTTAAAAATGAATTAACTTTGTTGGTAAAGCTTAATCTGCCCAAGAAACACTACCCAAGACATTCTGCGTGGTATCTCAATGACTTTGTTTCGTGAGGAATTTTCAGTCCTTGACACAAATAAGATAACAATGACTAACTCAAATAAGATAACAATGACTGACTAACAGGTTGTGTTTAACTTCTCATTCCTAAGCAAAATTCTTTTCTTTTTTTTTAAACCAAATGCCACAGAGGCAAATGACACAGGAGAATGGATAGTTAACTAGTACCCATCACTGTCTAATCACTCAGCAAAACTGTCAACACTGTATCATGTACCAGGGAAAGAAAAATAAACTGTAAGAATTCAGAGAACAACAAATGGTAGCAGATGATCTAACATTAGAATGAAAACAAGAGCTGGTACACAACCAAAACAAAAAAACAGTTTCATCAAAAACAAAACCAGGATGACAGAATGTAATTAATTAACAAATAAGTTTCTTCCTCAATGTAATGTATCACAACTACAATGAAAACAAACACAAACAGTTGCTGTGCAACAGCCAAAGAGCAGTGGACACTATTACACTTCCATGTAGAATTACAATCAACATGGACACTAGTCTGGAACCAGCCAAGAACAAGTCTACAGCACAATCTTATAATATAGCCATCTTTTCAATCACTGACTCCATCGTGGAATCTTTTCGTTTTTTGTTTGGGTTTTATTTTACTAGGTTCAAAAAATGTAAAATAAGCTCCTTGACTCTCTAAGCTTTGAACATATCAATCAAGATCTTCACTATTTCATAAATGAATAAACATTTTCGGAGAGTATTTCAATGATTATACTGGTGTACTATACATTCAATATCTGCTATCAGACATTCGTATTGTTTCAAAGATGGAACATCCTAAAGTTTTCGGCATAAATCAAACAAGTGGTTCATGCTGACATCGTTGAATATTGTAAGTTATCTAACTTTTGTGGCAGAGCAAAAGAGCACAATGTACAGTGAGTCAGAGAAATAAGTTCTGCTTAAAATATAAAAATGGATAGATGTGAGAAAATGACCACACTCTGGGTGAAATGACCAGACACAACATTTTCTTTAAGTTCAAAAAGAAAAGAAGACATGTCAATCAAAAGTTATCCAATCATGAAAGTATCATAAGAACATTCATTACATACATGTCTATATACACAATTTTAGAAAAATCACTTAAAGAATGCATACTGGGTATCCTTACCTCACCCATACAACTGACCATGAGTGACCTACTCTTCTATGAATGACGGATGGATTGATGGGCTTTTAATACACCAGATATAAACACGCAAGCAGGGGTGGACTTTGTGTTGCAAATGGGAACTTGGCTTCTAGTTTCATCAGGACTTGCAGGGGAATGAAGTTTGAGCCAATGTTAACCAGAGAGGGAAATTTTTTTTAAATCTCTTAAATGGACAGCTGCACAGCAAATGGAACGGTCACATTATTTTAGGTCATGACTCCACAACACTAACCACTGAGCTGTTCCACCATCCCAAAAGGGCAGGAAACTGGAAGTAAAGCACTGGCCTTCTACCAGATACCCATGGCACCTGGTATACTGTGAGACCAGTGTAAATGAAGAGAACCTAAGGTATCGGTTTCTTCCAACAGTGCTGGGACTGTGTGAGCTTTTGAATTCAGTATTTATTAATGCAGAAGTTAAATAGTTACACACAAAGCTAAACCAGCAGTGGCATTGCTAGTAAGAGGCACGGTGTCTATTCATATGGCAAATATCAGAAAACAATTTCTTTGTGAACACAACCTGTTTGTTGACAGATGTAAAGTACTGGGAAAAATTGTCCAAATTCTGATAAACTTTGAAGGCCATTGACATCCACCAGCATGAAGCAAGTTTACAATGGCACCATAAAAGGGCAAGTCCTGTACTCAGGGACAGCACTGAGAAATGAAGGCTCACACACCGGCTATAGATACACCAGGAAGGGTGGATTTTGATCTGAACAATACCAAGATCAATGCTTGCATATCAATAACCAGTAGCTGAAGACATGCCTGTTAAATTGACATACACAGCTAGATACACTGTATTTTACTCCAAATACTGAACAACACTAATTGTATACAATAAGCAAAAATACCCTTCACATTTTGCCAATTCTTTAAGCCCTCAGAAAACTTTTAAAAAAAAAAAAGAAGAAGCAAGTTATACACACTGTACAACAAGACATGAAACTGCTATAACTTTGAACACATCAAGCATGGCAAATGATTTTTCTGTTAAATAAAACTAGTGCACTCAACTGAGACAGTGCTACAAATACTATGCTCCATGAGCTGAAAATTCTAGAACACAATTGGCAGGTGTAAAAACAGAGGCAGAAATCAAAATGGCTACACTATAAAACACCAAACTAATAACATACATAAAACCTAAGGTAAAAGGTGATTACATAGACTCATACATATACTTCTGAGCCAAAAAAACGGCAGTGAATAAAATGCTACGTGGACATTCCAAAAAAGAAAAATCAATGAAAAAAACCATCAACCAGTCAATAAAAAAGTGATATATCATATGCTAAAATGAGACAAGTCTTTAAAATACTCCTGGTGACTGGGATATTGTGTGGTTTACACTGATGTGTGTAAACCACATTCAGACAAATAAAACAGTATTGTCTACACAGAATTAAAAGAAAAAAAAAACTTCTACCGCCCTGAAAAACAGATTTAACCTGTATTCTCTGACATGGTCATATCAAACTGATCCTTTAATACTGATGTACGTACACCCTGTGTCATAAAACGGTACCTGAGCAGAACTGGTACACTGTCATTGAAATACACTGCATGATCTCTGGGTACAAAGATTAAAAAAAAACCCTGCAGAAGGCTTTTGTGATTATCATGTATGCTACTGTTTGGCAGTCAATGTCCTGTTTAAAAAGTGGTACACATGCAAGGTATGCCAACTTTTTTCCACCCTGGAATCAGTTACTACTCACTAATGGACTACCTGAAATATAGAACAAAAATTGGTCTAAAGATAAAAAACACAACTACTTTGCACATTTTTTAAAAATCCACAGAAATAAACATAATGCTTGTAGTGTCATGTTCTCATGCCTTTCTTCACGCCTGATTCGGGTTTTAACGTTTGCAAGGGATATGTGAATCCGTCACTAGAATAACTCATTTATTGATAATCACTTCTCCAGCTTCAAAAATAGCCACAATCCTTCTATATCAATAACGTAAAGCTTGAAATAGCTTGTGTATATTTTTGTGCAAAATGACATAGGTTCTGCAAAGGGACATCAATTAGTGTCAGTGAAGCCCCGAAAGACCATAAATACTGATTTTCAGTTCTGAAAAACAGCTCCCCCCCTTCCCTCCTCTCTCTCTCTCTCATTCTCTTACATATTTTTTAGTTGGTCCCAACTGTTTCAAAACACTTCCTAACATTTCCCAAGCACATTTTGTGATTCATGGTTAAGTGATCAATCACCACTGTCAGATTTATTCTTTTTTTGTGCATTTGGTCTTCTGATAGCTTTAAAACACACCCCAAAAAAATATTTCACAAACATGAGCTTGAAATTCATGATGTTCTAAAACTTTTACCGTGACTGTTGAACAGGTGACAATCTTTCACTTCATCATCCTAGCTGGCAGACTGTGTACATGTGAAAGAAACTGGCCAGAACTGAATGCACCGTGTGACTTTTCTCTCCTGCTTCAGCTTCCCTGTCTGCTGAGGGGTATCTGCTATCACCCAAATGCACAATAATCATGCTCTGAGAGAAAAATGAATGTACTTTAAACACAGCCAGAAACTAAGCTATTAATTTTATGCAATGCTACACAAATTTATGCCAACAGTTTAAAACACAGGTGGCAAATGTAAAATTTCAAAATAAAAACCACCCACAAGCATAATTATCTTTCAATGGTGATGAGTGTACCTACTTAAGTACACAGCAATTAATACGACTACTTCACACAAATTAAATCAAATGGTTCTCTTTCATGATGATCAAGCTCCGATTTTGAAGTCCATGATGTACTTCCTTTCTCTCTCATTCACTTTGTCAAAATGGTGCTTTCATTTGCTCTCTCTCTCCCTCCTTCTCTCTCTCTTGGTGTTATAAAATAGTGTCTCTCTTTATCTACCTTTCCTCCTCACCTAGTCTATCAAAATAATGCCTCCTCATTCTGTCAAAATGCCTGCCCCCCCCCTTCTGTAAAAAGATATGCTTATTTCTCCCTCACTTACCTTCTCAACATAATGCCTCTTTCTCTCATTAGAATTACCTATATAGCACCTTTTAAAAAATTTTTTTCACTTGGCTATCAAATGGCGTCTTTCCTTATGGCTATAAAAAATGGCGCTTCTTTTTCTTCCACTGGACAGTCAAAAGGCACTTCTTTTTCTTTCTAACCACAAGTATCAAAATGGCGCCTAGAGTATTCTATGTAGAGTTCACAGATCCATGCAAAAAAAAAAAAAGACAGTACAGCTGAGCGCATATGTACTGGCATCCTTGCATGCATGTGCAAAGTCACAAAAACAAAGTAAGATACACATGGTCAACATTTTTTTCCAAGATGTTCATTTATACACAAGCTAAAAGTGACCAAACATAACCACATACAGATAATATTGAACATGATGACAAACAAGGCAATAAAGAACTTTTTTCCATTACAAATAGACAGGGCATGAATGACAGCTCTATAATAATAGCTTTTCCTGTTAGGAATGATTTTAGGAATGCTGACAACATAATTCTTTATTTTTTTTAATTTTTTATTTTTTTGTATTTTGTACCACTTTATGTCACGCAGATTTCTCTGCGTGAAATTCGGGCTGCTCTCCCCGGGGAGAGCGCGTCGCCACATGTGCAGCGCCTACCCATTTTTTTTCTTTTTCCTGCATGCAAGTGTATTTGTTTCCCTATCAGAGTGGCTTCTTTCTACAGAATTTTGCCAGGGACAACCCCCTTGTTGCCGTGGGTTCTTTTACGTGCGCTAAATAGTGATGTGTAACACACGGGACCTCGGTTTATCGTCTCATCCGAAAGACTAGCGCCCAGACCACCACTCAGGGTCTAATGGATGGGGAAAAAGTTTTGGGTCCAAACGGGGTACGAACCCCGCACACTCCGACCCGGACTTTTTGCTTTCTAGGCAAGGCGCGTGACCACCTAGACCACCGATCCATCATCTTTAATGACATGATCAACTGTACCATGTCCATCCATTGTTCAACATGTCTGCCAATGCACAGCTGATGAAGTAACGCAGGCATAAGCAAATAACAATTATCAGGCATAGGGTAGTCCTCAAATAATTATCAGGCATACTGTGTAGTCTTCAAATAATTATCAGGCCTAGTGTAGTCTTCAAATAATTATCAGGCATACTGTAGTCTTTAAATAATTATCAGGCATACTGTAGTCTTCAAATAATTATCAGGCATAATGTAGTCCTGCAATACGACTGCTTTCTGACAGTTTGGCTTAAGTTCAATCTCTCTTGATCTGGCTTTGGGGGCTTTTTAGATTAAAAAAAAAAAAAAGCTACACAGCTAATTAGAAATGTTATGAAAGTCAGAACTTCCATATCATTAGACATACAGGATTTTTAAAAACTAAATACTGAGATCCATTGAATGAACCTTTTCAACTGAGCCACATATTTGCCAGACTTTAGATATACAGGCTTTTAAAGACTAAATACTGAGATCCATTGAATGCACCTTTTCAACTGAGCCACATATTTGCCAGACTTTAGATATACAGGCTTTTAAAAACTAAATACTGATATCCATTTAACAAACCTTTTCAACTGAGCACATATTTGCCAGACTTAGACATACGAGGTTTTATAAAAACTAAATACTGATATCCATTGAATGAACCTTTTCAGCTAAGCCACATATTTGCCAGATTAGACACATCATGTCTCTGAATAGCTAGCTATCTTTCAAAAGGAGGAGTTTTACCCCTTGATGTGAATGAGGATTTTTTCCCCTTTAAATACTGACAGTCATTTAGAAGGTATTTTTGAGCAAAGACAAAGTTAGCTGAGTCACAAAAACAAAGACGTGCTTTCGTTGTACTGAAGCAAGCATACTGCTGTCATAGTTAATTTTGTGGTGAATGGGTTAGCCTGCTGCAGTCTGTGGAATGTTTCAAATGTTGACAAATGTTTCACATTAAAATCTTCACTCTTGGTAAAAGAAAAGAAACTGTGCCACGCAAAAACATGGCACAGCTTCTCCCTTGTATCATTTTTCTGTTCACTTTCCTTGATGAGGCTGTAGATTTCTGCTCTCATTCAAACAGTTTTTTGTCACACACCAGTGTGTAATTTTTTCCATGAATGGACAAATGCACGTAAACCGGGTTCTTTTCTTAGACCATCTTTTTTTTTTTTAAACTGTAAAAACATTATGGCTTCAATCATTCCAATTCGTAAATATCAGTGAAAATTTTTTTAAAGGCACACATTACACCAGGATAAAAACATTGTCAAAAAGGGTATCCAAAAAAAAAATTGCTCCCCACACCAAAAGAAAAAATCAGAAAATCTTTGCCCATATTTTTTCCATTGGAAAAAAAAAAAAAAAAAAAAAAAGAGAATGTAACATGAGCTCCAATGGCACTGCATGAGACTTGGAATGTAAAAATGCCATCAAAATAGGCAATACAAAAGGAAAAAAAAACGGTGGTGCTCCCAAAACTGACACAGATGTTTTCCAATGCTTACAGTGCAGTTAAGGCTCATGAATATGAACAGGTGAACGTGGAATTCTAACAGGTGAAAATGCTGCCAAAGATGCATACTGAAGAAAATGGGAATTATAACAGAAAGCTGCGAAGAAAGGTAGAACGTTGATGAACCTTAAAGAGACATTCACTCTCTCCTAAAAGAAACGGCATGGTATGAAATGAAAAATTGTGGACAGGCACTGGCTCATCCATCAAGAAAGTTGCATTATTTATTTCATAAAGGGTGCGAAGGCAAATGGTGATGGCAAAGTTTTTAAAAAATGTCAAAAACAGATAGACTGAGACATCCTTTTCTATAAATGGTCAAATCAGCAATGCGTACAAAGATGAAGAGGAAGAAAAAAGCTAAACGTATAAAGCCAAAATTCCTAGCACAGAGACCAAAGAGGTTCAATTCAATTAGCCAAAATTCTTAGCACAAAGACCAGAGAGGTTCAATTCACTGTCACATAACTACATGGCACATGAGTGTCATCAAAGCCAGTTGTACTGACCAGCCATACAGCTAAACTCTTCATCTTCAAACACACACCCTCCAAAAACCAATAACCGCTAAACACATTAAAATACAGACAAGCACTCAAGCCTAAGTAAAAACGTTTGCCTCGACACAAAACAGGTAACACTGAGCACTTTAATGTACAGACAAGCACCTAACCTGGGAAAAACATCGGTCTCGACACAAGGAACACACCACAAGGACTTTACATGACTTTTGGCAAAGCGGAAAGTCTTCACTACCGTAGTGTCTACAGTCTGACAAAGCGATGGATGTCATAAACATGCAAATGTGCCATATGATCATAAAAAACCGAAACTCTGGAAAATATTTATGTACAAAATATGCAAAACAGAAATTACTGAAAATGCATCCCACAATCACACAAACCCGACCTCTGTAAAGCTCTATGTATATGCCTACACATACAAAGCTACGTGTACCAGTTATAAAACAGAAACATCAAGAAAGCTTAATGTATGTATACTTTTTTTTTTTCTCTCCCCAAAAATCCGCAGTTAGTTTGACAACAAATGCACAGAACACAAGTGCACCAAACACGATTTTCACAAATTGCTAGTTTTCCTATTTACCGGGTACATTCCTAAACTTTGGTCTGTACAATCTGACAAGATCAAGCATGACTTGAGTGTCCATCAGACTTTCAGCAACATTAACATTTCTGGGGAACAGGTGGGGTGGGTGTGTCGAATAGAGTGACCTATTTAAAACCGGTGACATGTATCAAAACTGCTGAAAATATGAAGATGACAATCAGTGCAATATACCGGACCACACGGAGAGGGTTCCATGACTAGTGCACAGGACAAAGACAGAACAATCGGGGAAGGACAGAGGTGAGTGACACCAAAGTTGCACACACACTCTTTCTCTCTCTCTCCTAGCACAATCAGGATTTACTTTGCTCATGCACAGTTCTTTGGATTTTTGAAACCATTTATAAGAAAGACAACACGGCTTGCCATCAATATCTGCTTTTATGCGTTTTTGTAATTATGCCGACTATGAACTTTGAAAACACTAATACGGAGAAAAAAAACCCTCACTTTCTTCACTGCGGTTTATGTTTAGGCCAATGTGGACTTTGAATAATAAGAAAAATATATCTTAAACAAAAAATTTTTGAAGGGCAAGACAGTTTGCCCTCAACTCTCTCTTCTATTTATGGACATAAGCGCTGAACTCTTGCAAGCACAGTAATCTATGCACATACAATTTACAACAGGCCAACATACAGTGCAGATGGGGATTTGGGAAATCACAGGTATCTGTGTCTTCTCCCACCAGAGCAATGGCTGCATTTCTTAAAAAAAAGTTACGAATAGTTTGAAAAGGCAAAACTTATAAGGACCATGCTGTAAAAGTAAGGACTTGTGATGCCTTACCTGAAAAATTCAGAACATTAGCACCTCACTAACAAGCACTCTGAATCCTATTGTGCTGAAATTTCTCTAACACTGACGACACACAAAGCACATCGAACACCGAGCACCAAGCAGGTTGTTAGATCCCGCATTTACAACAAGAAAAAAACCCATAGAAACTATGATGCTTTACATCTAAAACACACAAGTGTTAACACACAGGTGTTCCTCATCATCACCAAACACAGGTGTGCGCGAAAACGAAAATGAGAAAACCACCATGTTTCACAAAGTGCTTTTCCACTCTTGTTGTGCTGGGTATACATCGAACAGACAACGACATCTCACGATAAATGCCTCATGTACCTGTCATCATTACTTCACCCTGCACAAAAACTGCCTTCCTTTCATAAATGAAGAATCTCGAACGTTGCTGTTCTTGGCTCTTGCTTGCCTTTAAGAGCTTTTGTTATCGCAACGCATCCTTTTTCCAGCTTTGGCCGATGGTATGGCTGATACAAATCTGTGGGGAGCAAACCCAACCACAACAATCCGACCTGGAGAGGGATGGATCAGCCACGTTGGGGTTTTTTTTTTCCCTGTTCCCCAGCTAGAGCTTCAAGTTTTACCAATAGTGAGATTTTTGTGTATGAGACTGTTTTTGCCCACCATTAAACCAACAGTGTGGTTTTCACATACAAGACTGTTTTTTCTCCACCATTAAGGCAGCAGCATTCCGACTTCAGGGACAGTCATGTTTAGTTTGCCCAAGCTACGTTGCATGAATGTTTCAGAGCTGTGGGCCACCACGACTTCTCAAGGAGCTGAGGGGGGAAGAAGTGACAGACAGAAGTCCAGACCTTGCTGAGGCAAGCAACAAGTCAACCACTGGCTGAGAGATTGATTCCTTCATGTCAACGGCAGAGGTGAGGCACGATCTATTTCACTGACATCATTCTATTATTTGACTGACATCACTCTATTATTTCACTGACATCATTCTATTATTTCAATGACATCATTCTATTATTTCATTGACATCATTCTACTGTTTCAATGACATCATTCTACTGTTTCACTGACATCACTCTATTGTTTCACTGACATCATTCCATTATTTCACTGACATCATTCTATTATTTCAATGACATCATTCTATTATTTCACTGACATCACTATTGTTTCACTGACATCATTCCATTATTTCACTGACATCATTCTATTATTTCACTGACATCATTCTATTATTTCACTGACATCACTCTATTATTTCACTGACATCATTCTATTATTTCAATGACATCATTCTATTGTTTCACTGACATCGTTCCATTATTTCACTTGACATCATTCCATTATGTCACTGACATCCTTCTATTAGTTCACTGACATCATTCTATCATCTAGAAATCATTCAAGAGCTTAACATAAAGAGGATTCAACATCCAGTCCATTTATACCTTGATAAATCCACAAAGGTGGTTTGTTTTTTTACCCAAAACAAACCAAATATAGAATAAAAATTACCCTTTTTTTTTTGGTTTTTGAAACCAAATTCACCATGTTAAGATAAACCTGCAGGGGTTTTTTTTTGGTTTTAAAAAGGCAATATAAAGAAACCGGAATACAAGCTGTTTTGTATCTGGCAAATGACTGGGGGGAAAGCTATACACCCTGCACCTCTCCATTGCAAGTGAAATGCACTGACAAGATACTGATACATACATGTCTTTTGAAGGAACAAAAGTGTACACAAAACATACCTGAACATCAGTTACCAACACAATCTTTTGAGAAAAAAAAAACAACCCAAACCCCCTACAATCTTTTGTCCTAACAAGCATTCAGTAAAAGCCTTACATGCACATCAATATCAAACATCACCATCCCCATATCCGGTTTTAAAAAAGTAAGCCAGCATGTACAATTTTGTACACAATAATTCATCATCATCTAAACAAGTGCATGTCAATAGCTGCACAAGAAAAGAAGCAAGACTAGATTTCACACATATCAATTAAAATAACTTTTTTTTTTTTTTTTTAACTCCTCCTCTCTCTCTCTCTCAATCCAAATTCCCTCTCTCCATATCTGTCAGTGTCAACAGTACTGCAGTGATTTTTGCTTTATTTTCTGGCTGTTTGATAAAGAATTTTACAATGGATGACCTTCCTGTAGTTTCTAACATGTGAGCTAACTGCATGCATCATACATACAATGTTTTTCAGTAGGTAACAGATTCCTAGAGATTAGTGCAGGCTGTTAAGTGAGTGAGGAGAAATTCAGTTTCAGACCGGATCAAAACCGTTGACCTTTTGATTTTTAATCAGATATTTTGACATCCCAAGTAAGATTGCTGTACCATGATTAACCATGATACAATTCTTAGACAGCATTCTGTTGAATTTGAAAGTTACAATGAACACTAGTATCACATTCTTTCAGTGAATTTTTCGTTACATGTACGAAAATATCCAAGTCACAAACAATGGCTCTCCATCACAAATCTCATGTTACACCTTTCTCATAGCATGAAGTATCTAACTGATTCAACTGCCATAACAGCCAAAGGTGTAACAAACATGTACAATAGTGATGGTCAGACTGAGGTTTGCTCAGATGACTTCACCGACTTTCTCTTCTGTGTGGTTCTCTCCCCCTTTCCCAAGAAGCGTACGCTTCTGGCCGCCTGTACATGTATGCATATACACAAACATCCACTTTACCAAACCCATTCTCTCTCTCTCTTTTTCTCCACTTTCTCTCACCTGTGGTTCTTCATCTTATCACGAAGCAAGCCAGTGCCTGTAGCCAACTGTGCAAACATGTACATAAGCATAAATTTCACCCAACTCGCACTCTCTTTCTTCGGAGCTTCTTTCTGTTTTCCCCAAAAGCAAACAAGTAATTCCAGCAAACCAAACATGCATGCACAAAAGCATGAGTTCTCTGACACAAACACTCTCTCGTTTTTTTGTGGGTTACTTTCTCTTCTGTGTGGTTCTCTGTTTTCCCGAAAAGCATTTGCTTCTAACTAACAGTATATGCATGAATTTTTCAACTCACACTTTCACTATGCTCCCCCCCCGACTTCTCCAAGCAAGTACTTTCAACCAAGCTTCCATTTCCTAGTTAACTGTACACATGAGTAACAAGCATGAACTTAGCAATACACACATACTCTTTCCTCTTTTCAAGTTTCTTTTTTATGTAGTTCTTTCTGAGATTCCTAAGCATTTGGAGACAGTTGAACCTGCCTGTTTAAAATCATGAAACTTTTTCATGCATTGTTGTTGTTGTCTTCAATTTTACGTCTGTTCACTCTAAGTGATATTAGACGAGGTTTTTTTCATGCATGTCTGCAGCTAAAACACTCTCTTCTCCCTATCTTTTAATGTCAAAAAGGTAATATCCATTTCATTAAACGCTTGTTAAAATATGCCGAAGTATTACTTTTTCTATCTGTAACCAGTGTGAGAATCTCAGGTCTCATACTACAGAGTGCTTCCATTCGTTAAAACTCCCGTCACATTTGCCTTCTTCTTTTTCAAGCAATTTATGTCAAACATAAATTACATACACATTTGGAGGGAGGAGAAGGGGCTATAGCCACTCTCCACTTTCAATGTTCTCCATGTATTCAGAATAGAAGATATTCCTGAAAAACACTGTTCAATACATTCTGTTCTCATCAAACAATATATCAATGCTAAAATTTCTCAAGTTACAACCAAGTTATTTGATATTTTCCATGTGTTCTACATTAAAAAAAAAAAAGATATCTGAGAAAGTCCCAAAGCCAAAACTGAAACACCAACCAACAGAAATACATCATTATTTTGGCTTCGTTTCAGTAAATACATATGGCATACCCACCAAAGCACCTTTTTTACAAAGAAACTGGTATTATGCTTTGTATAATGAGACATTGCATCCCAAGCTTACAAAATGACATCAAAATGTATATTCACATATGCACAACTATGAACATGCCATTCATTTCCATTAAAATCAGAAGTAAACAAAGACAAAAAAAAGATAAACCAGTAATATTTTTATCTTTAAAAAATAACCCTCTGCCAAGTTAGGGATGTGATGATAAGCTTAGATTTGTTGGCAATATTGCAGTAAATTTCACTTCTAACTAATAAAAAGGGTTTAAACATAACACTAATCACTTTGCATCATGATTACGTCAACTTTCATTTATGAAAAAAAATGAATAAAAACCCCACAAACAACCCACCGAAATCAACTTTCATTTATGAAAAAAAAATGAATAAAAACCCCACAAATAACCCACTAAAACACCATCATCACATCACCACTGATTTTGCTGACATAACTGAATCAAGCTTTAATATTTTCAAACGTTAAAGAAAAAAAAACAACTTTAAAAATCGGTGAAACCTAGTGACATGATTCTCTTTAAACATGAATCGGTGAAATTGCTCCCATGATTGTAAAAAAAGTACCCAAAATTCATCAAAACCAAAATATGGCCAGAGTATCATACATCAAAAAAAAAAAAAAAAAGGGAAGGAGTAGAGGACCTGCTGAAGAGCGTAGCAAGAGACACAATGACCCCAGTGTGACCCCGGCGGGAGGTCACATGTAGCACTGGTCAGCAGTGGCCTGCACAAGGTCGGCCATGGCCTGTCCGATGCTCTCCGCCGCTTTCAGCATGTGCCTCTGACCGATGGAGTCCTCTCGGTTCAGGGACAGCGCTGAAACATGAGCAGCATCAGCCAGTGATTTATACAGTTGCTGCTTCTTCTGATTCCGGTCTCGCTCTCTCTGTGTCTCTCTCACTCACTCACTCACACACTCACTCACACTCTCTCTCCCCCTCCCTCTCTCCTTCGGATGAGACTATAAACCGAGGCCCCGTGTGCGGACGCACGCAGAACATCTTGCACACGTTAAATCCTGTTCCGCTTTTCATAAGAGCAGGCCATTGTGTGCCAGTGGGAACAGATGACAAGATTTACAAAACTGCATACACACGGGGACTGGATGTAAAAAAACATGAGCGCATATTCCATTATCCTCGGTATAAAAGAATAAATAAATAAAATTAAACTCTCCCTCTCTCTCTCTCTCTCTCTGTGACTCTCTCTCAAGGGCCAGATGAAAAAAAGTATGTAAATACTTACTCTTTTACCCTTGAAAAATAAAGATTTTTCATTCAAAATAAAGATTCTAATCCCAGCCAGCCATGACAGACCGTATCACAACTGACTGACATGGCAAAAAACTAGACTGGTACTGATCACAGTTTAAGAAAGCACTGAAAAACCATCACTATATTTTCAAGTTTTCCATCTGAAATATAGAAATATGAACACAAATAAAATGTTAGTCTCAAGAAGTATCTCATGGTAATTTTCACCCGATATTAACTGCACCCATCAAAACACTAGTTCAAGTGAAACAATTAAACAAACAAACAAAATCAAACCAAATCAAAAACCATCTTGGTTTTGTATGTGTGGAAAAGTTTTGAGGATAACTGTACATTACCTACAAAATTTATAAATCTACTCCTATGAAGAGAAAAAAGACCACAAAAACCTAAATAAATTGCAGCTGAACAGCATGTGCTCCATTTCACTCCCTGATTCAATCTGACTAAACAAAACTGTCAGATCACATCAGTGACAGTGACCATCACAAACTAAGCAGCAGATTCTTCTCACCACTAGACTAAAACTGCCACGAATCCTGAAGCTGTTTTACGTAAAGTTAAAAGTCCCCCAATCATTCACTAACCTTTTTTTTATATATATTTATCTATCTATCTATTTCTTCAATTCATTTCAATCCTTCACCCACCTGAATAGGAGAGGTCTGGAGGAAAGGCGCTGTCAATCCACTCAATCATCTTGTCAATCTCCTGACGCTCCGGCGTCTTCAGGATGGAGTCACCCCGGGACACGGCAAACAGGCTCCGGTCCACGCCGGGCGACCTCATCCCCAGCCTGTTCAACGACCCGTAGCTTTTCAGCGCTCTCCGTGGCGGTGTTGTCATCACGCCGACCCGACCCGTGGGGAGGTCAGACCCGGACGTGTACAGTAAAGACCCGGTCGACCTCCTGCGAGATTTCTCATCGTTGTTGTTGTTGGGTGTTGTGGGTGTGACCGTGTCGTCCATCTCATCCAGTAGCCGTGTGGGTTTGGCCGTTTTCTTGCGGATGGTGCAAGGGGTGATGTCGGCCCACATCTCATCACAGCTCACCTGTGTGGGGGGGCAGGATATAGCCTAGTTAGTGGTCAGAACATTGTGCTGGCAATTTTGACGACCCGGGTTCGATTCCCGGTCAAGGGGACTTTTTTCCTCTGGAGTTTAACTAACATCAGTGCTGACTCTACTCTCCTCCCCTAAAAAGTCTTTCGGATGAGATTGTAAACCGAGGCTCTCCGTGTTGCGAACGCACGCAAGAGAACATTTTTTGTGCACACGTTAAATCCTGTTCTGCTTTTTGTAAGAGTAGGCCATCGTGTGCCGGGCGGGAACAGATGACGACACTGACAAAACTGCATACACACAGGGGACTGGATGTAAAAAAAAAAAGCATACGATTGCTTATTCCATTAATCCTCGATATAAAAGAATAAACAAATAAATAAACAAATTATTAAAAAAAATTAATAAATAAATTTTTTTTAACAAAAATAATTTAAAAAAAAAAAAAAAAAAAAAAATCACCTGACTCTTCCTCCCGGTCTGGGGCGTCTTCATCATCACCACACCGTCCCCCAGAGCTGACAAACGCTTCTTCACCCCCTCGCCACCATAGTCTGCGGTCAGGCTGCTGTCGTCTCGCTTCATCGGCGACAACGACGATGGTTGTTTCCGCACAACGCTCCCCCCCACCCCCATCCCCGCTGGCTGTTTCTGCAGAGACCTGTGGTGAACCTGAGCTCTGTGCACCACAGGAGGGACTAGACCCGGGGTGGGTCTAGTCTCTGTGTCCTCCAGGGTGCTGTCTTCAGGGTGGTGGATGTAGCTGAGGGAGACCGTGTTCCTCTCCCCCTGGCCCGTCAGGCGAGGGGGTTTGCGCGGCCCCGATTTTTGCAGAGAAGGGGTGGGGTGTACGGCCGGTGTGGAGGCAAACACCATCATCTCTTCTTCTGAGGGCTTCAGGTCGCCACCTGAAAAACCGGGCAAGGAGCATGGATTTACATTTTATTATTTTTAAAAAATATTTTATACCACTTTATGTCACAGCAGATTTCTCTGCGATGAAATTCGGGCTGGTCTCTCTCCCTGGGGAGAGAGAGCGCGTTGCCACGAGTGCAGCACCTACCCTTTTTTTTTTTCCTCAGGGATGGTGTCTAAACACGACACCTGTGTGCATGCTGGGTTTTAAAAAAAATATTTTGTCATCCGCTTCTACCGGTACAACGATTGCCTGCTCTTCTGAAAGGTGGAGCGGGGTTTTAACATGTGCGCAAGATGTTCTGCATGCCCTCGCACATGGGGCCTCGGTTTATAGTCTCATCCGAATGACTTTGACATTCAGTTTGATTTTTTTCGTCAAACAGGGAAGAAAGGGCGAGGCTGGGTACGAACCCAGAACCTCACGGTTTACTAGTTGGTAGGCGAATGTCTTAACCATCCTGCCACCTTTCTTGGAGAGAACATGGGAGAGGGTAGGAACTGACGTTTTTTGTTAACCTCTTTACTGCGCTGTTGACGAACAATGTGTTCGTCATAGAAACCGTTGCCAGCAATGCTCGGTTGACGGTTGGTGTTTGTCGTGATTCAACGCTCTCTCTGCGTTTTGTCCAGCATGTGTCTGAGGCTAAATATGATAGCAGCAAAAGGGTTAAGGTCAGTTTCTCTCAAAATGAATTGCCGAGTTTGATCAGCTGTCTCTTGAAATATCAACATGGCATTTGGTGATCAGAGTTTTAAAAAAAGGTGATATTTACCCTGAAGTCACAGTGTGGCTGTCTTCATGATGAGTTTTTTTTTAAAACAGGCATACATGAAAACTTCTTAGCCAGTGTGTACTTATGGTCCTGTATTGATTCCCCAGTGTGGTGCGTGAGAAGGTGCAGAGTCTGAGTGACCCTCAGGCATTTACACTGGGGAACAACCGATAACAACAACCAAAATATCTCTAAAAATACAACACCAAAAAAACCCTAACAACTACATAAACACAAGATAAAGTCTGTAACTAATGTTGAATAAATAAAGTAAATATATACTAAAATTCATAAACACAAGTGCACAGACACACAAGTGCAGACACAAGAGCAGACACTTCTGCAGACAGAAGTGCACACAAACACACACAAACACACACTTTTTATTTACCCACACCTCCCCCCCAAAAAAACCCAGAACAAAACCACATCCTCCCTTCCTTCCCCAAAATACCCCCCCCCCCCCCCCCAAAAAAAACAAACCCACACACACCCAGAAAAGAAAAAAAGCCAAGTTGTCCCCATCATTCACTCACCTTGTGCAGTGACATCAAAGGTGGCAGCGGTGTTGGCAGTGGCATTGGTGGTGGCAGCCAGGATGGAGTTGAAGAAGTCACTGGTGTAGGCCTCGCCCTTACTGCCACCCATGGTCGACATGTCACATATGGGACTCACCGTCTGTGACAGCGACGCCCCGTTCTGTCGTCACACGACAACACAAAGTGTCATGATTGGAGCCATTTTGAAAAACAAAAAAAAAAGGTAAATGAATGAAGTAAAGAATGAACGAATGAAATAAAAAGTAAATGGGTGAAATAAAGAATAAATGAATGAAATAAAGAGTAAACGAATGAAATGAAGAATAAATGAATGAAATAAAGAATAAATGAATGAAATAATAAATGAATGAAATAGAATATTATCAGAGAAATGAATAAACATCTAGATTTTGTCAATATGCACCCACACACTCGTCCAAAGAAACAACAAACAAACAAAAACACACACAAAAAACCACACACACACAAAAAACAAAAAAAAGTTGACCCAGCATGCACCTGAGGTTTCACTAGCAAAAGATAATCAGAGAGAAACAGAGACAGACAGAAACAGAGACTAAAGACTGAAACCAGAAAAATGCAAACCACACTGACATTTCCAAAACACCTCTCAGAACAACTTTCCAATACCCCCTAAACGTCTTCAGTTTAAAACTCACAGTACCATACAAAACCCTTCCCCCAACCCTCCCCAACCCAACCCACCACTCTTCCCACCACCACCACCATCTCACGCAAGCCAGCAACACTACTCACAGCACTGCGCAGACGGGGCAAACTGTGGACACCGGAGGTGCCAGCAGCCTGGGACTGGTTGGGGAGGCTGGCTGTGACCTGGGCTGTAGCCACTGACCTCCAGGTCTCCTGGGGGCTGTCCTCCCCGCCACTCTGACTGGAGCTGACTGACCTCAGCTGTTGGCGCAGCAGCCTGCAATCACCACCACTACCACATGCACCTGTAGTTTGGGTTAAGTTAAAGTCTGTCCCGAGCCTAAGACTCATCAGGCCAGTGCTTATCCCGGTTTCTGTGGCGTTAAGCAACTGAGAGTCATAGACTCCCCCCCTGGATAGGACGCCAGTCTATCGCAGGGTTAACCCCCAACACAAGGTTGGTACCCCTTTTACACCTGGGTGGGGTGAGAAAATAGCCGTAAAGTGCCTTATCCAAGGGCAATTCGCCATAGCCGAAAGCTGGGATCGAATCCGCAACCTTTAGATTACGAGTCCAACGCCCTAACCACTAGACTACAGCAGCGGCTCTGTAGTTTGGGTAGGCGGGGGCAAACAAGGCAGCCAGGCCCTCTTCTGAGGCCAGTCAGTCTGTCTTGAGTTCTCTTTAGGGGGTGATTAAAAATAGTTTGGGCAGGGGGCAAACAAGGCAGCCAGGTCCTCTTCTGAGGCCAGTCTGTCTGTCTTCGAGTTCTCTTTAGGGGACGATTAAGAATAGTTTGGGCAGGGTGCAAACAAGGCAGCCAGGCCCTCTTCTGAGGCCAGTCTGTCTTTGAGCTCTCTTTAGGGGACAATTAAGAATAATTTTGGTCATCAACATTTTCAGCTTCGCAAGAACACTCACACCTTGAGTAAAAGGTAAAAGGTAAAGGCGTTCCCATAACCTATATGGTCGTAGGGGAGCGAGGCGTCAGAGACCTCAGCTTCTCTAGCAGCCAGCATATTGAGGGTGGCGCCCATTTCCTCTCCCTTGCTGATTTACCTTCCCTGACCCCTAAAGAGGGCAGGTACCCATTTACAGCTGAGTGATCAGGGGGACTGTACTGAGTGAAGCCAAGGAACACAAACGGTCA
>CM060322.1:41387571-41390071 GCA_030674155.1 Stramonita haemastoma | reverse complement strand
ATCTCCTCTCCCTCACTGCTGTGGAACTCTAGAAAGATCAAAAAAGACATTCCTTGTCCCCACCGAAGGTAAACTTTACAGACTGCAAGACGGCAATCACCATATAGCTGACAACCACACTATTGATAGTATAAGATAGAATAAAATAAGTGATACAAGGCTTAAAATATTACAAAGTTCAAAATAAAAGACCATAATGCAATACTCCTTTCAAATTTTAAAACATATCTGATTTTTGTGATGGTTTCACTACAATGCAAAGGCACCAAAGGTTGAGATCACAAAGTTAGATATCAGAGTCTATTACAATAATTTTTTCCCACCATCAGGAGGGAAAAGAGCTATGGGCTTTATGCATGATAATTCTCATACACAGCCACATCTGCACTACAAAAAAAAACACAAAAAACCCTTGGGTATTTTCATAGGTTAAAAAAGTGTTGACAGAAAACGAACATACCTAGAATGACAGATAATATGTAAAACACAGAGAGCAAAACCAAACAAACAAACATAATGTGAAGAATGAAAAACCTGCAGTGGCAACATATGGGTAAACAATTAAAACTTGCACACATATGCTCTCTCTCTCTCTCTCTCTCTCTCTCTCTCTCTCTCTCTCTCTCTCTCTCTCTCTTTTCCCCCTCCTTCCTTCCCTCCCTCTCCATATGTCTGTCTGTCTGTCTCTATGTCAACGTAGCTTTCTCATACCTGAATCCAACAATGGGCATCGCTTTGCACACGCTGCACTTGCAATCATGTTTTACTGCAAAAGAAAAAGTAGTTCTAATTAATGATTCTCATAAAATTTCACACACAACACACAGACACAGAGCAATCATGTTTTACTGCAAAAGAAAAAGTAGTTCTAATTAATGATTCTCATCAATTTTCACACACACACACACACACACACACACACACACACACATCACACGCAGGCATGCACGCAGCAGGCACGTTCACAGACACACAGACACATGCACACACACACACACAAACACACACACACACGTGTCAAAACAAGTACAAATCTGTGTGTGGTTTTGTACCATTCATGATAACTTTGATCCCTTGATGTTCCAGTGTTGCTACCCCACCATCACCACCACCACCACTCAACCTGATCTTAACCACACACAGCCATATGCACATTTACTCTATAGCGCCAACCCTCTCAAGAGAAAAAGTTTTAAACCAAACAAAACCAAACCATCACACACAATGCCAATTTCAGCATGTACCCCCTCACTCCCCCTAAAGAAATATCATGACAGCAGAGTTACACCCAGCAAAAATCTGTTGGACAAGTAAACAAAAACAACACTCTCAAAGACAAACAAACATTTATGCAAACAGGATAAAAAGATTGAAAATTTTTTTTTTTTTTAAGTAGTACTTTAAATCAATACACTGATGCGCTCATCCCCCTAAAGAGCAGCATGAATTTCATGTACAGAAATCTGCATACACACACACACACACACACACACACACACAAAACACAAAACACAATTCAAAATCATTGTAAGTATACAACAGAATACAGCACAACACAGCAAACACACCTGTACAGGTGCCGACAACTCACCTGCCTCAGCTGCAATCAAACGATGCAGGGTGGGCAGCCAGATCAAGGTCTGGGGTTCTCGCATCAACCACTGGTAAAACCCCTTCTCTGGAACCCCATCTCCCAGGGTTCCTGCCTGTTACAGAGACAGAGGGGGGGGGGGGGTCTTGTGACTTGAGCTTCATGTATACAACTAAATCATCTTTTAAAAACACAGAGAGGACCAAGCATAGACAGTCAACCCTGAACAAGCAGACCAACAGACAACTCCCGGTGGATTGCAACAGATGAAGAGAGGAGAGAAGCAAGGAAAGAAAACGGCAGACAAGAGAGAGAGAGAGAAAATAATGCATGCTCAATCAGCCATGTCCATTACAATAGTGGTAGGAAAACAAGGATTCTCTATTCAGTACTCCTGAGGCTAAATATGTGATTCTATCACATTGTGGTTGATGACAGGAAAAACTGAAAATCTGATCTAAAACATTTTTTTTTTTTAAATAAATAAAAACACACTCACAATTACATGTACTAACATTGACTGGTATATAAAACAACTTATCATAGCCTATTTAAATATGTCGATGAGGGTATGCACACAGAGATGTCTATAAACAACCCCCCAAAATTTTGATCTCAAAGCATTACAACTCAAGTCTGGTTTAGTTTAAAAAACCAACTTTTTTAAGCATGCATTTCTCTTCATCTTGAATATTGTGTACACACAATCTGCTGTCATCTACAGTGGGCTGCATGGTTTACTAAGGGTACTACACAGGTGGAAAACTTTGAATGGAAATTACTTATTTGAAAATTACTTATTAACTGATTTAAAAATGAGGCACGGTAAAACTCAGAATTCCACACTCACCACTTGCACACAGCTATCCACAGCTGCTGACACATTTTTCCCAAAAGCCACACTTTCTC
>CM060322.1:41380071-41385071 GCA_030674155.1 Stramonita haemastoma | reverse complement strand
GAAACCCATGATCCTCCAGCACTGACCGCAGGCACTGCAGCGACAGCAGGTGTACTGGAACATACAACACACACACATCACATGGATAGCTGAGGGGGGGGGGGGGGGGCGGACGGATAGCCTAGTGGTCAGAACATTGCGCTCGCAATTTGACGACCTGGGTTCAATTCCGGTCGAGGAGATTTTTCTCCTGGAGTTAACATCAGTGCTGACTCCTCTCTCCCCGAAAGTCCTTCGGGGGAGACTATAAACCGAGGCCTCGTGTGCCAATGCACGCAGAACATCTTGCGCACACGTTAAATCCTGTTCCGCTTTTCGTAAGAGTAGGCGATCGTGTGCCGGTGGGAACAGATGACATTTACAAAACTGCATACACACGGGGACTGGATGTAAAAAAGCACAAGGGTGCTTATTCCATTATCCTCGATAGAAAAGAATAAATCAAATCAAATCACACAGAGGCTAAAGTTTTGTACTGTCTTTCTAGTTCAATTGGGAGATATCTTGTGGTTCTTATATATGCTGCTCACCTGGGTATTGTGGCTCAGTGGCTTTTAATGCGGTGAATTGTTTCTTATTTTGATACTATGATAAACCACAAGTTAAACACATGTTCAAATCTTGCCAGTTTGTGTGTGAGTGGGTTCAAGTGCCGAAATTTTTAGAATCTCTCAAAACCAACCTGCCTGAGCCTTAATCCTGTCTAAAGTCAATGTATATAATATAAGAATAGTCATGTTCTTTCTAACACAGATTCCATTATTCATGTTGATATTGTTGGTGGACAGCAGAAGCAAAAACGTACCAGCATGCATCTGATGATTTTGCAGCACACGGACTTATGCCACAAGTTGACAAAGCCTCTGCTGAGTGGATTTTTTGGTAGATGTGCTTTTAACATATTTGGAATAGTTTCTGTACTATCACACCTCCCTGAAAAATTTCAATAACACCACAGTGATCCCGGTCTTACCACCCCAATTCATATATAACTTGTCCTGTCACACTCCCAGATCTATCCAGTTGTCTAATAATGAACGCAAGTCCAACAAGTCTTCCACTATCGATGTTGTAAGTAGCTGTGAATGAAATCTGCACATGTTTATATTGGAGCCTGAGTAATAATATATCAATAAAATATTTACAGCAGATGTCTACAAGGAGTTCAAATCAAGCTATTTTTCCATTTATATATTATAGCAAGTACCAGTGAATGAATCTGTTTACTACCAGTGCAATAACAAACTTAGCAGAATACTTACAACCAAATACTACCAGTGCAATAACAAACTTAGCAGAATACTTACAACCAAATACTACCAGTGCAATAACAAACTTAGCAGAACACTTACAACCAAATACTACCAGTGCAATAACAAACTTAGCAGAACACTTACAACCAAATACTACCAGTGCAATAACAAACTTAGCAGAATACTTACAACCAAATACTACCAGTGCAATAACAAACTTAGCAGAACACTTACAACCAAATACTACCAGGGCAATAACAAACTTAGCAGAATACTTACAACCAAATACTACCAGTGCAATAACAAACTTAGCAGAACACTTACAACCAAATACTACCAGGGCAATAACAAACTTAGCAGAATACTTACAACCAAATACTACCAGTGCAATAACAAACTTAGCAGAATACTTACAACCAAATACTACCAGGGCAATAACAAACTTAGCAGAATACTTACAACCAAATTTCTTCTGCAGATGGCGCAACTTCAGAGCTGTCCTGTATGCTGCATAGCGGACTTCCTGATAGGCATCTGTACATCGATATAAAAAGAAACATCATTTTTGTTGCTGCTGTTGTCAGGGTTCGCGCTAGGATTTTTTAAAACCGGTACTGCGAGTTGCCATTTCAGAGGCATCTTGACCAACTCCCCCAAAATCGGTCCCCAGAAAATAAAATCCGGTACATACTGTGAATAAAACGAAACTATTCAGTGAGGGGGGGGGGGGGGGGGTAGGGGGGGATTGCTGGGCAGCAAAATAAAATCTAAATTGAACGCGAATCTCTCAGACTTTGACTGCCGTGCTGCTTGCTGCCACTCGCTTCTTGGGCACGAAGCCACGAAGGAAATAGGATTTTTTTTCTAGCGCCTGTGTCACTGTCTGTGTCAGTCTGTTGTTTTGCATGGCATCATTCGTGTGACTTATATTCTTCTTTCTTGTTTCTATGCTTTGCGCTCATCTAGATCTTTGTTCAATTTAGAATTAGTTTTCGACTCTTCTTTCTCAAAGCAACACACAAATTCATAGTCATAGACCCTCCGCTTTTCGCTTTTCGTAAGAGCAGGCCATCCTGTGCCGGTGGGAACGGATTACATTTACAAAACTGCATACACACGGGGACTGGATGTGAAAAAGCACAGGAGTGCGTATTCCATTATCCTCGATATAAAAGATTAAAAGAATACAGAATAAATAAATCTAGGCCCCATTTACTTATTGTGAATGGAAGTCACTGTCATGCCGAGAAGAGCGCGAAGCTCTATTCTTTCACAGTAAAGCTTGCTGTTCTGCTGCTAGGCTAATGAGGCTGGCGCTAAAGATGTTCGTAGGAAGGGGTGGGAAGGGGTAGGTGCGGTAAGCACAGTACAGGCCCATGACAGACTGTCAGAAAATGTCACTTCAGACTTTTTTTTTTGAGACGGAAATCTAATCGGTCACAGGCAAACAGGCCGCCGCTGTGGCCTAGTGGTTAGGGTGTTGTACTCGTAATCTAAAGGTTGCGGGTTCGATCCCAGCTATTCCGCTATGGCGTTGTGCCCTTGGAAAAGGCACTTTACGGCTATTTTCTCACCCCACCCAGGTGTAAAAGGGGTACCAACCTTGTGTTGGGGGTTAATCCTGCGATAGACTGGCGTCCTATCCAGGGGGAGTCTATGACTCTCAGTCGCTTAACGCCACAGAAACCGGGATAAGCACCGGCCTGATGAGCCTTATGGCTCGGGACAGACTTTAACTAACTAACAGGCAAACAGAATCGGTACGCGGTACCGGCTGCTTCGAAAATTTTCGGTATTCCCTGTTTACAATCGGTAAAATACCGACAATTACCGGTTATTGCGAACCCTGTGTTGTTGTTGTTGTTAAATAAATCACGCCTACAACTGTGGCAATGTTCACATAGACCAGACTTTCAACATTTCTATTTTAATACTTAAAACCTGGTCATTATTTTTTCTTTCCATGTTGTACCTTCAGCATAGAACCAGCTTCCTGACTGTTCAACATTTTTCATTCTTACTCACAACAGACCTGACTTTTATCCGTTTTAAAACACCTGTCTGCTGGGGTGGGGGATAGCCTAGAATTTAGAGCATTGAGCTTGCAATCTGACGATGCTGGTTTGAGCCGCCACCAAGATGCCCATATATGTGGGGATTTTCCCCCTGGAGTTAACATCAGTACCGACTCCACTACCTGAAAATGAAAGTTCTTTGGATGAAACTTCAGACTGACATTCACACACCAACTAAAAGTGCATGCAGAACATCTTGCATACAAAAACTGTTCCGCCTTTTGGAAGAGTAGGCCAATGCATGCTGGTCGTGATGGATGACAAAGTTCTAAAAACACATTGCACACTGGTGTCATGTTTAGACCATCAATCCTGATATATTGGAATGTAACTACAACTTAACAGTGGGCAAACAGTCAGAAACACAAAATCTCAACATTGGAGAACTTCTCAGCTCTGGCTGAGGCGCACACACACCACATGTGGGTGCGCACGCATGCACGCACGCACGCAAATAAAAACAAACATAAAAAACACCTGTCAAAACTGTGTCATTTTTCACTCCTCTGATTTATTTCATCTAGTAGAATAACTGTAGTCATTTTCCACTTTGTTTTAATATAATATAATAATTCTATATTCTTTTATCTTACTCTGTCAGTCTGTGTGTGTGTGTGTGTGTGTGTGTGTGTGTGGGTGACGTTGTGTGTGTGTGTGTGTGTGTGTGTGTGTGTGTGTGTGTGTGTGTGTGTGTGTGTGTGTGACGTTGTGTGTGTGTGTGTGTGTGTGTGTGTGTGTGTGTGTGTGTGTGTGTGTGTGTGTGTGTGTGTGTGTGTGTGTGTGTGTGTGTGTATGTGTGTGTTAATTTTATATGATCTATGGCAGCATGCACTGAATCTGATTAAGTGTTTACAAGGAAAACAGCTTTACCCAGTTCTTCAACAACTTTGGTGTAGTATGGATGGTCCCAGTCAGTTTTGCCATCAGTTTTGCTGCAAATCAAAAAAAAATTATCAAAAAATACAGAATAAGATAGTATACTGGAGAAGAATGGCCTACCTTCACCATTAAAAAAAAATTACAGAGAAAGAGACAGACAGACAGGAAAGAAGGAAGAGAGAGAGAGAAGGGGGGACACAGACAGACAGAGACTGAGAGAGACAGACAGAAACAGAGAAACAGGGACACACACAAACACACACACACAAAACCAGAGAACAGATTTTTTGGGGGGGTTGATTTTAGTTGGTGGCTCCTCTGCTAGAACTCTAAGATTCACAAATGGTGAGACTTCATGTATGTAACTGCTTTTTGCCCACAGTACAATAGCTGCACTCTGATTTTGGGGACATAGAGAGATTTAACTTTTGCAGGGATTTGCAGAGTTGGGTTTAAAAAAAAAAAAAAAAATTTAAATTAATTTCCTTCATGAAGATCACAAGTTCTATAAATTGGATTCTTTTCTGTCATTCATCATCAAATAGATTAAAACTTTTAAAAAGACTGATAGAAAGCCAAACCAGGTAGTTACCCTAAATGCTGAATGCTAAACTTACCTAATGCTGGCTACATGTAGTGTGTACGTGTGTTGTTATGTTGTTATTCTTTCAAAGGATAATGGGATAAGCACTTTTGTGCTTTTTTACATCTACTGATCTAGTCCCCGTGTGTATGCAGTTTTGTAAATGTCATCTGTTCCCACCGGCAAACGATGGCCTACTCTTATGAAAAG
>CM060322.1:41367571-41375071 GCA_030674155.1 Stramonita haemastoma | reverse complement strand
CAAATCTATGCAGGTGCACAGTAGAGTAACATGCCCTTTTTTTTCTTTACCGATAGGTCCAGTGCATATGGGCATATTTTGGGTGCATACCTTTCATGCACCTCAAGTACTAGATCTTTTGTAGGAAGAGCACTCTCCCTTCTTACAAACCTTACACATAAAGGCAGACTCCCCTGTATGCAGATTAGGTTACTCAACATCCAGGATGTACAGTAGGCTCTTCAAGTCATAGGGTTGCTATGCAACCAGGATGTAGGGAAAGAGCTTAGTGATTCAAGCAAAGCAAGGCAGAGGTTTAGTTCCTTTTCAGACAGCCTGGGTGTGTGTACACCCAGGAGATATGGGAGCGGGTTATGCCTTCACTAACAGTATGGGTGTGTGTACACCCAGGAGATATGGGAGCGGGTTATGCCTTCACTAACAGTATGGGTGTGTGTACACCCAGGAGATATGGGAGCAGATTATGCCTTCAATAATTGTATGGGTGTATGTACACCCAGGAGGTACAGGGCGTCGAGGCCGAGGCGACGTACGGGGAAGGTTAATAAGTTAATTGGGTCATTTTATGTATGCTTCTATAGGGAAAGATGTAAGTACAACATAGAAGCTGCTAATAATAGTGCTTTACTAATACAAGATTTTTACTTCATAAATTATGTGACGCTCCACCACAGAATGAGTTGCTTTGCATCTGACCCACTTGTCCACTAGCAGCCATTTTAGGCAGGTGGGGGTCAAGCTGTTGATTTTGACTCATTTGCGATTTTGACTGATTAAGTATAGCCATTCTTCTACCTTCAAGTGAGTTCAACTGAAGTATCACGGCATAATTTTGCTTCCTTTTGCTTCAAAAACACATTTAAAAGCACCCAAGCCCTTATTCTGAACACCTATTAAAATTAAGGTGCAAAACTTGTTAATTTCTTATTTTGTCGCTTTCAAAGTTTCTGCAGTCTCATTTCAGTTTGCAATAACTTTTCATACACTTGTCAATTTTCAATCTGTTTTCTGTATTAAATAACCTTTTTAATTTTATTGCAGATCAATAGCAACATTGCAGATCAATAACACATTTTATAACAAAAAAATTTATCTCCCATGCAATGCAACTCATTATATCATATAATGATATATGGTGGAGCGTCACAAATTTGAACAATTTATTATTTCTGTAAAGTTGTTTTTATGTTTTTATCACAATTCAGGCTCCCATCCATACTGAATCTAATATAATAATTTATATAGTAATAATTTGATTAGCACAGATCTACAGTATGCACATAATCTACTCAAAAGCCAAGGGGTAAGGTACAGGCATACCTGTGGGCTGTATGGTGGGTAATTGGAAAAAAGTCACAGGAAAAAAAGTCACAGAAAAAAAGTCACAGGAAAAAAGTCACAGGAAAAAAAAGTCACAAGCGTGCGTGTTCGTGCGTGCGTGCATGTGTGTGTGAGTGTGTGTGTATGCATTGTACTGCATTGCACATTTTTATTGATGATATTGCTCTTATTTTACTTTTATTCTCTGGCCTGCGTGCATGCATGTATGCGTGCGTGCGTGCGTGTGTGTGTGTGTGTGTGTGTGTGTGTGTGAGTGTGTATATATGCATTGTACTGAACTGCACATTTTTCTTGATGATACTGCTCTTATTTTACTTTTATTCTCTGGCCTGCGCGCATGCGTGCGTGCATGCGTGTGTGCAAGCGTGTGTGTGTGTGTGTGTGTGTGTGTGTGTGTGTGTGTGTGTGTGTGTGTGAGTGTGTGTATGCATTGTACTGCACTGCACATTTTTATTGATGATATTGCTCTTATTTTACTTTTTTTTCTCTGGCATGCGTGCATGCGTGCATGTGTGCGTGCGTGCATGCGTGCGTGTGCGTGTGTGTTTTGTAAACTGGATTTTACTTGACTTTGTTTGACCTGATTGTGACTTTTTTTCCTGTGACTTTTTTTCTTACCCAATTTTGTGACTTTTTTCTGTGACTTTTTTTCCTGTGACTTTTTTTCCTACAACCGTATGGTGTACCTGACAATCAACCCTCTTTGTCTACCAACTTCCATAACAAAGCAGCAAGAAGTGGGACACTCTTTGTCACTAGTCAGTATTGATTTATAAAGAAACCACAACCACAACATGAACTGAAAAGAGTAAGGTACTGGCTCAGTGGCAGACATTATCATTATAATATAAACTGACTTATGAATCATTATGATTATCTAGTCTACACTCTTTGTCCACCAAGCCCAAGGTGTCATTACAAAGCAGTGAGAAGTGGAACACTCCTTGTCAGAAAAACAAAACGCAAAATGTTCAATGTGTGACATTCATCTGCCATTGTGATTGTCAAGTGCTACCATTGTACCTATGTTAGAAGGCCTATTGATTTCAAAACAAACTGCCAAAAAGGCCCTAGTCAAAAGGCCTAGGCTGGTTCTTTTCCATCCTGATGTCGTGATGACTTGAGTCATAGAACCTTATACAGCTATTGTTATACACTACTTTTATGAGCTATACGATATGCATTAGTTTGTGTATTTTTATGACTTTTACTCACTAGTGGTTTACAGTCAATGATGAGTAAAGTAACTGATTAACTAGATCTAGTATTTTAATTTTACTAGTGAGTGAGTGGTCTCGAGTGAAAGTATCATTTGTTGTTGCCCGAAGAGCGAAACCGCCCCGAGGGAGCGACAAAGCAGAAAGCGAACCATGAAATCCATTTGCACAGCTAGACTACTTGCGCCATCCTAAGCCAAAAAATCAATACGCACGAGTCATCAACAAACGGTAGCTGCATGCGTCACATGCTGGTGATGAAAAAGATGGGCAGAGAAAAGCATGATAGTGACAGTGAAATATTGCATAAACTAGACAATCCACACCAAATCCATACCATAGCTGTCGTCTGCTTGCACGCGTGACATTGTAGAATTTGCAAAATGTATCTGGTTAGCTATATGTCCTTTCTCCACGTTTGTAGTCCTTGGTTTTACGCATCGATTTCACAGCGTGTGCACCATTGTTTTCTTCGGAGTCCATTTGAATATCGAGCCAGGAACGGCCACCCCTAATGTTTGTTTCCTGTAGTCGATGCGCATGCGCTGCCAAGAACGAAAGTGCCTTCGAAACTACAGTTTCGAGCGCCATAGCACAGGCTTTGTTTATTGTTTTGTTTTCTCTGCACCATGGTTACCTGGATGATTTAAGGTAATAAGTCTGCCGCACATTTGACTGAGAAAGCTGTCTGTTTAGTCACAGATCTCTGTTGCATGCTGTTTCTTCGTGTTGTCAGCAGTTGTCAGCAGTTCTCTCTCTCTCTCTCTCTCTCTCTCTCTCTCTCTCTCTCTCTCTCTCTCTCTCTCTCTCTCTCTCTCTCTTGTCAGTATCTAAGTATGATGTATACATGTGTATGCGGGTGTTTGTGTCTGTTGCCAAGATCAAGGGGAAGTAGGGGTAGGGAAAACATCCAGCACGCACACTGACATGGGAGACAGAGTTTTAACTGCGTGGTGTGTTGTGTGTGTGTGTGTGTGTGTGTGTGTGTGTGTGTGTGTGTGGTGTGTGTGTGTGTGTGTGTGTGTGTGTGTAGGGAGGGGGGATGAGAGATTTCAGCACTGGCATCTGTGGTTCTTTGTGCCAGCTATTTTTTGTAACATTCTCTTGCTTGCTAACATATATATATATATATAATATATATATATATATATATATATTATATATATATATATATATATATATCTATATATCTATATATATCTATATATCTATATATCTATATATCTGTGTGTTGTAGCGTGTGATGTGTGTGTGTGTGCGTGCTTACGTGTGTGTGTATGCGTGCGTGCGTGTGTGTGTGTGTGTGTGTGTGTGTGTGTGTGTGCGCGCGCACGTGCGTGCGTGTGAGTGTGCGTGCGTGCATGCGTGTGTGTGCGCGCATGCGTGTGTGTGCGCGCGCACGTGTGTGTGTGTGTGTGTGTGTGTGTGTGCGTACGCGCGCGCGCGCGCGTGTGTGTATGTGTGTGTATGACACTTTTCAGAAGAGTAACAACTGTGCCGAAGTGTTTGAATGTGAAGTTCTTAACAAACCTGGAGTCATAAATCCACTTTTTCTGCTTTTCTCTAAGCTCCAAAGGGAGTCAGTCATTCGCACATTGCACATAAGAATTTGTAGTATGTCTATTTTGTCGTTTCTCGGCTAGCGCTCCAAGGTTCATCAATGGTGAGATTTTGAGTATGCGATGGTTTTTGCCCTCCATGAAGGTAGCCACATTCCGACTTCGGGGATATAAGCTGGGTATGTTCGTGTTTCCCGTAACCCATGGAACGCTGACATGAATTATGGGATCTTTAACGTGAATATTTGATCTGCTATGTGTGTATAATTATTATACACGAAGGGAATTAAGGTCTGCATTTGAAGTTGACCAGAGACATCGTAAAAATTCCCACCATGAATTCACCAGACGCTGCTAAGATTCGAACCCCAGAATGCAGCCACCTTAAAGGTGGGTGAAAACAGCTGCATTCGCAATGTAGGCCTATCACCATTGGGGAACCACGGAACTCGAGCCGAGGAGCGAAAAAAATTCAGATTTCTCATAATAACGCGGCTTTGGACTTATTACTATCAGTTTATGAGGCCGCCCGGCTGTGGTGACGCATAATTCTGAGGAAGAATAGGGTGGGAGGGGGAGGGGGGAGGGGGGGGGGGGGGGGGGGGGGGGGGGGGGGGGGGGGACTGAGTGATACGAACAAAAAGGGATTTCTTTTTTCCTAGAGTGAGAAATCAAAGTAGGCTACATACCCGTCTCTGTCGGAGTATACGATTTTTTTTTTTTCTAGCGAGATCTAAATGCATGCCCCATGCCACTCCAATCTGTAGGAAGTATAAGAGTTGGAAAGTTGGCATGGATTTCATTGGAATGTGTATTTTTCTTCTTTTTAAGAAAAAGAGGAAGGGGGGGGGGGGGGGGAAACGCCATAGGATGACAAAGCACACCACAGAACAATACCGACCTGACGTCTCTGCTTTTAAAAAAAAAAAATATAGAAACGACCTTGGCCTTCTTGGGTGAAGAAAACCCACGTGCTTTCATTGTTTTTGATCCACGTCACGTGCTTTCACTGTTTTAACCTCCTGCTTTGATTGGTGCAGGAGTGGTGACAGCATGTTTCATCCAATGAAAAGGATCTCTGGATAAAAAGTCTCCGGGTCAGGGTTTGATAGAGACTTTATGTGGCATGTTGAAGCACACTCTTCTAACTTCAAGGGTCTACCTACTTTGGGACTCATCCAGGAAGAAACCTTTCTCATAGTCATGGTCTTCTTGATTTGATTGATTTATTTGATTTGATTTATTTTTTTTATAGTCTATCGAGGATAATGGAATAAGCACTCTTGTGCTTTTTTACATCTAGTCCCCGTGTGTATGCAGTTTTGTAAATGTCATCTGTTCCCACCGGCACACGATGACCTACTCTTACGAAAAGCGGAACAGGATTCAACGTTCTCTGTTACAAACACTGTTGTGTGAGAGACATTGGCAATAAACCTGCGTGTGTATGAACCATTTGAATGCTAGCACTTTTTTGAAAAATCTTTTTTTTTTAATTGTGAAGATAAACAGATTATTTTCTTAGAAACCAAGCATTTTGATTTGTTTTTCACAATACAAATGGTGTATAAATCCCATCATCATTATTATTGTCATCATCATTGTTCTTATTACCATCATTGTCTCATCATCATCATTATTTTTATTGTCATGGTCAGCTTTCAGTCTGCCTTTATTAGGAGGGGATGGAATAGTCCGGTGGTCAGAACATTGGCTCTTAATTTGACAACTCGGTTGGATTCCCGTTCGCGGGATTTTCCCCCTGGAGTTAACATCAGTGCTGATTCCACTCTCCCCCAAAGTCCTTCGGATGAGACTATAAACCGAGGCCCCGTGCGCGAATGCACGCAGACATCTTGCGCACACGTTAAACCGTGGTTCGCTTTTCGTAAGAGTAGGCCATTGTGTGCCGGTGGGAACAGATGACAAGATTTATAAAACCGCATACACGAGGACTAGATGTTAAAAAGCACATGAGTGCTTCTTCCATTATCCTAAATATAAAAGAATAAATAAAAGGTCATGGACTGTATGGTGAACCAGGATTTATTCATCACAATATATAACACATCGTAAATTCCATACATCATCATCATCATCATTTTCATATTTTTAGTAGTAGTAGTAGTAGTATCATTATCATTATCATTATTTTATTATTATCATCATCATCATCGTCGTGGACGGTCATTACTGTTATGCTCAGTCAGCCATTATCAGATGATGGCCCTTTGTGATGATGAAATGTATTCTGTGATACATTTTGCTGAAAGCAGCTGTCTTCATCACAGCTTTTAGTTTTTCTCCCATGTCTGAATGTGGAATGTGAGATGGAAGCCATGCAGCACTCTTGGAGTTCATTGGCCAGGCTGGCCCTGGATAGGCAGGGGTGGAAAGACTTTGTTGCTGCTATAACACACCACTGGGTGTATCATGAATGGACTGATTTAAGACACACAAACTTCTTTTTTCCAGATCACAGCTGTATTCTGAAGGTTTTCTATTCTGACCTTTGCGTTGCTTCATTAACTTTGCTTGTACCTACTGTGATGCCAGATTCTGTTTATTTGTGTATTTATTCTTTTATATCGAAGATAATAGAATAAGCTCTCATATGCTTTTTTACATCCAGTCCCCGTGTGTACGCGATGTTGTCATCTGTTCCCACCATCACACAATGGCCTTCTCTTTCGAAAAGCGGAACAGGATTTAACGTGTGCGCAAGATGTTCTGTGTGCGTTTGCACACGGGGCATCGGTTTATAGTCTCATCCGAAGGACTTTTGGGGAGAGTGGAGTCTGCACTGATGTTAACACCAGGGGAAAAAATCATTTTGAACTCCCGAACTAGATTTTGTTGTCACCTTCCAAATTGCACGTGCAGCTGTGCGCCAAAATGGTTTATGTAGCATACCTCCATCATTTTTGGGGCTGCAGATTCATTTTCAGTTTTTTTGTTAACATGGATTCAGTGGAAACATTCTCGGCAGTGTTTGAATTACAGGTATGCTATTTATTTCATATGGCGCATGATCTCATGAGAGAACTGACTTTGGGATTGGCATACATTGTCATCCATATCCAGACAAGCTTTGGTAGACTTGTATTTTTCAGTCGTGAAGTCTCTTCAATTCACGCTTACCAACATTGGTTGTAGATTTATGGCAGGAAAGCAGTAGGTTTGACTGAATATTCATGACTCTGTCTCTCTCTCTCTGTCTCTCTCTGTCTCTGTGTCTCTGTCTGTCTGTCTGTCTGTCTGTCTGTCTGTCTGTCTGTCTGTATGTCTGTCTGTCTGTCTGTCTGTCTCTCTGTCTCTGTCTCTGTCTCTCTCTCTCTCTCTCTCTCCTCTCTCTCTCTCCTCTCTCTCTCTCTCTCTCCTCT
>CM060322.1:41357675-41365175 GCA_030674155.1 Stramonita haemastoma | reverse complement strand
TGCATGATCAGTGGCTTTCCCTGTCAATGAATTCCACTTTACAGCTTAGACTTTTCAGTGATCGACTATGACTCTCTGACTAGGAGGCTTGCCTTGCACACACAGTCCTTATGTGCTACTGCAGCCCGGGGGGGGGGGGGGGGTAATTGACCTTTGGAGAACATCTCCAATGCTCACTGTCCTTATGCCCACTTGGCCGAGAGAGTGGGATGTACTGTGGGCAAGGCACCTCCACTATAATAAAAAAAAAAAATTGCTACCCAATTTCCGAAACAGCAGCTGCCTCCTCTGTTTTTTGGAGGTCATTGTCGAACACGACGGACACACATACAAAACTTGCCCCAGGGACACGTTCTTTATTTATGATTTTATTCTTTTTACATCGAGGATAATGGAATAAGCACTCGTGTGCTTTTTTACATCCAGTCCCCGTGTGTATGCAGTTTTGTAAATCTTGTCATCTGTTCCCACCGGCACACGATGGCCTACTCTTACGAAAAGCGGAACAGGATTTAACGTGCGCGTAAGATGTTCTGCGTGCGTTCGCACACGGGGCCTCGTTTATAGTCTCATCCGAAGGACCCGAAGGATGCTCTGAAAAATTGAGTGCTGTGCTTGCAACAACTCCTAATAAAGGGAGTTAATGAGAGAAGGAAGAAGGACGGACGGAAAATAGCCCATAAAACAAAAACAGAAAACAAACAAACAACAACAACAACAAAAGCGCAAAAAATCATTCGGCTAAGGAGGCAGTTGGCAGGGCTGTTTATTAGACCTTCCACCTTCCTGACAAGTAAACCGTGAGGTCCTGGGTTCGATTCCCAGCCTTGCCCTTTCTTCCCAGTTTGACGGGGCTGGAAAATCGAACAGAAAGTGAAATCTTTCCGAGGAGAGCCTAAAACCAGCCCTGTGCTTACAGAGTTAATAATTGTGCACGTCAAAAGAACAGACACCACGACAGTAGAAAATGGAAAAGAACAAAAAACTATCTCCTCGACTGTCCTGCCAAAAAAACCAAAAAAAACTTTGTAGGTTTAATTCCAACTGTATCCCCGAAGTCGGAATGCTGCTACCTTAATGATGGACGGATAGCCTAGTGGTCAGAACATTGCGCTGGCAATTTAACGACTCGGGTTCGATTCCGGTCGAGGAGATTTTTCTCCTGGAGTTAACATCAGTGCTGACTCCACTCTCCCCAAAAGTTCTTCGGATGAGACTTTAAACCGAGGCCCCGTGTGCGAACGCACGCAGAACATCTTGCGCGCACGTTAAATCCTGTTCCGCTTTTTCGTAAGAGTAGGCCATCGTGTGCCGGTGGGAACAGATGACATTTACAAAACTGCATACACACGGGGACTGGATGTAAAAAAGCACAAGAGTGCTTTATCCCATTATCCTCGATATAAAAGAATAACATAAATAAATAAATAAATAGATAAATAAATAAATGGAGAAAAGAAACAAAAAACTAGTCGCGTACGCAAAAAATCTCAGTAATTTTGTGAACCTCGGAGCTGTAGGCTTAGCCGAGGAAGAAAAAAAAAAAGGAAGAAAAAAAAAACCAATCAGTAGGTTGGCCCTGGCCTACATACTCACTAACGAAGCAACAAAAAAGAATCCAATTTGTGGAAGGCCTCGAGTGCGAAATAAGGTAGCTAAAACAGTGTTCTGTCATAAAACTTTTTCCATGGGGAACCCTAATTGGTGCGAGACAGTAAATTAAAAAAACAACATGCTAATTAATTAAGCCTGTGTGTGTGTGCATGTGCCTGTATTGTACGCATAACTCTTTGAGTGAGTGAGTGAGTGGGAGTGAGTGAGTGAGTGAGTGAGTGAGTGAGTGAGTGAGTGTGTGTGTGTGTGTGTGTGTGTGGTGTGTGTGTGTGTGTGTGTGTGATGTAGTGAGAGAGAGAGAGAGAGAGAGAGAGAGAGTAGAGAGAGAGAGAGAGAGAGAGAGAGAGAGAGAGAGAGAGAGAGAGAGAGAGAGAGAGAGAGGAGAGAGAGAGAGAGAGAGAGATCGAAAGAACGAAAAACAGAAAGGAAAAAAACCAATAAACTATCCATAGATCTATTATTTTTGGAATTACACATCGGACAAGAATTAAAATTGAAACAACTAAGAGGGGGGTAACCACTTTCCAAATGTGGGCGGGGTGGGGGAGTGGGGGGGACGACGGGGGTCTTTTCGTTTGTCAAACAGACAGCTGTCTCTGTGACGAAAGCAGCTGTAGGCTGCAGGTCCTCCTATATATATATATGAGAGAGAGAGAGAGAGAGGAGAGAGGAGAGAGAGAGAGAGAGAGAGAGAGAGAGAGAGAGAGAGAGAGTATATAACTTCTTGACCACTAGGGTGGGGTCAGTCCAGATCCTCTTTCGGAGTGCCTCATGTAAATGAGTGGGCAGGGCTGCCGCTCATAATTCTGTTGTTTGGTTTGCCAATCTTGCATGGGCACTCCTCTTGTGTGGCCTATACTATGTGGAGTTTCACAGTACAGGTTAATTTTCATTACGTGAAACTTCTTTCTCCAACTCCCCCCCCCTCCCCCAACCCCGCAACGACAGCTAAAGTAGGCTTCAAGTGCAAGCGCAAATTAAATAAAACAACCCCCCCCCCAAAAAAAAAAAAAAAAAACCCACCCCCCAAAAAACCCAACCCAAATAAAACACACGTAAGAATCAAGAAGAAGAAGAAGAAAAAGAAAGAAAGAAAAAAAAGAAAAAAAAAGCTTGCCCCTATTTTCTGCACTGTCATGCTGTGTGTAGCCGTTACTAACACTAGGCACAATCAATGACCTACAGGGCTATAGGTCGATAGGTATGACAGGATATAGACAGATACAGTATCCTGTCGGCGTCAAAAGAACCACTTTTATCGCTTTTGATGATTCGGCGCAAATTGTGTGCCTGAGCTACCTAGATCTACCTGTTTTGAGGGGGTGTTGGGTGGGTTTTGTTTTTGAGGGTTTTTTTTTTGTTTGGGGTTTGTTTGTTTTTTTTACGTAGTTGTAGTCCTTAGATTCTGAAGGGCACGGGTTCGAATCCGGGTTGAGAGAGAGAGAGAGAGAGAGAGAGAGAGAGAGGAGAGAGAGAGAGAGAGAGAGAGATGAGAGAGGAGAGAGAGAGAGAGAGAGAGAGAGAGAGAGAGAGAGATTATATTTATATCGAGGATAATGGAATAAGCACTCATGTGCTTTTTTCATCCAGTCCCTGTGTGTATGCAGTTGTGTAAATATTGTCATCTGTTCCCACCGGCACACGATGAGAGAGACAGAGAGACAGAGAGACAGAGAGACAGATATGCAGACAGAGAGAGACAGAGAGACAGAGACACAGAGAGAGAGCACTGAAAGTAGCTTACTGCCATTACCAGTGCAGTCTTTTGGCAAGGAGCACAATACGAAGACAATTTCAGCGATTTGCTTTTACAATAATAATAAAATAAAAGACAACAACCCCAAAACTTAATGATAACTGAAAGAGGAAAAGGAATTTCTAATAAGTACACCCAACTGAATATATCAATTGATCACACACGCAAACACACACAACACACACACACACACACACACACACACGCACACACACACACACACACACACACACAAACACACACACACCCCCCCTAAAATTTACATGAAAATGACGTATGGGCAGTGTGTGTACGTGCGTGCGTGCGTGCGTGTTGGTCGTGTCGTGGTGTGTGTGTGTGTGTGTGTGTGTGTGTGTGTGTGCGCGCGCGCGCGCGCGCGGTCGTGTGTGTGTGTGTGTGTGTGTGGTGTGTTGTGTGTTAGTACTGTGTGTGTGTGTCTGTGTGTCTGTGTGTGTGTTAGTACTGTGATGGGTTGTGGTGTTGTTTTTTTTTCGTTCTTCGGTTCACCGATGATGATATTTTTGCCCATGTGACCGTTTTTAAACCAACCACTAAGGTAGCCACATTTCGACTTCGGGGACACAGTGAAGTTAATATCATACTGTCCCAAGCACTAGTCATGGTCTTCATTGCGTCAAAGCATAATGTACCTGCCAGGTATTTTTTTTTTATCCTTCATAGCATTAGGCGTGAGTGGCTGACTTTTTCACTGGCCACACAGCAAGACTGATCTTTTGTCCATGCACTATATATAATAATATAATATAATATAATATAATATAATATAATATAATATAAATAATATAATATATATAATATAATATAATATAATATAATATAATATAATATAATATAATATAATATAATATAATATAATATAATATAATACATCATATCATATCACATATCATATCACATATCATATCGTATATTATATATTTATTATATTATTATATTATATTATATTTATATTATATTATATTATTATATTATATTATATTATTTATATTATATTATATTATATTATATTTATTCCACAAGATGGATAAATGCGCTTGGAGTCCACAAGGTGTATTAATGTGCTTTCAAGGAATCCGCAAGATGTTGGTTTTAACCAGTCCACAAAGATGAATAAATCTATGTGCTTTTAAGGAGTCCACATGATGTAATAAATGCACGGTTTGAACGAGTCCAGAAGATATATAAATAAGACTTATAGTATGCACGTTCCCACATGGATGGACTGTCAATTACAACGATGGCTGGATAGATGTTTAACGTGTCCAGAACTGTCTGGTGATAGTGTTTGGTTAATAAACGCAATGAGATGTGCTTTTTTGTTGTATTTTTCTTGGGTTTTTTTAAAAATAATTTTTAGATAAGATTTTCAGAATTTCCTGTCATCAGCTACGAAGTGATAAAATCACATATGTAGCCGCGGGAGAACTGAATCGGGAATCTTTCTGTTCCTACTTCTATTGTGATGGACATGAATGACTGAGTATGCATTATTTTCTCTCTCTCTCTCTCTCTCTCTCTCTCTCTCTCTCTCTCTCCTCTCTCTCCTCTCTCTTCGTCTGTCGTTTCCTTTCCTTGCTTCTTTCCTCTTCTACAATGAGAGTTTGTTGGTGGACACAGTCCCTAAAATCCTCTCTTCTCTCTCTCTCTCTCTCTCTCTCTCTCTCTCTCTCTCTCTCTCTCTCTCTCTCTCTCTCTCTCTCCTCTCTCTCTCTTCTCTCTCTCTCTCTTCTCTCGTCTGTCGTTTCCTTTCCTTGCTTCTTTCCTCTTCTACAATGAGAGTTTGTTGGTGGACACAGTCCCTAAAATCCGATTTATTAATAAATAGGCCTCTTACATAATCAACAAAACTAGCGTATGATCCACGAGACAGGGTGTTGTATACGTGTGTCGCACACGTACACGAGTCGCGAGTTTCGGGTCTTAGTCAAAGCCGGACTTGAAAGACAATAGAAGACGGAACCAACACTGTTTACTGGGTGGGGGCACAATTAGGGCTGTCGATGTCACGGATGCATGGATTGCAGGTAGGCTACATAGGCTATATAATTATATATAAAGGGTAGGCGAATTCATTAATTAAAAAGCTTTGTGGCCATATAGATCTATATGTAGGCTAGCGCGTGCTCGGACCAAAGACGGTAGTCTTGTTCTTGGCTTGGCCACATTCTGTACCCAAGGTCAGCAAAATCCCCTCCCTCCCCCTCCCCTACACCCACACAATACACGCACGCACGCACACATACGTACATACACGTACACGTATACACACACACACACACACACGCACGCCCGCACGCGCGCGCACACACACACACACACACAACACTTTAGATCTCTCTCTCTCTCTCTCTCTCTCTCTCTCTCTCACACACCACACCACACACACACACACACACACACACACACACACACACACACACACACACACACACACAAAACACACACACACCTATCCAGTCTACTATCTTAGGGTCGTCTGGTATCACATAAAGTGGAAAGACGTTAAAATTGAAGATTTACCTACACACATAAACGTACACGTACACGTACACACACACACACACACACACACACACACACACACACACACACACACACACACACACACACATACACAGGAGTGTCAGTTCAAAGTTCGAGGTTTGACACGACCGCCAAGTATGTGTAGACCTGTGAACGTAGTGCGCATTACTAACATCGTGTGGACACTTTAAAACCCATAGATTTATCACTGTGTGTGTGTGTGTTGTGTGTGTGTGTGTGTGTGTGTGTGTGTGTGTGTGTGTGTGTGTGTGTGTGTGTCGTGAGTGGTGAGGGAGTGAGTGAGTGAGTGGAGAGAGAGAGAGAGTGTGTGTGTGTGTGTGTGTGTGTGTGTGTGTGTGTGTGTGTGTGGTGTGTGTGGTGTAGTGTGTGTATGTGTTGTGTGTGTGTTGTGTGTGTGTTGTGTGGGGTGTGTGTGTGTGTGGTGTGTGTGTGTGTGGTGTGTGTGTGTGGTGTGTGAGTGAGGTGTGTGAGTGGGAGATGTGGTGAGAGAGAGAGAGAGAGAGAGAGAGATGAGGAGAGAGTGAGAGGAGTGGTGTGTGTGTGTGTGTGTGTGTGTGTGTGTGTGTGTGTGTGTGTGTGATTGTGTGTGTGTGTGACATTTTGCTGTGGTGTGCAATAGTGTGGCAAGCCAAGTAAATGTCGGATAATAGATAAGCACTCGTGTGCTTTTTTTTTTTTTTTTAATCCAGTCCACGTGTGTATTGCAGTGTTGTAAACTCTCAAAATGGCCTACTCTTCCGAAAAGCAGAACGGCTTTTAACGTGTGCGCAAGATATTCTGTGTGTGTGTTTGCACACACACACACACACACACACACACACACACACACACACACACACACACACAGAGTCAAAGAAAAGGGTAGAGACAAAGAGACAGAAAGCGAACAACACACACACCACACACACACACACACACACACACACACACACACACACACACACACACACACATCCATAACAACAACTACTCCGAAGAACTCAACACTTAAAACACTCGACCAAAAAAACCCAAAAAACACACACAACAAAACAACGAATACACACAATCAACCCCCTACAACAACAACAACAAAAGCAAAGACACAGAAAGAAGAAGAAGAACAATAACAACCAAAACCAAAAAAAACAACAACTAATAAACCAACCTTCATATAAAAAAAAAACTGCCTGGAATTCCTCAAGTCTTGGGGAAAACACATCAACGACGAACACACACACACAACCGACCAACTCGTGAACAATCGTGTAAAGAGAGAGTAGGCTAAGACAAGAGAGAGAGAGGCAGCAGGCACAAAAGCTAGGCCTAACTATAGGCCTAGCATACAAGTTTGACACACTAAACCCCCCGCAACACAACCACATGGAACCTGCCCCTCAACTGCATATACTACATAGGCTACATACATACGTAGACAAGTCGAGTCGGGTCTTTCTTTCTCCCGTCGCCACTCGTTATAGTAGCAGTGTTGCTGCGTCATTCTCGCCATGATTCAGCAGGAAAAAAAAAAAAAAAAAAAAAAAGGTTCCCCAGCATAGTCGCGTTCGCTCCTATCATCGTTATTA
>CM060322.1:41350175-41352675 GCA_030674155.1 Stramonita haemastoma | reverse complement strand
AGGAAAAGAATACTAACATCCCAGTCTAGTTCTCCAAATCAAAGTCAGAAAGTAGGCCTAACTCAACACTGCATCGCCTTCCTATTCGGAGGAGTAGGCCATTGTGTGCCGGTGGGAACATGACAAAGTTTTATCAACTGCATGCACAAGGGGACTAAATGTGTTTTCTTGTTGTTGTTTTTTTTAAACGCACATAATTGCTTATTCATTATCCTGGAGAAAAAAAACAACAACAACTGAAACTGAAAAATCGTCATCATCATTTGCATCTTAACCATCAGTTAGTTGCTCGTCTTAGGAAACAAGAAGGTGTTCTGCCATTACGTGGCACCACCGTATGTCCATGACTCGTCGACAGCTAGATTTTAATTTCCCTTCCGCCTTCCTAGATCTATCCGTGTTTATTAATGCATACGTAAGTTTCTGTCAGTTGCCAAAAACGATCGATTCGTGGAAGCCGCAGTGACGCACCGACTTCACAATGAGAAGTCCGGATCTGAGGAGTTCTAAATGAAAAACTTCCCTGATCCGACTTGAGAGTGCTTCCCCCTGCCATTCTTTCTTTCTAGGAATCGTATATATTGACTGGCGCTTGTTTCTCAAAACAATAAGTCGGTCATCTAGGATGTCTTGATTCGATGTTTTAATCTTAAATGGACATGTATATAATTTCTAGAAAACATGTTTGAAGGGAGAACGTCTCAGTATAGCTCGGAGAGATGCTTCTGTCACAAGTGTGTGTGTGTGTGTGTGTGTTGTGTTTGTTGTGTATGTGTGTAGTGTGTGTGGGTGTGTGTTGTCGTGTGTGTGTGTGTGTGTTGTGTGTGTGTGTGGTGTGTGTGTATTGTTGTGTTTGGTTGTGTGCATTTCTTTTTCGAGGAATGCTCAGACAGCAACTATTGTTGTTGTCATAGAGTCCAAATACGTTAAGCGCCTGACAAACCAGGCCCCGCACAGCCAACTCGGCATGGCAGGGCATTGTTACAAGTCTTTCTGGACACCATAAAAAAAGCAGGAGCATGGACAGGAAGGCAGAAAAAGCAATGAAGAAGTGATACGAATAAAAAGGAACAAGGCAGAAACAAAGAGAGGAATAGAAAGAGAGGAATTCGTAGCAGGGACTCTGCAGAAGATGGGGAAGCTACTTATACTGACAGCCCCCCCCCCACCCCCCATCCCCCCCCCCCCCCCCGCATCCCACAGGGGGGAATATACATTCAAAATTATATGAAATAAAAACTAGATAGACCACCTGAATAGATAAAACTACAACTTGATGCTAACACTGCATTGTCTGTACTGTACTGTAGCTACGTCAGGATTTTTGTGTGTTTGTTTTTCTTTCTAACATAGATCTCTGTGAAGTGAGTGAGTGAGTGAGTGAGTGTGAGTGTGGTGGGTGAGTGAGTGAGTGAGTGAGTGTGTGTGTGTGTGTGTGTGTGTGTGTGTGTGTGTGTGTGTGTGTGTGTGTGTGTGTGTGTGTGTGTGTGTGTGTGTTTGCTTACGACAGTGTGAAGTATTGAAATTTATTCGTTCACCTGCATCCGCTCTCTTGCTCTCAGGACTTTTCTTGTCTTTCTCGTCTTGTCTTTTTCTTGGGAGTAGGTACCTCCGCCAAGTGTGTGCCTCCGATTGACAAAGATCATCCCAGGTCTGGTGAAATGACAGAAAATTCGGCTTTGTTGAATGTACTGCAAACGAGGGACTTCTGGTTTAAACAAATATCCGTTTTGAAAGAGAGTGAGAAGAGAGAGAGAGAGAGAGAGAGAGAAGACAGACAGACAGAACAGACAGACAGACAGACAGACAGAGAAGCATAGACGCGTACACTATATAGCAACTAATAACCTCATAGCTTAGAAGGAGTAAGGTGTAACATGACAACAACAAAATAATGCTTTTTTTTTTTTTTTTTCTCTTTTACTTAGAAGTAAACTATACAATTCTGTTTAAATTAACATAATTAAAAGAAATAGATTTTATTTTCTCGTTCTCGGATGAAGCTCCGAGGTTCACCAATGGTGATTTTTTATTTTTTTTAGTGTGAAACCTGTCCCCCCCCCCCCCCCCTTCCCCTACACCCTCAATCTGACTTCGTGGATAATGTCTTAAAAACGACACCTATGTGCATGCGGATTTTTCTTTTTTATGTTCTGTTTGTTTGTTTGTTTGTTTTGTTGGTTGGTTGGTGGTTGGTTGGTTGGTTGGTTGGTTGGTTTGTTATGTTATTTGTTATGTTTTTAGAATTTCGTCATCCCTACCTACCAGAAATGGCCTACTCTTCCAAAAGGCGGGAACAGGAAAAGTACATAATGCGATAAACGCATATTATGAGACGATAAACGCATATCATGAGACGATAAACCGAGGTCCCGTGTGTTACACATCATTATTTAGCGCACGTACGTAAAAGAGCCCACGGCGACAAGGGGGTTGCCCCTGGCAAAATTGTGTAGAAAACAGCCACTCTGATAGGGAAACAAATACTATTGTTGCAGAC
>CM060322.1:41337401-41342575 GCA_030674155.1 Stramonita haemastoma | reverse complement strand
CTTCTCTCTCCTCTCTCTCTCTCTCTCTCTCTCTCTCTCTCTTCTCTCTCTCTCTCTCTCTCTCTCTCTCTTATATATATATATATATATATATATATTATAGGACCTGCAGTCTACAGCTGCTTTCGTCACAGAGACAGAGCAGTCTGTTTGACAAACGAAAACACCCCCGTCGCCCCCCCACCCCCACCCCGCCTACATTTGGAAAGTGGTTTCCCCCCTCTTAGTTGTTTCAATTTTAATTCTTGTCCGATGTGTATTCCAAAAAATTTAGATCTATGGATAGTTATTGTTTTTTTTCTTCCTGTTTTTCTGTTCTTCGGTTCTTTTCGAGTCTCCCTGTCTGTCTCTGTCTCTGTCTGTCTGTCTATCTGTCTGTCTGTCTATCTCTCTCTCTCTCTCTCTCCCCTCCTCTCTCTCTCTCTCTCTCTCCTCTCTCCTCTCTCTCTCTCTCTCTCTCTCTCTCTCAACCGAGGCCCCGTGTGCGAACGCACGCAGAACATCTTGCGCACACGTTAAATCCTGTTCCGCTTTTCGTAAGAGTAGGCCATCGTGTGCCGGTGGGAACAGATGACAATATTTACAAACCTACATACACACGGGGGCCGGATGAAAAAAAAGCACATGATTGCTTATTCTGTTATTATCGATATAAAAGAATAAATATAAAATATAAATATAAATATATAATCTCTCTCTCTCTCTCTCTCTCTTCTCTCTCTCTCTCTCTCTCTCTCTCTTCTCTCTCTCTCTCTCTCTCTCTCTCTCTCTCTCTCTCACCACACACACACACACACACACACACACACACACACACACACACACACACACACACACACACACACACACACTCACTCACTCACTCCATCACTCACTCACCACTCACTCACTCACTCACTCACTCACTCACTCACTCACTCACTCACTCAAAGAGTTATGCGTACAATACAGGTATGCACACACAGCTTAATTAATTAGCATGTTTGTTTTATTTGGGTTTTTTTTTTTAACTGACTCGCACCAATTAGGGTTCCCCATGGAAAAAGTTTTATGACAGAACACTGTTTTAGCTGCTTCATTTCGCACTCGAGGCCTTCCACAAATTGGATTCTTTGTTGTTGCTTCGTTAGTGAGTATGTAGGCCAGGGCCAACCTACTGATTGGTTTTTTTTTTCTTCCTTTTTTTTTTCTTCCTCGGCTAAGCCTACAGCTCCGAGGTTCACAAAATTACTGAGATTTTTTGCGTACGCGACTAGTTTTTTTGTTTCTTTTCTCCATTTATTTATTTATTTATTTATGTTATTCTTTTATATCGAGGATAATGGAATAAGCACTCTTGTGCTTTTTTTATATCCAGTCCCCGTGTGTATGCAGTTTTGTAAATCTTGTCATCTGTTCCCACCGGCACACGATGGCCTACTCTTACGAAAAAGCGGAACAGGATTTAACGTGCGCGCAAGATGTTCTGCGTGCGTTCGCACACGGGGCCTCGGTTTAAAGTCTCATCCGAAGAACTTTTGGGGAGAGTGGAGTCAGCACTGATGTTAACTCCAGGAGAAAAATCTCCTCGACCGGAATCGAACCCGAGTCGTTAAATTGCCAGCGCAATGTTCTGACCACTAGGCTATCCGTCCATCATTAAGGTAGCAGCATTCCGACTTCGGGGATACAGTTGGAATTAAACCTACAAAGTTTTTTTTGTTTTTTTTTTGGCAGGACAGTCGAGGAGATAGTTTTTTGTTCTTTTCCATTTTCTACTGTCGTGTGTCTGTTCTTTTGACGTGCACAATTATTAACTCTGTAAGCACAGGGCTGGTTTTAGGCTCTCCTCGGAAAGATTTCACTTTCTGTTCGATTTTCCAGCCCCGTCAAACTGGGAAGAAAGGGCAAGGCTGGGAATCGAACCCAGGACCTCACGGTTTACTTGTCAGGAAGGTGGAAGGTCTAATAAACAGCCCTGCCAACTGCCTCCTTAGCCGAATGATTTTTTGCGCTTTTGTTGTTGTTGTTGTTTGTTTGTTTTCTGTTATGTTTTATGGGCTATTTTCCGTCCGTCCTTCTTCCTTCTCTTCATTAACTCCCTTTATTAGGAGTTGTTGCAAGCACAGCACTCAATTTTTCAGAGCATCCTTCGGGTCCTTCGGATGAGACTATAAACCGAGGCCCCGTGTGCCAACGCACGCAGAACATCTTGCGCGCACGTTAAATCCTGTTCCGCTTTTCGTAAGAGTAGGCCATCGTGTGCCGGTGGGAACAGATGACAAGATTTACAAAACTGCATACACACGGGGACTGGATGTAAAAAAGCACACGAGTGTTTATTCCATTATACTCGATATAAAAGAATAAATAATAAATACAAAGCATGTCCCTGGGGCAAGTTTTGTATGTGTATCCCTCGTGTTCGACGATGACCTCCAAAACAGCAGAGGAGGCAGCTGCTGTTTCGGAAATTGGGCAGCAATTTTTATTATAGTGGAGATTCCTTGCCCACAGTACATCCTCACTCTCTCGAACAAGTGGGCATAAGGACAGTCAGCATTGGAGATGTTCTCCAAAGGTCAATTACCCCCCCCCCCCCCCCGGGCTGCAGTAGCACATAAGGACTGTGTGTGCAAGGCAAGCCTCCTAGTCAGATAGTCATAGTCGATCACTGAAAGACTCAGCTGTAAAGTGGAATTCAATGAAGGGAAAGTCACTGATAATACAGCCTCTCATTTTGCTGTTGCCCCCAGTGTCGATGGTTTAATCAAGAACCGTGATGAAAGAAATAATAATATACACACAATAAAAATTATACCTCAGACAGTTGTTATTTTGATTAGTTTGATCAAAACAAGAGAGAGAGAGAGGAGAGAGAGAGAGAGAGAGAGAGAGAGAGAGAGAGAGAGAGAGAGGAGAGAGAGAGAGAGAGAAAGAGAGAGAGAGAGAGAAAAGTCGAACTCGAACTCGAAATGATTTATTCACAAAAAGGCCATTGGCCCGTACATGAAAGGGGTTGCTGAACTGCTTTAGTATTTTGGTGTGGGATAGAAGACAAGAGCAATAAGAACCACAGTAGTATTGTACAGAAACAAAATCAGTACCAAAAATATTACTTACGATAATAAAAACAAGACAGAGACAGAGAGAGAGAGAGAGAGAGAGAGAGAGAGAGAGAGAGGAGAGAGAGAGAGAGAGAGAGAGAGCGTCAGTGAAGCGGCACTAATGCCATCAGTGTTTTCGCCATGTCATTCTGCCTCTGTCTATTTCGTTCCTCTCTCTCTCTCTCTCTCTCCTCTCTCTCTCTTCTCCTCTCTCTCTCTCTCTCTCTCTCTCCTCTCCTCTCTCTCTCTCTCTCCTCTCTTCTCTCTCTCTCTCTCTGCGTCTTCTTTTCTTTCGTTCGTTCTTTTCTTTCGTTCGTTCTTTTTTACACACAGTACTCTCACTGTCTCTGTCTCTCTCTCTCTTTATATGATATTAAACTCTCTGTCTGTCTGTCTGTCTGTCTGTCTGTCTGTCTGTCTGTCTGTCTGTCTGTCTCTCTCTCTCTCTCTCTCTCTCTCTCTCTCTCTCTCTATATATATATATATATATATATATATATATATACATATAATATTATATATATAATATTATATATATATAGCCCCGTGTGCGAACGCACGCAGAACATCTTGCGCACACGTCAAATCGTGTTCCGCTTTTCGTAAGAGTACGCCATTGTGTGCCGGTGGGAACAGATAACAATATTTATACAACAGCATACACATGGGGACTGGGTGACAAAAGCACATGAGTGCTTATTCTATCATTCTCGATATAAAAGAAGAGAAAAAATATATATTGAGAGAGAGAGAGACGGAGACAGACAGAGACAGACAGACAGACAGACAGACAGACAGACAGAGAGAGAGAGAGAGAGAGAGAGAGAGAGAGAGAGAGAGAGAGAGAGAGAGAGAGAGAGAGAGAGAGAGAGAGAGAGAGAGAGAGAGATGGTTATCTGTTATCCGCTGGTAGTAAGAAAGAAAGAATAATCAGAGGGTCGATCACTCTCTTCTCTTTCGGAGCTCTCGTCTGCTTCCGGGTTCTCCAATCCGTTTTGTAACTGATTTTGATGGAGAAAAAGAAAGGAGAAAAAAATCAGCAGCAACAACAACAACAACAACAAAGAAGTCATGAGTTGTGTGGTGTATCATGATGATTCACAATTTCATGATCTGATCTATTTACGTTTAATGTCACAAACAGCGCTCTCTCTCTCTCTCTCTCCTCTCTCTCTCCCTCTCCTCTCTCTCTCTCTCTCTCCTCTCTCTCTCTCCTCTCTCTTCTCTCTCTCTCTCTCTCTCTCTTCTCTCTCTCTCTCTCTCTCTCTCTCTCTCTCTCTCTCTCTCTCTTCTCTCTCTCTCTCTCTCTCTTCATTCTCATCTTCTTGTCTCTCTCTATTCTGACTCTCTCTCAATACTCCTCTCTCTCCGCTTTTCTTCTTCTCTCTGTCTGCTCTGTTCTGTCTGTCTGTCTGTCTCTGCTGTTCTGTCTGTCTGTTCCTCTCTTCTCTGTCTGTCTTCTTCTGTCTCTCTCTCTTCTCTCTCTCTCTCTCTCTCTCTCTCTCTCTCTCTCTCTCTCTCTTTTCTCTCTCTCTCCTTCTCTCTCTCCCTCTCTCTCTCTTCTCTCTCGTCTCTGTCTCTCAAATTCAAGAACTGACTTGATTTGACTCTCCAATAGTCTGTCTTCTGTCTCTGTCTATATCCTTCTGTCTCTGTCTGTCTGTCTAGTCTGTCTGTCTGTCTGTCTGTCTGTCTGTCTGTCTCGTCTGTCTGTCTCTCTCTCTCTCTCTCTCTCTCTCTCTCTCTCTCTCTCTCTCTCTCTCTCTCTCTCTCCTCTGCCCTCGCCTGTCGCATAGTACAGGTGTACCATTTGAAGAGTTGATTTTCCTTTCTTAACCCCCCCCCCCCCCCCCCCATTTTTTTTCTTCTCCTTTTTCTCGCTTGCCTGTTTGCTTGATGGCTTAAAACCACCCAGCCTACTTCCCTTTATATAAGGGATATATATATATATATATATATATATTTGTTTTTTGTGTGTGTATTTTGTACCACTTTATGTCACGCAGAGAAATCTGCGTGAAATTCGGGCTGCTCTCCCCGGGGACAGCGTGTCGCCACATGTGCAGCGCCTACCCATTTTTTTTCTCT
>CM060322.1:41322401-41334901 GCA_030674155.1 Stramonita haemastoma | reverse complement strand
CTTTTTCTCTCGTTCGCTTTTACACCGTGAGATGTGTCAGGGGGGGGAAATAAGGGCATGTCCTTTCCAGCTTCTCTCGTGGGCCGTACAGCTTGGTCCGTAGGGTTATCTCTGTTGGCCACACTTGGCTTCAGTACAGCCCCCCCCCCCCAGTTCACCCAGCTATAAATGGGTACCTGTCCACTTTAGGGTCAGGAAAGGTAAAGCAGCGAGGGAGAGGAATGGGCGCCGCCCTCAGTATGCTGGCCCCCTAAGAAGCTGAGGTCTCTGACGCCTCGCTCCCTTACGACCGCCTAGGTTATGGGACACCTTTAACCTTTTACCTTTATCCTATCAATGCATTGTTCTTAACATTCATATTCACGGAAGACAAACACACGTAAAGCGTGATCTTTAACAAGTTATACCGGCCACATTATTTATACCCATCAAACACAACACAGCGTGTGAGTTTCTCACCCCTCGTCTATGACACATACCTGTTCGCAGGGAAAAAAAACACACCAACAAAACAAAGACAAAATAAATTAATTTGCAGATTTAATCGATTGATTATCCAGCCTCTACCCGCTTTGCTCTACGTGTTGGTTGCTGCTGCCTTGCCATAGAAGCTGTAACCTAGTGTGTTGTATGTAGCCTACGTGGATGTAACCGGAGCCGACAGACACGTGTGTGACAGAGAGAGAGAGACAGAGAAAAGGTGAGCTAAGCGAGCTCACAATGATTCCAAGACCGTCGATTTCTTGTGCAGGCAGGCAATAGGCTACAAGGGCTGGAATTTCGCAAAGAGTCTGTACAGCTGACACTGCTTCGGATGTAATTTGATAGGCTCCTGGTTTTTTGTCACAGCGTTCAGCTTAATTAACGCTTCACGTTGGCTGAACGAAAGGAAATGTGCACAGTGTGTAGGATTATTAGGATATCATACAGTTCACCATCTTTAACGTGAAATAAATAAATAAATAAGGTAAAGTGTGTCCCATAACCTGTGTGGTCGTAGGGGAGCGAGGTGTCAGAGACCTCCGCTTCTCTAGGGGCCAGCATGTTGAGGGCGGCGCCCATCTCCTCTCCCTCGCTGTTTTACCTTCCCTGACCCTAAAGAGGGCAGGTACCCATTTACAGCTGGGTGAACTGGGGGGGAACTGTTTTGAAGCCAAGGCACGCAAACGGTCACCCATCCAATTGGCAACCACACTCGACGCTGCTTAACTTTGGCTGTGGTCAGAGCAAGCGCTCTGACCACTGAGCTATCCCAATTTAGTCCCCAGCTATTAGATCTAGACCGTTTAACGCTTTCATCCATTGCGTAAAGGAGAAAATGATAATGATCACTTGTTGAGGAGGCCAGTGCCATGGCCCTTTCTGGAGCGGCCTGAACCCCCCCCTCCCCAACCCCCCCCCCCCCAAACAGCATCTTTTGATAATAGCAATATGAACATCAAATGACCTTACATATTTTGACTTCAGAAGATATTTAGCTGACAACTATACTAATATAAGCCTTCTTAAAGCTTTGTACAGATACGATGACAAATTTACTCTCATTTTGTTTGGGGACGAAAGCAAAAGACTCGGGTCTAACTACACATGGATTTCTTACAGATTTTTTCTGGGAATGAGTTCTTCTCTTAGATCACTGCGTAATGGGTTTAATGCTGCATACGAAGAGAACTTCATCTTCTTCAGCAAGTATACACCACAGGGCAGAGTGGTTAAGTCGTAGTATAACCACTTGTATACCGCTGAAGGATGCAGATACAGAGGATATCCGAATAAACTTCTGTTATAGAAAATTTTCACAAATTCATTTACAATCATCAATGAAAACGGTTCCAAGGAATGCTTTATCATTAAAATTGCATGTGTGTGTGTGTGTGTGTGTGTGTGTGTGTGTGTGTGTGTGTGTGTGTGTGTGTGTGTGTGTGTGTGTGTGTGAAAGAGAGAGAGAAGAGAGAGAGAGAGAGAGAGAGAGAGAGAGAGAGAGAGAGGAAGAGAGAGATTTGACTTCATGTGACCTGCCATTGATTTCTCCCCAAGTAATTATTGGCTGTGTGAGTGAATGACGAAGCAACTCCACAGCAATGACTCTGTAGTTTTCATATTTCGCTGAAAGTCAATATGAAAATGGCTTTTTTTGTTGCTGGAAGTAATTATTGCTTTTATTCATAATTGGAGGCAAGATATAAAAAAAGGGTAAAGGTGTTCCATAACCTAGGCGGTCGTAGGGGAGCGAGGCATCAGAGACCTCAGCTTCTCTAGGGGTCAGCATATTGCTGCTTTACTTTCCCTGACCCTCAAGAGGGTAGGTACCTATTAACAGCTGGATGAACCGGGGGACTGTACTGAAGCTAAGGCGCGCAAACGGTCATCCATCCACTTGGTAACCACGCTCGATGCTGCTTAAAAATTAACCTCAGCTTGGAAAAAGCGAGTGTTCTGACCACTGAGCTATCCCGTCCCTTCGTTTTCATTTTTTTCACTGAAAAGTAAGTCTCTGTACCAACCAACCCAACAAACAAACAAACACCAAGAACTAAACCCCAAAGAAAAACAAAACCAACACAAACGAAACTTAAAAGTTGCAGATAGCCGAGTAGTATGGAAACGTTTGCATTAGGTTGAACGCCGCTCAGCTGCTGTACATATATTCCGTTGACGTGTCTGCCTGTTAGGCCTCTATGGATCTCTGTAGGCATATACCTCATCACGGTCTGCCTGATGGAGAAGTGTAGCATTGGGATGGTGGGATGTTGGACAGTAAGATGTTTGCTTATTATGTGTTGTTCTAGCCTATGGGCCCTATACTGGGGTTCTTAGCGCATCTTCCAGAACTTCGGGGATCTTTGAAGTTGGTGTGCTTTTGGGAAGTGACTACTGAGCGAGATTTGTGGACGTTTAATTAATGAAGGAACACTAGGTAGGATTTGTGTTTTGTTGTTGTCATTTTTGTGTGTGTGTGTGTGTGTGTGTGGTGTGTGTGTGTTGTGTGTGTTGTGTGTGTGTGTGTGTGTGTGTGTGTGTGTGAGAGAGAGAGAGAGAGAGAGAGAGAGGAGAGAGAGAGAGAGAGGAGAGAGAGAGAGAGAGAGAGAGAGAGAGAGAGAGAGAGAGAGAGAGGAGAGAGAGAGAGAGAGAGAGATTCGATTTTCTCGTCAAACTGGGAAGAAAGAGTGAGGCTGGGAATCGAACCCAGAACCTCACGGTTCACTTGTTAGGCAGGCAAACCGCCTTTACCGTCCCGCCACTTTCCTCTGTGTGTGTGTGTGTGTGTGTGTGTGTGTGTGTGTGTGTGTGTGTGTTGTGTGTGTGTGTGTGTGTGTGTGTGTGTGTGTGTGTGTGTGTGTGTGGTGGAGAGAGAGAGAGAGAGAGAGAGGAGAGAGAGAGAGAGATTTTATTTATTCTTTTATATCGATGATAATTGAATTAGCAACCATATGCTTTTTTACATCCGGTCCCCGTGTGTATACAGTTTTGTAAATGTCTTATGTTCCCACCGGCACACAATGGCCTACTCTTACGAAAAGCGGAACAGGATTTAACGTGTGCGCAAGATGTTCTGCGTGCGTTCGCACACGGGGCCTCTGTTTGTAGTCTCATCGAAAGATCTTTGGGGGGGGGGGGGTGGGGGGGAGTTAGCACTGATGTTAACTCCAGAGGAAAAATCCCCTTGACTGGAATCGAACCCGGGTCGTCAAAATGCCGGCGCAATGTTCTGACCACTAGGCTATATCCAGAGAGGAGAGAGAGAGAGAGAGAGAGGAGAGAGAGAGAGAGAGAGAGAGAGAGAGAGAGAGAGAGAGAGAGAGAGAGAATACACTGTGTATGTGTGTTCGTGCGCGCGTGCGTGCATGTGTGAAGGGCCTGTATGCACGCATGTTGTGCATGTAACAGTGTCATATGCACATCATTTATGGTGAAATATCATCTTGTTTTCTTTATTCTTTTTTTTACACGTTTATTAGCAGTAGTAACCTCCCCCCCCTCCCTCCCTCTCTCTCTCTCTTTCTCTCTCTCTCTCTCTCTCTCTCTCTCTCTCTCTCTCTCTCTCTCTCTCTCTCTCTCTCTCTCTCTCTCTCTCTTTTTTTTTAAATAAAAATCTAGATCTTATCCCTGACAAGGGCGGGGACTGAATGTAAAAAAGCACAGGAGTGCTTATTCATTATCAAAATAAAAGAATTTGCCTCGCCTTGCCTTGCCTTGCCTTGCTTTGCCTTGCCTTGCCTTGCCCTCTCTGTCTGTCTGTCTGTCTGTCTGTCTGTCTGTCTGTCTGTCTGTCTGTCTCTCTCTCTCTCTCTCTCTCTCTCTCTCTCTCTCTCTCTCTCTCTCTCTCTCTCTCTCATTTCCACCCCTACCCACCCCTCTCTCCCCCCCTACCCACCCCACCCCCACCTTACCCTGACCAGTACCAACCATGTCGCACATTTGGAGCACAAGTGATTGTTGCAACAGGGCTAACATTATATAAGCTACCGACCAGTTCTCTTCTTCTCATAACTGGAATGGACTGGTGTTGTTACAATTGCTAGCGACACTGTGACTGGCAAAAATACAGCAGGTTTGTGTGTGTGTGTGTGTGTGTGTGTGTGTGTGTGTGTGTGTGTGTGTGTGTGTGTGTGTGTGTGTGTGTGTGTGTGCTAGTTTATTGTATGTTGTGAGTATGGGCATTTTTGGGTCAATGGCTCAGAGGTGTTATCTGATTGATTTGGGAACGGTGCTGAAAACTGATATAGGCTTGTATAGGTAGTGTTGTCACTGACTGTGTTGTACTCGTTAGGCCCTACTTAATGACATGAGTTTCGTTGTTGGTATTGTTATTGTTGTTGTTATTGTTGTTATAGTGCTTTTGCTTTGTTTTTTTGCAAGATAAAGGCTAGCGCTATATAAATTCCATGTATTGTTGTTTTTAAAAATTTAATTATTATTATTATTATTATTATTATTATTATTATTATTATTATTATTATTATTATATTATCGTTATTATATTATTATTAATTATTATTATCATCATCATCATCATCATCATCATCATCATCATCATCATTATTTATTATTATTGTTGTTGTTGTTGTTGTTGTTGTTGTTATTATTGTTGTTTGTTGTTGTTACAGCCAGTTGTTGAAGTTGTTGTCGTCAGTTGTTGTCTTCGATGTTGTTGCTTTGATGTTGTTCATTTCATGTTTGAAGGTTTTGATTGCTGAACCCTCTGAATTTCACGATATCTGGGTGCTGGGTTTATTGTTTGTTTTCTTTTGTTTTGTTGTCGGTTTTTATTTTTGGGGAGTGTGTGTGTGTGTGTGTGTGTGTGTGTGTGTGTGTGTGTGTGTGTGTGTGTGTGTGTGTGTGTGTGTGTTTTTGGTTTCATTTATTTTAGACTTCTGAGTTCCCACCTGATACTTTCATGATTTGGTCGGTGGTAAAACCGTACCAAAAGATTATTGGAGAACAGAGAAAGCAGAGGGGGGGGGGGGGGGGGGGGGGGGGGGGGGGGAAGAGGGAGGTCGGGGTGATAGAGACGCCAATACACCTCTAAACCGAAGCACGGAAAAGGTTAACACATCACAGATTGCGAAGATACTGAGTTTTATTTTGGGTTAGAGGGAATTGAATCTTCAACCTTTGTTTGGTTGTCATAGATTGTGAAGATACTAAGTTTTATTTTGGGTTAGAGGGAATTAAATCTTCAACCTTTGTCATCGACGATGACCTTCCAAACAGAAGAGGAGGCAGATGCTGTTTCGGAAATTGGGCAGAATTTTTATCATAGTGGAGGTACCTTGCCCACAGCACACTCCCACTCTCTCGGCCAAGTGGGCATAAGGACAGTCAGCGTTGGAGGTGTTCTCCAAAGGCTAACTACCCCCCACCCACCCACCCAGGGCTGCAGCATATAACAAACTGTGCAAGTCAAGCTTCCTAGTCAGAGAGTCATAGTCGATCACTAAAAGACTAAGCTGTAAAGTGGAATTCCATGAGTGGGAAAGAAAGCCACTGATCATACAGCCTCTCACTTTGCTGTTGCCCTCAGCGTCAAAGAACTGTAATAAAGCCTACATGATGTGCATCGGCAGCTCTGTCAACTCTCTGTGAACTAAACTAGCTATGCCCGCAAGCGTTGACATTGATTCTTGCTGAATGTAATAAAGAAAATATATATTTTTTTAAAAAGCATTATTTATTGCCCAGAACTTGACAAGAGAGGATTTTTTCTCTGCAGCTGAAAACAGTGATGTTTACTGAGGTATAGGACCAGGTCAATATCTTGTGTGCATTTTCTCTTTTGCTGTGTATATGTTTTGTTGTTGTTTTTTTTATTATGCATACATATGCTTTTTATTTATTTATTTATTTATTCTTTTATATCGAGGATAATGGAATAAGCACTCGTGTGCTTTTTTTACACCCACCCCTTGTATATGCAGTTTTGTAAATCTTGTCATCTGTTCCCACCGGCACACAATGGCCTACTCTTACAAAAAGCGGAACAGGATTTAACATGGGTGCAAAATGTTCTGCGTGCGTTCGCACACGGGGCCTCGGGTTATAGTCTTATCCGAAGGACTTCTGGGGAGAGTGTCTGTGCGTGTGTGTTTGTGCGTGTGTGTGTGAACACTGCATGAAACATTGCCATCAGACAATATTGACGTCCCGCATGCTCTTGTATTGGTCTTCTAGATCAGTTCTTTAATATACTCATTCTTATTTTCTGTTACCGACGTGGATCAATTATTTTGTATGTGACTTCATACTGCCATATCATGTGGAGAGACAGACAGACAGACAAACAGTCAGACAGACAGACAGACAGAGCTCTATGTATCTGCACATCTCACACACGAACCCAAGTTATTACAATCAGCATCATGGAAAACCTGGTTTATTATTAACATCAGTACAAAGGAAGACCCGATATGACACCACAGACTCATATTTAATAAAGCCTCAGTTATTGCTACGAGTGTTCTTATGGGGGGGGGGGGGGGGGGAGGGGAGGGGGAGGGATAGGCCTAATGTTTCTCACCATTGCACAAAAAAAAATATATATATATATACTCTCTTATCATTGCACTGCTCTCTGTATCTGTTGTGGCCTAAGTAACCGTGTAGTGTCGTCTACCTGCGAAATGGGACTGGTCATGTCATATCGGGGTCAGCTGTTACTTTGCACTGCAGTGCAGCAGAACTGCTGAACAATGCCCTGCTGACCCGGTTTTTTTCCCTTTCTTTCTTTCAGGTGGATACACTTTTAATTAATTTTGTCGTTGGCAGGGGGGGTGGGGGGTGGTGGTGGTGGTGGGGGGGGGTGGATAAAGACAACACTGACGGTGCATATTTTCAGCTGGAAATGAAGTTCAGAAACAGTAGGCAGAGTGATTATGATATAGGACTCTTTCTGCCTTTTACCATGCCCACTTCAACGATCTTAGGTTATAGTACCCTTGCCCTTGTGTAGTTGGTTGTTAAGTTAAAAGTCCTGTCCCGAGCCTAAGGCTCATCAGGCCGGTGCTTATCCCGGTTTCTGTGGCGTTAAGCGACTGAGAGTCATAGACTCCCCCTGGATAGGACGGCAGTCTATCGCAGGGTTAACCCCCAACACAAGGTTGGTACCCCTTTTACACCTGGGTGGGGTGAGAAAATAGCCGTAAAGTGCCTTTTCCAAGGGCACAACAACCATAGCCGAAAGCTGGGATCGAACCCGCAACCTTCAGATTACGAGTCCAACGCCCTAACCACTAGACTACAGCGGCGGCTAGTTGGCTGGTTTGGTTATTATTTTTTAAGAGTCCCAGTAGAGATTTCTGAAATTAGGGATTTTAACCGACCATTAGCTTCTGCAATGCACATTCACGCCATCTTTATATTTAGGGTGATTGCATTTTTGGAGCAGAGAGAGAGAGAGGAATGGAGGGAACTGGTTGTCAAAGTCTTCAGGGGTGCCCCCCACGGTCGCCAGACTAAAGGATAGATAGATAGATAAATAGATAGATAGATAGATAGATAGATAGATAGATAGATAGACAGACAGACAGACAGGTAGGTAGGTAGACAGACAGACAGACAGACAGACAGACAGACAGACAGACAGACAGACAGGTAGGTAGGTAGGTAGGTAGACAGACAGACAGATAGACAGATAGATAGATAGATAGATAGATAGACAGACAGACAGACAGATAGATAGAAAAGAACTGACTGCTCAGAAAGTCTAAGTTTGCTGTGAAGGCAGCTGTGTAACCTTTCCCCATAGAGCTCTCTCTCTCTCTCTGTGTTCCCAGATTTACATGTTAAAGGTCCGGGTAAAAGTCAAATAAATGCCACCACAGTTTACTACCGTGACTTGGGATGACTGGGCACCGCGAAAAGTCAAATTCACTGCCAGGCATCTCATGATCTGTTTTGCTGGTAGAATCATCCGCGCTTGTGAAAGGAAGAATGTGATTATTGTCTTTGTGAAAGGAAGTAGGCCTATACGCGCTGTAAAATATGTGTGTGTGTGTGTGTGTGTGTGTGTGTGTGTTATACCACTAAAACTCACTAAAACCGCCAAGCTTTGAGCCAAGATCTTCACGTGGGGATGGGGGGGGGGGGGGGGGGGGGGGATGCGGGGGATGCCCCATCCGAATGATTTTAAAGCTTCGATTTTATATGATCACGTATTTCAAACAACAACACTTTCGATAGCATTAAAACAATCTTGAAACTAACTGTTGCGTGTTCTCACTTGACAGACATGTACGCGCACAAACACCTAATTAATTACAGAGCTGCAACAGCAAACTTCATTAGAAGTAAAACGTTTAATGATAAAATAATCATAACCTGCAATGCATGGGCAAGGGAAGGAACCCCCCCCCCCCCCCCAAAAAAAAAAAAAAAAAAAAAAAAAACCCACTAAGGTCAACTGCTGACTAAGCAGCTCTACTATCCAGCAGAAAGTGTAACACCGCGACATAGACTATCATCACCCGACATAATAAAGTGTACTATACATGCCTTAGGCCTAGAGCTAGACAGCTGTTAGCCAGTGCTCTAAAGCTAGCTCTCTGTCTTGGCCTAGCCTACTACGCCTACAAGAGGCCAGACCAGGTATAGTAGGCTTTTTTAGAAACTGCTGTGTCATTCAGCGTGTACAAGCAGACGACAGGTGGAGGACAGTATAGGGATTGTCCGTGTGGCATTTCATCCGTTGACAACTAAAACCGCCGAGCTTTTGAACCCGGCTGTCCACGCGTCCGGGAAAACTTTCACACGAGTATCATATCGGTGGCAGAGCGGATAATAAATTTGTGGTCACACATGTATCCAAGTTTCATCCTGGCATAATGGTTATTGGAATCATTTTGAGGATAGCCTAGCCTACTGAATGACTCGGCAATAGGCCTGAAAACTTCACTCTCAGTTAGGCTACAAGAAGTCTGTCTGTCTGTCTGTCTGGTACACACACACACAACACGCACGCACGCACGCACGCACACACGCGCACACACAAACCAACATTTAGTCAAGAATACACCGTAATCATCAGGCGTATAGTCCTCTACAAGTTGATCACTCACACATGATAGGTAGGGAAAACAGAAAAGAAAGAACTTTTTCTTGTAGATGTTTGTCGTCTCTCTTTAGTTCTTTATTGCAACACTTTTGTTTATATTTAAGAATGCTTTCTCAGTCTTTATTGATTCAACTGCAAAACTGATTGCGGGGAGAACTTTTACACCTTTGTTTCCAGTGTTCTCTTTTCTCCCCCCCCCCCCCCCCCCCCCCCCCCCCCCCCCCCCCCCCCCCCCCCTCTCCCTCCTCCCCTCTTGTCCCGGCTTTACGTTGATGGTTTAATTTAACACGATAGCAGATTTGTACAGCATGTTCCACATTCAGTTGACACTGTGGTAGAAATTGAAACAATACTTTTGATGAGGTGAGAACACATGTTACAACCTTTTATTTTTGTGTTTGCCATACATGTACAGGGACTGGTTTACACCATTAATTAAAAAAAAAAGTTCTGCACATAGTGGTGTAACATGTAAAATTAAAAACAGCTTGTCTTGATGGTAGGGGGGAGGGGGCGGGATAGCTCAGTGGTCAGCGCGCTCGCTTTTCCCCAGAGTCAAGTCAAGCAGTGTCGAGCGTGGTTACCAGTTTGCGTGCCTTCGCTTCTATCAGTACAGTCCCCCACTTCACCCAGCAGTACCTGCTCTCTTTAGAGTCAGGGAAGGCAAAGCAGCGAGGGAAGGGAGAGGAGATGGGCGCCGCCTTCAACATGCTGGCCCTTAGCTAGAGAAGCTGAGGTCTCTGACGCTTCGCTCCCCTACGACCACACAGGTTATTTATTTATTTATTTATTTATTTTTGGTATTTTGTACCACTTTATATCACAGCAGATTTCTCTGCATGAAAAATTCGGGCTGCTCTCCTTCCCCGGGGAGAGAGAGCGCGTCGCCACAATCATGTGCAGCGCCTAGCTACCCATTTTTTTTCTCTCTCTTTTTCCTGCATGCAACTGTATTAATATTTGTTTCCCTATCAGAGTGGCTTTTTTCTAAAGAATTTTGCCAGAGACAACCAACCCCCTTATGGTTATGGGCACACCTTTTACCTGTATGTCTTGACACTGTTGCAGATTGCGGTGCATGAGAGGAGAATCAACCCCCTTATGGTTATGGCACACCTTTACCTGTATGTCTTGATGCTGTTGCAGGTTGCAGTGCATGAGTGGAGGATCAACCCCCTTATGGTTATGGGCACACCTTTTACCTGTATGTCTTGACGCTTGTTGCAGATTGCGGTACATGAGAGAAGGATGATGGCGCGAGTGCTGTGGGAAAGGCGGCCAGGAGGCAAGACAACCGCCGTCAGAGAAAAACAATGGATCAGGCATCCACCCTACGTCGGTTGAGGCCCTCAGCCTAACGTTTGCGCGCAGAGCTCCAGCAGGCAGCACAGAGAGAGAGAGAGACTGAGAGACAGAGACAGATACAGAGACAGAGAGACAGGGACAGACAGAGAGAGGGACAGAGAGAGACAGAGAGAGAGAGACAGAGACAGAGGGACAGACACAGAGAGAGGGGTCCACAGTGCCTGACCAGTGTCGCCAGTACTGAGGACTCCCCCCCCCCCCCCCATCTTCGTGAGTGGTGACGCCCTCCTCCTCCTTCTCTTTCCTCCTCCTCCACCTCCTCCTTGTCCTTGTTTGTCATGGCTCAAGCCCCCTCCCCCTCCGCCTGCTACCGACCCAAGCCCATGATGACCCAGAAGCCGGCGGACGGCAGCATGCAGTTCAACATCATGAAGCACCCCAAGGAAGCCATGGAGGTTATGCACCACCTGCGCCTCAACGGCAAGCTCTGCGACGTGACCTTGAAGATCGGGTCAGAAGAGGTCAAGGCCCACAAGCTGGTGCTGGCCTCGGCCTCGCCTTACTTCAAGGCCATGTTCACGGGAGGGATGAGGGAGGAGGGGATGACCACCATCTCCCTTCAAGGCATGTCAGCTTGCATCCTCAACGCCCTGGTGGAGTTCGCCTACACGGCCGAGGTGCGCATCTCCGAGAGCAACGTGTGCCACCTCCTGCCTGCCGCCACCATGCTGCAGATGTCGCACGTGACGGAGGCGTGCAGCGTCTTTCTGGAGCACCAGCTCGACCCCAACAACTGCATCGGCATCGCCGAGTTCGCCTCAGCCCACGGGTGCGCGGAGCTGGAGCAGAAAGCGCGGTCGTTCATCCTGAAGCGGTTCTGCGAGGTTATCCAGGGCGAGGAGTTCAACACGCTGTCGTACGGGCAGGTGTGCGCGCTGCTCAGCAAGGACGAGCTCAACATCAAGTGCGAGTCCGAGGTCTACAAGGCCGTCATCCGCTGGGTCAAACACGACCTGGAGAACCGCGTGTGCAAGCTGGACTCGCTCCTCACCGGCGTGCGTCTGACCAACCTGGCCCCGTGTTTCCTGGAGCAGCAGATGCAGAACTGCCCCGTGCTCAGGAAGCAGCCCCAGTGCATCAAGACCCTGGCTGACGAGCTGAAGAAACTCAAGATGCACGAAGCCGGGGGAGACTGCCCTCGCAAACCTTGCTGTCCTCAGGTGATTTTCTGTGTAGGGGGTTACCTCCGACAGTCGCTGAGCAATTTCGAGTGTTACAACCCCAAGACGTTGCAGTGGCACAGGCTTCCTGATCTTCCCACGCCGCGCAGCGGTCTAGGGGCGGTGATTGTGGAAGGGTCGTTGTATGTGATAGGGGGCCGGAACAATTCTCATGAAGGTAATATGGATTCGGACGGTTTGAATATGTTCGATTCCTTGAGGAACATTTGGGTGCCGCGGAGACCTATGTCTGTGCCGCGAAACCGGTTAGCTGTGGGGGTGATCGACAACATGATCTACGCTTTGGGGGGGTCGCAAGGGAAGACGCATCACAATTCGGCTGAAAGGTGAGTTGGTGGTTTGGTTGGTTGCCTGTGTGGTTGATTATAATTATTGATTAATTTTTTCTTCATCATTCCGCTAAT
>CM060322.1:41314901-41317401 GCA_030674155.1 Stramonita haemastoma | reverse complement strand
TTCGTCTTACATGCAGCAACCTCCAGCGCCAGCTTAGAGTTATCCAAAACGAGTGGTGGACTAACCTCGCCCAGAAAACTCAGCTCTGCGCTGACACAGGTGACTACAGAGGCTTCTACGAAGCTTTGAAGGCAGTCTATGGACCCTCTCACCAAGTGTTGAGTCCTTTGCGCAGCACTGACGGCCAGGCACTCCTCACAGACAAGATGTCCATATTGAACCGCTGGGCTGAACACTTTCAAACCCTCTTCAGCGCTGATCGCACTGTTGATGACGCAGTGATCCAACAGATCCCACAGCAACCAGTGAAAGAAGAACTGGACGAAGCCCCAACCCTGGAAGAGGTAACTAAAGCCATAGAACAACTGAAGAGTGGGAAGGCTGCAGGCGTCGACGGTATTCCACCAGAATTATGGAAAAACGGGGGGCAAACACTGCACTGCAAGCTCCATGAATTTTTTGTCTGCTGCTGGGAGCAGGGAAAGTTACCACAAAACCTTCGTGATGCAATCATAATCACCCTTTACAAAACAAAGGGGAAAAATCCGATTGCTCCAACTACAGGGGGATAACTCTTCTCTCTATCGCTGGCAAAATCCTTGCAAGAGTTCTCCTCAACAGACTAGTACCTGCTGTTGCAGAACACCACCTCCCTGAGAGCCAGTGCGGCTTCAGAGCTAACAGGGGTACCACCGACATGGTCTTTGTGCTCAGACAACTTCAAGAAAAGTGCCGCGAACAGAACAAGGGACTGTACATCACCTTCGTTGATTTAACCAAGGCATTTGACACTGTGAGCAGGAAGGGCCTGTGGCAGATCATGGAGCGTCTTGGCTGTCCCCCAAAGTTTCTCAACATGGTGATCCAGCTACATGAAGACCAGCGTGGCCAGGTCAGAAACAGCAACGACCTCTCAGAGCCTTTCTCAATCACAAACGGGGTGAAGCAGGGCTGCGTTCTTGCACCAACCCTCTTCACTATCTTCTTCAGCATGATGCTTCAGCGGGCCACAGAAGATCTTGATGACGAAGACGGAGTTTTCATACGCTACCGCACAGATGGCAGCCTATTCAACCTGCGGCGTCTTCAGGCCCACACCAAAACCCTGGAGCAACAAATTCGAGAACTACTTTTTGCTGATGATGCTGCCCTTGTAGCCCACTCAGAAACCGCCCTGCAGCATGTAACATCCTGTTTTGCAGAGGCAGCCCAGCTCTTCGGACTCGAAGTCAGCCTGAAGAAGACAGAGGTTCTCTACCAGCCCGCACCTCAGGTAGCGTACCACCCACCTCACATTACAATTGGTGAGACAGAACTGAAGACAGTCCAGCAGTTTACCTACCTGGGATGCACAATCTCCTCTGACGCAAAGATTGATAAAGATGTAGACAACAGACTGGCAAAGGCAAACAGTGCTTTTGGCAGACTCTACCACCGTGTCTGGAAAAACAAACACCTGAAGAAAGACACCAAGATCAGTGTCTACAGAGCCGTGGTACTGACCACCCTCCTGTATGGCTCTGAGTCATGGGTCACATACAGACACCACCTGCGAATTCTGGAACGCTTCCACCAACGCTGTCTCCGCTCCATCCTCGACATCCACTGGAGCGACTTCACCACGAATGCTGAGGTGCTGGAGCAAGCAGGGATCACCAGCATTGAGGCCATGTTGCTGAAAACGCAGCTACGCTGGGCAGGGCATGTCTTTAGAATGGAGGACCATCGCCTACCGAAGATGGTTCTCTACGGTGAACTTTCCACCGGACACCGCTACAGAGGCGCACCAAAGAAGAGATTTAAAGACTCTCTGAAGAAATCTCTGTCAGCCTGTCTCATAGACCATAACCAGTGGTCAGTCCTTGCTGCTGACCGGCAGGCCTGGCGACACACTGTGCATCAGTCGGTCTCCTCCTTTGAGGACAATCGCAGAGCGGCCCTTGAGGAGAGGCGAATGAGGAGGAAGAACCGCGTCCCCTCTACATCAACCCCAGAATCGACTTTCCCTTGCAGCCGCTGCGGCCGGGTTTGTTTGTCACGCATTGGACTGAACAGCCACCAGCGAGCCTGCACCAGACGTGGACAGTGCCCTTAATCTTCGTTCGCGAAGCCAAGCCATGATGATATATATATATATATATATATATATATATATATATATATATATATATATATATATATATATATATATATATATATATATATATGTATATATATATATGTATGTATGTATGTGTGTGTATGTATGTATGTATGTATGTGTGTATGTATGTATGTATGTATGTATGTATGTATGTATGTATGTATGTATGTATGTATATGTATATGTATATGTATATGTATATATGAATATGAAACAGGTACAACCCTAAAACGGACACCTGGGAAATGATCAGCAGTATGAAAACTCGGCGGATCGGCGTTGGATGCGCGGTGATAAACCGTCTGCTATTCGCTGTGGGTGGCTTTGATGGGATGAACAGACTGAGCAGCGTGGAGT
>CM060322.1:41284901-41309901 GCA_030674155.1 Stramonita haemastoma | reverse complement strand
GGTCACTGTGGGGGCCGAACCCCCTCTGAGATAGCAGACAGACAGACAGACAGACAGACAGACAGACAGACAGACAGACAGACAGACCGCCTTCTGATCGCTGAGACTTGATACACTGACCACCACGTTCTGCTCACAAAAACTGAGGAAAAAGAAACGGATTTTATATATATATATATATATGTATAGATATATATATATATATGTACACACACATTCCCTGGCTTAATAATAAGACTTTCAAATGAGTTAACCACCGTGCTGCCTTATTAAATTATATATGTCATATTTGTGATTTTGTTTTTTGGTACACAAACTTCAGTTGACTTACATTTTTGTCTTTTTTAAAATTTAATATTTACACAATGTGCGACTGAGGAAAGGAGAGGACCTTTGTGAATATATCAGTGTCTCCATCCCTTCAGCTTTTGTTGCTATGTGACACAGTGATAACAGGAATGTGAATGACAGTAACAACAGCTGTATCAAACAGTGCGACAGCAAATAATTGCAACGTTTGCTGATTTTTGTTGTTGTTGTTGTTGTTTTTCAGCTAAAATTCTGAGGTTTACCAAAGGTAAGATTTTTGTGTACGTGACTGTTTCCCCCCCCCCCCCTCCCCTCCTTACCATTAAAGTACCCACATTCCAACTTCAGGGATGGTGTCTAAATGACAAATGTGTGAATTAAAAAAAAAATGTCATCATTTCATTCTTACTGGTATGCCATGGCTGACTCTTCCAAAAGGTGGAACAGGTTTTTCATGTGTGCACAAGATGTTCTTGCAAGTGTCTGCACAATCATGGGACCTAGGTTTGTAACCTCATCCAAAGGCCTGGAGTCAGTGCTTGTGTTAACTCTAGGGTAACATTCCCTTAAGTGTGTGCACCTCCATGATGGTTCAAATCCTGAGATGCCAGATTGTGAGTGCAGGGCTCAAACCACTAGGCTATCCTGCCCCCTTTGTTGTTGTTTTCATAATCAATGTAACTGAGTAAGAATTTGTGTTGCAAAGAAGGAAGCCCTCTCCATGAAAAACGGATCAAGATAAAAAAAAAAAAAACCGCATAAAGACAAATCCTGATACCTGAAAAATGAATGAATAAATCCGTTTCGTGTTTGGGGTATTCAACTTGTGCATGACGTTTCACCCCCAACAGTTTCATCAGTGCTATATAAGTTATGCAAGAATACTGTGTGCTAAACTGGGAGTTTTAAACGCAAGACTGTGGTGTGTGCATAACCATATTCATGAAAAAAAAAACAACACTTCAACAGCTGTTTCCTGGTGGTGTTAGAAGCTGTTTCTTTTCTCCTCTTTTTTTTTTTCATTTATTATTGTTATTGTTGTTGATTTTTTGGGCAATATTGAAACATCACCGATTTTGTTACCTCGGATCTTCAGGGCTAGCCAGCGTAATGGTCAAGCACTTACCAAGCGGATTTCTGCCACTTCTGATTCTTATCTTCAATCCCCCCCCGCCCCCCCCCCCCCCCCCCCCCCCCCCCCCCCCCCCCCCCCCCCAACCATCATCCCCTTACCCACCATCATCGTCACCACCACCACCACCTCTACTCCCTCCCCATACTTTCTGTGACTGGACAGACACAATGCAGGTTTTTTTTATATAGAGATATCCTGCATACTGTCACACGTCCTAGTGAAACTCTTCACTGTGACCTCAGTGCTTTACAACATACACAGAGATATTATTGTAATCAAAATGTGTATATATAGTTTTGGATGATATTTACGCTGAGTGATGCAAAGTTGTTTAGCCTTTGTGAATCATGGAGATTTGTAGTCCAATGATGGCTATCCAAAGTGTTCACTGTTGTTGCATTGGGGTGCCCTCTGTGGAAAAGGAATGTCAGCATTGGGATGGATTTACTTTGGTGGTGATAGATTTGTCATTACACTTCGGTGGTGATAGATTTGTCATTACTTTGGTGGTGATAGATTTGTCATTGGTGGTGATAGATTTGTCATTACTTTGGGGGTTGATAGATTTGTCATCACTGTGGTGGTGATAGATTTGTCATTACTTTGGTGATGATAGATTTGTCATTACACTTTGGTGGTGATAGATTTGTCATTACATTGGTGATGATAGATTTGTCATTACTGTGGTGGTGATAGATTTGTCATTACTTTGGTGGTGATAGATTTGTCATTACACTTTGGTGGTGATAGATTTGTCATTACATTTTGGTGGTGATAGATTTGTCATTACATTTTGGTGGTGATAGATTTGTCATTACTTTGGTGGCGATAGATTTGTCATTACTTTGGTGGCGATAGATTTGTCATTACTTTGGTGGTGATAGATTTGTCATTACATTTTGGTGGTGATAGATTTGTCATTACTTTGGTGGCGATAGATTTGTCATTACTTTGGTGGTGATAGATTTGTCATTACTTTGGTGGCGATAGATTTGTCATTACTTTGGTGGTGATAGATTTGTCATTACTTTGGTGGTGATAGATTTGTCATTACTTTGGTGGTGATAGATTTGTCATTGGTGGTGATAGATTTGTCATTGGTGGTGATAGATTTGTCATTACTTTTGTGGTGATAGATTTGTCATTGCACTTTAGTGGTGGTGATTTGTCATTACACTTTGGTGGTGATAGATTTGTCATTGGTGGTGATAGACTTGTCATTACTTTGGTGATGATAGATTTGTTATTGTGACTCGCACGTACTGTTGTAATAAGCAGTGAGGTCATAAGTATGGTGGGAAAAATGAATCAAAGCTCAATGAGACCAATTTTGTTCAGACGTTTTGTTCAGTTGGATTTGTACTGTTAATACAGTATATATATGCAAATTGTCAAGTATCTGTATTATGCTGGGAGTGTGTGTGTGTGTGTGTGTGTGTGTGTGTGTGTGTGAGAGAGAGAGAGGGGGGGAGAGAGAGAGAGAGACAGAGAGAGAGAGAGAGACAGAGAGAATTTGCACACTTGCGTCTGTTATGTACCATATGTGTGTGTGTATATATGTGTATGTATTTTTATGTGTGTGTGTGTGTATGTATGTGTATGTATTTTTATGTGTGTGTGTGTGTGTGTGTGTATGTATGGATGTGTTAGTGTCAGTGTGTCTGTGTGTGTGTGTGTGTGGCATAATTGATGAAGAAGACAAATACAAGTATCAGTTTTATAAGTGATGATGAAGAGCGTGTGTGAAACAAATTGATCATTTTTTACCCTGCAGTATGATTAATAAATGAGGTGACAAAGAGATCTCCTTTCGTGATTGACACCAGTTGAATGTCACAGCCTATTTTCTGCATATATTCATCACTCATGATCTCTGTGTTAATTAAAAGTGTTAATAATCATTGTATGAGGTGGAGAGGTAGGGATGAGTGGGTGTTCTCATTATGCAACGAAACAATGCTGGTTTTCTTTTCGACTTTTTTTTTTTTTTTTTAGGTGGAGAGAGGGTGGGTTTGTTTGTTTTTTTAGGTGGAGAGGGGGTGGGTTTTAATCTTTATTATTTAATAACCATTGGCAATTGCCCAGGTCACCTTGTCCCCAAACAAAACAAATTATGACCTATGGCATACCTGGTATAAAATCACCAGCGAAAAACTTAACCCTTTCAGTACGGAAAGCCGGTTTTCTGGCTCAGCTTCCTGCTACCCTTCAGTCCTGTAAGGAGGAAAACTGGCGCAACTGAATTTTCCTTCAATTTCTAAGGGTTTCTGAGGTGCAGAAGAGTGCAAAATGGGTACTGCGGTAAATTTTACATATACACACAAAGCTTTATACACATTCTCATGGGAAAGGAGAAGCAATGTTTGCCGTATCAAAACTACTTTCCAGAATCTGTTGATGCCATTTAGCCGCATGACGGATCACTATAAACAAACCCTCCTCTGGTACCGTTATTGCCGGAAAACCGGCTAACAGGACTGAAGGGGAGAGAGCCAGGGCAGAAATTCCGGATAGGGGAAGTAATTGTCAGCAGATATTCAGTACTGTAAGAGTTAAGGAGATGCTCTCTAAAAAACAAAATGCACCACAAAGAGCTGTATCACCTGATAGTGTCTAGACCTGATATCTGCCCCTGTAGTCATGAAGCCTGTAGTCAAGGAGTGGTCATGGGACCCTCCTTTCCCCCTCAGAGAAGAAAGTCCCCATGCATGTCAGTTTTTACCAAACACTGACTGTAAGATAAAAGGAAAAATGAATTTAGGAAATGAGAGAGAGAGAGAGAGAGAAAGGAGAGAGAGAGAGAGAGAGAGAGAGAGAGAGAGAGAGAGAGCAGTAAAAGGTATTAACTCATTAATTTACTGGTGAGAGCTACCCTCCCCATATATTACATAATTGGGGTTTTTTTCAATTCGCTTTTGTTTACACTAAATATCAACAGTTTATTTTAAATGTTCTTTTGTATACACTTTATTCCATTAATTTGACCATTTCATCACCTACATTTTGTGCTTGAGGGAAAGAAAAAAAAAGGTCAAGATGGCATACAATTCTTTCCCTTCTGGTAACATCTTGACTCCAGATTAATTAACGATATTAGTAAACATCAGTATCTTTAAAGTGGCGAATGCTTCTTGTGTGTGAGTTCTGTATGAGGGGCTCTGTTGATCTTTTCTTTGTTTTTCTTGGTAAATATCATGTGATATGCCTAAAAATCTTGCATGAATCAAGATGCAGACTCAAAAGTGTGTGCTCGTTTTGTTCGTCATTAGTCATCATTAGTTTATACAGCATGTATGAATGTTCTGAGGATGATTGATGGAATGAAATGGGAATGGTAATATATGAAATCAAAATAATATCTAGGATACTGGCTCAAAGCAAGCGTTTGTTGTTTGATATTTGTTTGTTGTTAGCAAAGCACAGTATATGAATGGTCTGATGATGACTGACGGAATGAAACAAGAAAGGGGTTTATTGGAGATTTTTTCATTACTTGGCTAGAGCTCCGAGGTTTACAAATGGTGAGACTTTAGGATGCAACTGACTTTACCCACCATGAAAGTAGCCGCATTTTGATTTCAAGGATTGTGTCTAAACAGGACACCCATGTGCATGCGTTAAAATTTTAATCTAGTTTTGTCATCAATTCCTATCAGCACGAATGATCTACTCTTCCAAAAGGTGAACGGGTTTTTAATGAGTGCGCAATATGTTCTGCCGGCCTTCACACACGGGGATTCGATTTACAGTGTCATCCAAAATACTATTGGGGGAGTGGAGTCAGGAGTGGAGTCAGTACTAATGTGAACTCGAGTGTAAAATTCCCCAAAACAGAAGCCTCTGTGGTGGCTGGATCCCCAGACCTTCAGATCAGGAGTTCTAACCACAAGGCTACCTCACCCCCCGGAGTGGTTTATGAAAGTTAATCAGGAATGATTACAGTCAAGAAGGTGCCTGCTCAAAGCGAGTGTCTGTTTGTTCACAGGTAGTCGTCATTACACAGCAAGTATGAATGTTCCGATGATGATTGATGAAATGAGACAGGAGTGTACAGAGCAAAATGTGTCTTTCAATTATCGGATAATAACTGGCCACTAATACTTTAAAATATTATGTTCTGATACATGTCAGCAACTATTTTTTTACTGAAATGTAGCGTATGTGTGATTATTTCTTGGAGAATGATGAAAAATATTAAAATTCATGCATCAAGAGTTAACCCTTGTATCTGTACTTTGTGTGTGTGTGTGTGTGTGTGTGTGTGTGTGTGTGTGTGTGTGCGTGCGTGCGTGTACATGGCGCATGCATGTGTGTGTGTTGTGTGTGTGCCCGCGCAAGTGTGCATGTGCATGCATGAGTGTGTGCGCGAGCATGACTGTATATGAAATCATATAAAGTTGTTTTTTACACAAAAAACCCCCATCACAATGTATTTATTCAAATGCAATCTTTTTATTTTTTTTTGCAATGACATTCTCAATAAACACTGCCTCCGTTATTCATAAATGTTAAGCAAAATATATTTTTTCTCTCCCTGCCCTTTTCTTCTTTTTTTTATATTTTATTTTAATTTGTTTAAAACAACAATGTATTCTAAATGTTTCAACGAATACATAACAAATATTGACATTCACATATCATTATACTATTAATGCCAAAATAGTCAGCGCGGTGACCAAACTTTTTCAGCAGCTCCCCCAACCCTTTAAAAAAAAAAAAAAAAAAGATTTAAAAAATCATCCAGTCTTTTTTTAATCTAATGAAGGATTGTGATATCAGATCAGTTATAACAAATATACACAGCTTCAAAACACAGCAGTACCAACCTCTTACCAAAGTGACCCATTAACAAGAAAGGGAGGAGGAGCAGGCAAAAATTCTGCCGATTCAAGTAGGACATTGGCAAGCAAACTCAACAGCGCAGCATTCATTATGCTTCATCAGTAGCCAATGACACCAAACTTTGTGACAGAGCAAAGTATAAAAATATATATTACTGGAAAAAAACGTTAGTATACACTGCCACCTTTCAATAAAATTGGCCTTTTTTTTTAGTCTGCATTAAATCTGGCTGTCACATGAAAAAAAAAAAAAAGAAGCAACTCAAATACACACTTATAGGAATTGAGAGATCAGATTTGAAATTGGATGAAAGATTAAACAAAAGATTGAGCTTTCTATCAAAATGATAAAACTTTCTCACAAAGTCATAGTCATTCTTAAGTGTCATCAAGCTTTCAAGGTGAAACAATCATAGACATTTTATGCCAGATGATTTCTCATGACAATATGAATGCATTTCGCTGCTGCTGGTCTCACAAAATTGCAGGAAAAAAACCAACAGAAACTGAGCTTGGGCTAGGATTTCCTATCATAATCAAACAATTGTTAATTTGGAGAAAACCCTTTTGCTTGAGAAGTGAAAATATGCAGCACACATACTCATCCATAAAACTGGCAAAAAATCTGTTCAGAATAGGAAAACATCTGACTTGAGCCAAATCGCCTCAGCTCTGAAATGCTTTTCGTTGTGGTAAATGAAAGCTGCTTGTAACATGCACTGTACTTTAGTCTGCCTGAATGATAACCCATCAACATTAAACACATCAGTCTTGTTTCTTTCTTTAACTTAAAGCTTAAAAAGCGACAAAGAAAATTTTTAAAAAGAATCAAAACAGCATACATATATACATGCACACTCGTGATAAATGCCTGTGTGGAAAATCACTTCAAACCTGAGCCAGGATATTATGTGTTAACACCCTCTGAAAAATAAACAACAGAAAACCCCTACATAGTCAGCAACAACTGTCTACACACCTGACAGGTCTCAGCAAATGTCTGTTTGTGAAACAGGTGGTTTTCAAAATTAAAATGACAAGTGGGAGTACGTGCATAAGCCTGAGATCCAAGGTTATAAACTTGAATGACAAAAACAGGGTTAAAAAAAACAAAAGTGCATACACTTCATCATCTCAAACACTAGGAGAGAGAGAACAGCACCTACTGCATAATAAAGGGAACACATACGATATGTTGGAAACATGAATCATGCATACAAATAGGATAAGCCAACACAGCTCACATCTCTGCAGGAACTAAACCTTTAAAAAAAATAATAAATAATACATCAAAACTTGTCCTCTAAAACCTATACATACGACCTGAACCGAAGACTAAAAGGAATCCAGAACAGAAGAGCAAAAAACATAAGGAGACTTAACCACCACTTTTGTTCCGATTCAATACACTATAAACACTTCCAGCTGAGCAAAAAAATACAGCTCCAGCAAACGTATAAAAAAAATGTTACCTTTACAAAACCCCTAAAGTTCTTTGCGATTAGACAAAACTGCAGACTCTCAGTGCGGCAACATTCACACAGAGATCAACTTGTAAACACCAACGAACAAACCAACCATTCTTCTGGCCCATGCTCTCCACCTTACTTCATTAATTAATTAATTAAAACCATTACTGTGATCCTCCCACATCCAAGCGTCAAAGAGAACCTGGATTGGCAATTCCACCACCTCCATCCACATCTGACCAAAAACATTGAGTGATATGTATGGAAAAGACATGTAAAATAATTACAGAAACGAAAAAAAACACATTGTGAGAACTGAATGATTAAAACAGAAAAGCAGCCACTTTGTCTCTGAAGCCCATATACGACGTTTCTGAATTAAATATATAAACCGGTAACGTGTGGGATTCTTCCCCCTTCATTTTTTAAATACTGGAGAACAAAACGTAAATTCACATAAAAACTGTTCACACTCATGCATCAGAGTACACTGTTTGTCAATGGTTAGTTTCATGAAGACTGTGTTGTGGTCATTTGTCACTGCGTATTTAACTCTGTATCAGTGGGGTTATTTGTTTTTTTAAACTCAGGCAAGTAAAACATTTTTTTTTATACTTTGACTATAATGATTTGACACTGACAGGACCATATCTGGGAAACTGGCGACTGTGCTGCATCAGCCTTGATGGGCTTTTCAGATGCATCCATGCTGAGAGTCAATGACAGTGACAATGTCAGACTGTCAGTGACAGTGACCATGACAGACTGTCAGTTACAGTGACCATCACAGACTGTCAGATGGTGTCAGCTTGCTTCTTTGGCTCTCCTTCCACCTACCTACACATTTCTTTTCTCTGATCTAAATCCTGGACAGTCTTGTCTGTCGATACTCTTCAATCTACCATTCTGCCAACATGCAGGCCAGCAAACTCAGCACTGCAAAACACAGCCCCAGAGTAACTAAAAGCAGTCATCAAGACATGAAGATATGGAACACGGCTGCACAGTGGAGGGAGGGAGGGAGGGCTCTTGACGTTTCAAAATACTGAAATTTTCATTGAGCAAGGGAAAAAGGGGAAGACTACCCTTAAAAGAAGCGACTGCAACATGTTGAAATCTTCAGACAGGGTGAACAACTCTGAAATGTACTGTAACGTTTTGATCCGTGTCTCATGCAAGCTGACGAGCATCGTGAGAATAATCCTCTCCTTTCGCTTCTCTGTTTTCATAAACACTTGTAATACATCAATTCCACATCAAACCTCCCTACCCTTGGGAATGGATTTTTGCTTACATGGAATTTTTTTTTTCTTTTTTTTTTCTATCCTTCCAAAATAGCACCTATCTCTCCTCTTTGATGAGCTCTCAACAACACTTTTCAGTTTAAAAAAAAAAATATATATATATATTCAGTTTAAGAGAGAGAGAGAGAGAGAGAGAGAGAGAGAGAGAGAGAGAGAGAGAGAGAGAGAGAGAGAGAGAGAGAGAGAGGGAGGGGGGGGGGGGAGAAATAAGAAAAGAAACAGGAGCGAAAAAGATAGCACACTGCTCAACTATCTAACAATAAACATAACAGCCGCTGTGGTTTCACAAACTAGGAGGAGGCCTTAAACTTTCTCAGTGTCTTACTCCGGGGTTAGGGTCCATGTTTGTATCTGTCTCTGTTGCTGTACAGAGAAAAAAAAATCTTTCGTTTATTTTTTTTTGAAGGGTTAGGAGACACTGTGTGTCTTATGTTTCAAAATAATGTCATTTATACAAATCAAAAGTTGTTGAGATACATTACAAAATATGGACAATTATACAAAAAAATCCAAGTTGTTCAGATATGTTACAACATAAGAACATTCATACAAATCAAAGTTGTAAAAGACTTAACACTCTTCCTCTCCCCGCATATATTCATCATGTCAATGTGACTCATTAAGCACACACTCACCATCACTCCCTCACTCATTCTTTACGTTTCACAGTATCAGTAACTCACGTAAGAAAATCTTCACCAGCCTTCAACAGAACTTGTTATCACCCAACAGGCACCGAGACAACAACAACAACAACAACGAAAGAAATCACAAAAATATGCATCAAACTGATTGACCCTGCTACTCCACGAGTCAGTCTCCTTTCCAGTGAAATGTCCACACCTCTCCACTCCCGCATACAAAAACATGGCTAAGATAATTCCTACAAAAAACAAAGAAACCCACCACCACACTGATGAACAAAGCAAAGCATGCAGAGGTGAAGCAGTCAAGCTAAAAAAAAGAAAATGAAAAACAGTCAACCTCCTGATTTTCCCACTTTACCCGATTGCCAATACCAAGCTGGAGCCTCAACCAACGCTGTAATGCACAACCCACAAGTCCACCAGTACGACTCGTGTTTCTGTTGGCACGTCTTTACAAATGAAGAAGAAACTAGGACAGTACTTTCCACAACATCCTTACATCCAGAATAATCTGCAGCCTTAAGTGTTTTCACTGATCATACCACGCCATACCATACTGTTTATAGCCCCGCCGACCATGAAAGCCATATCGGGGCTGTCACCTCATTCAAATTTCAGTGGTTCCAGTAACTTTCAACTTCATGTTCAAAACCTACACCTCCTGATACCTTCAAATATCTAACACCGTCCATCTGAAAAAAAAAACAAAAAACAAATAACACAATACCTCAATCATTTCATTCCTTAGGCCTGATAAACCAGGCTGTGCTGACGGCGCCATCTCATTGATCAAACTATCTTCAGAAAAAATGGATTTCTTCCCTCACTCAAACCTATTATTACTTTAAATTATGAAGAATTAGACCTCCTTTGTAAAGCAGATATCTTACACTCAAACCCGTCAACTAGAATAATGTAGAATTAGTTAAAACTTTTGAAAAGCAGATTTCTTTCATCACTCCAACCAGCTACCAAGAATTATGCAGTTACCTCTATTCACCAACTCTCCAACACGCTGATTTAAAAAAGAAAATCTGCTCTCTTGTGCTTTTACAACTCATCCAACTTATGTGCATAGGCACTATTTAAATGATTAATAATGGCAGAAAAAGACGAATAATTCAAAGTTTGTACATTAACTGGTTAAGTTAAAGTCTGTCCATCAGGCCGGTCTTTATCCCGGTTTCTGTGGCGTTAAGCGACTGAGAGTCATAGACTCCCCCCTGGATAGGACGCCAGTCTATCGCAGGGTTAACCCCCAACACAAGGTTGGTACCCCTTTTACACCTGGGTGGGGTGAGAAAATAGCCATAAAGTGCCTTTTCCAAGGGCACAACGCCATAGCTGAAAGCTGGGATCGAACCCGCAACCTGTAGATTACGAGTCCAACGCCCTAACCACTAGACTACAGTGGTGGCTAACATTAACTGGAATACCTTATATAGTAAAATTCATTAAAAGAAAAACAAACATGTACATTTTCTCCCCTGGAATCAATGTGAAATATATTTTCAAGATTTGATGTTCTTACTTGACAAAGCATGTCACTGCTACTCAAACTAATATTCAAACATGCCGCTGGTAACTGATAAATCGACCCCATGTCCCTAGCAGTGGTAGAAGGAAACAATTTCACAGGTTCCAAATACTTCATTACTTTTTCTTCAGTGTGATCAGAAACCTGTTTTCACTGACAGTGAAAACAATGCTGCTGTGATTCCCCAACATGCAAGAGATGACTTACATCTCAACTTGTAAGTAAGTAGCATCTGATTCCGAATTTTGTTTTAAAATGTCCCGAGTTCTGGAAACTTTTACAACTGAAATCCTTTTTACGACACTCAAACAAATCAAGGATGAAAGTAGCCACTAAAACCAACTTGCATATATGTATATTACTCAACATGATATGATCTTCTGTTCATCTGTTGCTGACCAATGTGTTGCATACATTTTGATACACAAACTGAGCAAATAGAACTGAACATTAGTTCAAAATGATGGGCATAGATGTTGTTTGCTGCTTTTTCTTCTTAAAATTGACCCCTCTCTCTCTTTTTCTTAACTAATCTAAGAAGACACAACAATGTCTTCTGTATTTTTTGGAGCCATCTTTCTTAATAGTTTGGGACAATGTCTCTTTTACACAAACTTTTTCAGGTTATTGCTTTGCTATGCCTAGTTATATCCTTAGTTGTATATTTTGAACAACAGTTTTCACTTTTTCCTCTTCTTCCCTTTTCTTGTTCACTTTACACCATCAGATATGTTTGGGAAAAATAATGGCATGTCCTTTCCAGCTCCTCTCGTGGGCCGTACAGCTTGGTCTGTACGGAAATCTCTGTCGGCCACACTTTCTTCCTCAGGTCGCTGAATAGCGTGCACCTCTGAAGGATGTGCTCGCCTGTCTGGATTTCTTTACCACAGGCACACAGGGGAGAGGGAGCAAGCTTCAGCTTTGTGGACATATGGCAATATAGTCTGTTGTGCCCAGTGCGGAATCTTAGAATTATGACTTGTTCTCTTTTGAGTACTGGTAGACATCCTTTCCTACTCTAAGTCGGGCCATTGATTTGATGATTGCATTCTTTTTATGGAAGATGAGGCTGCTTTCACACTGTTCTTTCTGTGCCCCTGGTTTTGCAAGTTCATAACTTTTTCCATTGGGGTCATATGGGGGAAGTGGGTTTTAAGTCTTTCACGGCCAGAGTATGATCAAGAATGAAACAGAACAGTATGCTTAACCCTTTTCATTCCAATGTTCATTTTGTTGTTCAGGGCCCCATCTTCTACAAAAGCCGTAACAGGGCTGCCACCTCAATCAGCTTCCACCAACTCCAGTAACATTCACTTCAAGATCAAAACCAACACCTCCTAATCCTTTCAAAAAAATGTTAACAAACTTAAAAAAATATATTTAAAAATCGCATTAAATGACACAGTACCTAATTTCCTTAAGCCCTTAGGGTCAATAAAACCAGGCCAAGCTGTGGAAGCCAGCCATTCCACTTAGTTCATCATCCTCAAGTTACAAATCAGCGTAAAATAAAAAGATAATGAATGCTTCAAAGTAATCAAAGAAATAAGTATGAACTCTGCAATAGGCGAATAACACGGAAGAATAGACTCACTGTGCTCATCCTAGTGTGTACAAATGTCACTACCAGGTCACTAAAAAAAAAAAATTTTTTTTAATTAAAAAAACAAACAAACCAAAATGTCACATAATGCTAAAGAGAAAAAAAGCTGTCCAATTTGCATGAAAAAAAGGAGGGCAATGGACTGGGAACGCAAAAAATAGACAAAAGAAAGAGAGGATGGACAGGTAGGAAAAAAAACAGAAACAAAAAGAGAACCACAGAAAAAAGGAGTTTCTAACAAAGACATTTCCAGAAGGTGGGGATGCTAACCTATACTGAAGGGCCCCCAGGAGAGTAATCAACCGTCTTGAATACGACAGAATGGGGAAAATATTCACACACACAAAAAAACAAACCTCATTCTGTTTGGTACAATCCCTCAGAGGATCAAAATACATTTTTGCTTTTCTTTCTTTCTTGCTTTGTTTCAACATCACATTATGGCAACAACCAATAAATTCAATCTAAAGACAGCAAGTTCCAAACGTGACATAACATCAAATATCATACATCGTATTTCTTTGGCATTTCGCTGACGTCAGTGACGTCGCAGGAATAACTTTAGCTTGGGCAGTCTCTATTGGACATCTGGATGCAGTAAGCGTATCTGCTTTCAAGATATGGTTGTTTTCTTTTTTTTTTTTGGGGGGGGGGGGGCGGGAGGGGGGTAGGGAGCAATAATAGACATTTTCTTCAAATAATTGATTTTCTTTAGAATTGTTCACGCTCTTAGTTTTTCTTGTAGATTTATATTCGAGTGTGTATGTGTAAAGGACATATGTTTAATCACATGCTTGTGGTTGTATATGGAATAGCGAGTTTGTACTCATAAATTCGTGTGATTGTGAATATGAGTGTGTGTGTGTGTGTGTGTGTGTGTGTGCGTGTGCGTGTGCGTGTGCGCATGTTGTTCATGTGTTACTCATCAAATTTCTTGTAGCAAGAGCAGCAAAAAGTTGCTGATCCGATGTTTCGTGCAACATGAGAACATTCATTATTATTATTATCATGGTCATGTGGTCAGAATCTGCTTTTACCTAGGTCCTTTTTTTTTCAACGTTCCGATATTCTGCATTTCTTTTAATATTCAAACCATGTCACTCAAAAAAACCTTGCTGAGCTAAACAAAAGAAAGAATGACCTAAATAACCCAAATAATTACGTTTGAAAATACAAAAGTAAAAAAAAAAAAAAAAAAAATTAAGCCACACATATCAAAGAATGGAAAAAAAAATTCACAAATTTTTTTTAAACCATATATGAAAAAAAAATTGCAAAAAAAGACCAAGTTTGTTGCACATTTTTTCCAACAGACATTAACTTACGTATCATGGTTCTTTCCATCCATGTCACCAATCACCCCGACAAACTAGCATTTCTGGAAAAAAGGGAAGGAAATCCACCAAGCACGCAGACTTGCTCGGCCAAGGAACCAAAAAAACCCCAAACTCAAAGCTGATATACATTCAGCTTCGACCGTAAATGGGAATCGTTCACACTTCATACAAAACATAAATAACTAAACCCAATGCATTGCTCCACACATTAAAAAAGTATAAATTTATAAACCAATTCAAGAGCAAATAAAAAGAAGAGAGGGGGAAAAAAAACAAGATTTTTGTTTCGCTGCATTTGCAACATGTATCCGTTTGAGCGATGACAATGGCGTTTGACTGGAGTGATATGGGGGGTTAGATACTGCACATTCCTCACTTGATCAGCACAGACATTCACAGCGACAATAATCCCTCTCTGTGAATCACGGTCAACCACACGGAATAAGATAAATCAGACGAGAAACCACGCGGTCCGTCTGTCAAGCTGCCAAAGGCGAAAAGTTCCCTCTCTCTCTCTCTCCTCCCCATGAAACACACGGTGTTTGCGTAATCAGCAGATAATACGTCAGTCAACCTGGCTAAACATTTAACTACCATGGCCACCAAGTCTGTGATAACAATGTCTTGTAATGATGACAAGCAGACACTGACAAGAGTCCAGCTTCCAGCAATGTTGAGACAGACAGACAGGAGGGAGGGAGGGTGGGAGGGAGGGTGGAAGGGCGATGATTGTGGTCATGCATCGTCGTCGTCAGAGTCTGTGTCGGAAGAGGAGAGCGTTTCATCCATATCCTGAGCAGGCTGTGGAGGAGAGGAAGGCTTGAAGGGTTGGGCACTCCACAGCTTGGTCAGAGAGCGGTTCCCCCCATTACGCTGCTGCTGGATCTGGAAAAGGCAGGATGAATCATCTTTCATTCTCTCTAAGACGCACTGCGTTTTATGGAACTGGAATATAAACACTACGATACACTACCACAAGCTCCTTACACTTCCATATATATCTATATGATGCATTGCTGTGCAAGAAGCTTTTTCTACTTTAGTGCTGCTTGGCTGATCCACTGAATCTTTTCTGTGCAAGCTCTGAACACCTTTGGTGAGGACCTAACTCTGTGTCATGCCTGTGCACAGATAGACTGGGCCAGGCAGCTAAGAAAAATATGGATGCTGCATAAACCTGCGCATTCGTTTTTTCCCTCAAAAATAAATAACAAAATTTGGATTAATGTTGTCTTCTGAAGCAATGCTTCCATGAGTACAATCAGGAAAGTTCTAGGCAGATTGACGACACTACAACAAATAAAAGTTGTAGTTAAAACTCACCATTCTCTGTTTCAGAAACTACAACAAATAAAAGCTGTAGTTAAAACTCACCATTCTCTGTTTCAGAGACTACAACAAATAAAAGCTGTAGTTCACTCACCATTCTCTGTTTCAGAAACTACAACAAATAAAAGCTGTAGTTCACTCACCATTCTCTGTTTCAGAAACTACAACAAATAAAAGCTGTAGTTCACTCACCATTCTCTGTTTCAGAAACTACAACTAATAAAAGCTGTAGTTCACTCACCATTCTCTGTTTCAGAAACTACAACAAATAAAAGCTGTAGTTCACTCACCATTCTCTGTTTCAGAGACTACAACAAATAAAAGCTGTAGTTCACTCACCATTCTCTGTTTCAGAAACTACAACAAATAAAAGCTGTAGTTCACTCACCATTCTGTTTCAGAAACTACAACAAATAAAAGCTGTAGTTAAAACTCACCATTCTCTGTTTCAGAAACTACAACAAATAAAAGCTGTAGTTCACTCACCATTCTCTGTTTCAGAAACTACAACAAATAAAAGCTGTACACTCACCATTCTCTGTTTCAGAAACTACAACAAATAAAAGCTGTAGTTCACTCACCATTCTCTGTTTCAGAGACTACAACAAATAAAAGCTGTAGTTCACTCACCATTCTCTGTTTCAGAAACTACAACAAATAAAAGCTGTAGTTCACTCACCATTCTCTGTTTCAGAAACTACAACAAATAAAAGCTGTAGTTCACTCACCATTCTCTGTTTCAGAAACTACAACAAATAAAAGCTGTAGTTCACTCACCATTCTCTGTTTCAGAAACTACAACAAATAAAAGCTGTAGTCAACTCACCATTCTCTGTTTCAGAAACTACAACTAATAAAAGCTGTAGTCAACTCACCATTCTCTGTTTCAGAAACTCGCGTTTCTCATCCTCAGTGATTTCTTGAGTTTCCGCAGTCTCGTCCCAACCCAAAGAGCGCATGAACCTGCAACAAGCATCTGATGTTAGCAAAATAATATAACACAACCTCCACAAAGCATACCAAAACGTAACAGTCCCTCTGACCCACTACACAACCTCCACAAAGCATATCAAAACGTAACAGTCCCTCTGACCCACTACACAACCTCCACAAAGCATATCAAAACGTAACAGTCCCTCTGACCCACTACACAACCTCCACAAAGCATATCAAAACGTAAGTCCCTCTGACCCACTCACCACTCCCTGTACCCTATTCCATCTCCCTAAAAAAAAATTTTTTTTAATTTAATTTTAAAAATCCCACTGTTCACAAAAGCAAATTAATTTTGGCCAAATTCATCTACAAACAACCCCCTTCCCCTCCCAAGTAAAAGTTACCCTAAAAGCAGGAACAAAATAAGAACTATACTTAAACACTATCACAAAAATGCACACACACGGAGAAAAAGACAGATGAAAGCAACACATACAGTGTTTAAAAACCCAGTGACAAACGTTTATTACACACTGCATATATGTACGTATCCTGATTCATACAGTATCAATCTCACAGCTCTGAAGGAAAGTGGAAAGGGGAGAAAACCTAGCCTATACATACATGAGTTCTTCTTCCTCGGTGCTAGAGAGGATCTGGGAGTCGCCGTTGAGAGAATGGTTGCGGTTACACTGGAACTGTTCTCCATCCTTGTCATTCTTCTCCACCTCCGTCCCCCCTCCTCAAACCTCCTCTTTCTTTGCCTGTAACCAAAAACAGGGAGCCTTGAAACATATGCAACTCTTTTTTTTTCTTTTTTTTTTAAATTTTTTTTTTTTTAGATGAAAGCACCACTGTCTGCAGAACATTTCAAACAATCTATGAAACATCTGGTTAATTCTTAGAGAAGAACTAAAACAAAAACTACAAACAAAAAACCCCACAAACCAAAAAACCTGATCTTTACACCATGAGTTGCACCTTTCTTGAGCTCTTGCAGTTATATGACTGCAGTGACTGAAGGGAATTAACAGCTTCTTTTTCCAACACATGGATTGAGCATCTTAATATCTTGCTCTCTCAAATTTTAGACAGTAAAAAAACAACCACAATAAAAAAAAAGACCAAAAAAACAGCCTCTTACACACACACACACACACACACACACACACACACACACACACACACACACACACACACACTACAGCAGAGATTCAAACGATTTTATTTTCACAAAAAATATTTCCCAAACATCTTGATGCAGTATTATTTCTGCTGTAGACAAACTCAACTGCAAGTCATCAAGGATTCATATTGCCTTTCCAATTCAACATTTATAACATTTGTTTTTACATTTACCCAAGCTGGTGTCAAAGCAAGCAGAATACCCTGTAGCATTTACTCTTAACATAAGCATCAACATGAACGTTCCACTGTGAAACTTCTTTTACATCCACAGACAGGTGACATTATGTTTGATAAAATGGCATAGCCTAGTGGTCAGAACACTGCGCTTGCAAAATGACAACCCGGGTTCGATTCCCATTTGAGGGGATTTTTCCCCTTGAGTTAACATCAGTGCTGACTCCATTCTCCCCGCATGTCCTTCAGATGAGGCTATAAACAGAGGCCCCATGTGCAAACTCACGCAGAACATCTTGCACACACATTAAATCCCCTTTAGCTTTTCGTAAGAGTAGGCCATTGTGTGCCGGCAGGAACAGATGACAAGATTTACAAAACTGCATATACACGGGGACTGGACATGAAAAAGCACACGAGTACTTATTCCATTATCCTCGATGTAAAAGAATAAATAAAAAAAAATAAATAAATAAAATAAACCAGACCTCAGAGTTGCTGGTCTCCTGGTCACTGTGTTGGCCGTTCTGCAGGTTGCCTTCAGGGTCCGCCACTTTGCGCAGAGTTTTGAGGAACTCGCTCTTCTTGTCAGCGGGCTTGGGACGTGCCAGGCATGAACTGAGAACCTCCATTGACTGGGTGGGGCTCTGCTGCTGCATCTGCACCACACACACACACAGCCACTTCAGTTAAAACAGTCGACTGACGCTATAACCGAGTGGTTAAGACAGTTAACTTCAATCCCATGGGTCAATGAAATCCTGGGTTCGAGTCTTGGCGGCGTCTGGTGAATTAACCAACCCTCTGTAGCCCTTACAGAATAAAGTGAAAATACTTTGCCAAGAAAAGTAAATCTGCACAAACTTTCAAGTATTAACAAATAAATTCCTTTTTTCTCACCAAATGCGTAAAAATGCTTTTAAAAAAAAAAATCCAAAGACATCATTACATCCAAAACAATCACTGTTTTCCAGAAGTAGAAACTGGTATGGAAGGGGGAAAAAATCCAAGTCAGTGAGCAGAGAATCACTGTTCATAACTCGGACATGAATAGCTCACAACAAAGTCATGTTTGACTGACTTGTCTCGCTTCAAAATTTCTTTACGAGTTCAAACCTCTGAAAATGAATTCTAGAAGTTGTAATGGTTTGCTATGCGCTAATGTTCCCACAAAAAAAAAGGTGAAAAAAAACTTATTTTGAAAATTCACAGCAGCTAAACCACACTGTCAACACTCTTGAAACATTCAAAATGGTGCCCAACGATCAATTCCAGAGGAGATGACCCCTGTTGCAAACATTTTGCATTGTGGGATATGCTATAGTGATAGTGAAAGTTGTTGACCTACTACCGCCTCCTGTCAGTCTTGGTCAATCTGGTATTTTCAATCAGAAGTCAGATCAGTTGGTCACAATCTGAACAGCAGTCAGAGCTGGGGATTTTTAACCCTCTTAGTCCCAATCGAGATTTGGATTGAATAATTACCTCCCCCCAAAGTAGATTTCCATCAGCTGTGACCATTACTAATTGCTACCACATGTCAAAGCTCTATCAGGCCAGAAGGAGAAACCTTGTAGAGTGTCTGGAAGTAATTATAGCTGCTAGTATGTACTTAGGAGGAGGAAAAGGCCAGCCAGCATGTGCGCCTGACCTGATTTTGAGATGGAATAAGAAATCTAGGGGCACTGGCAGTTTGTGTTCAGAGACACTGAATGCAAGAAACAACACCCCACCCCCCTAAAACAAAAAACACAAAAACAAAGCCTAAGCCATTAAAAAACCATGCTGGGATTTATCAATTCACTTAAGAGTAGTCACGAACCAGATATATGTATGACAAGTCTCTTTGCCAAACAAGCAAATCAGGTCTAAAAGGTTTAGGCCTATAGAGTAAACTCTAGAGAATTTCCTATGAACCTTTCAGTGAAATATCCCATGAACCTTTGGCAGGAAGTAGGAAGTAGCCAAAGGTTCATGGGAAATTTGTGTGACTACATGTCTTTTTGAAAACCCTTTTCATTCAACATTTTTCTGCATATGTTTAATCTGAAATTTCATAAGTTGCTAGTATACCAACAAATATATGAAAAAAAAAAAAGTTTTAAAGATATCTTATCTTTTCTTGGGTCCACTTGTCCACAGATGCAGATTAGAGCCAAATCCATAAAAGCATTCCCTCTTGGGTCCATTGTCCCAAAATTCAGATTAGAATCAAATCAAACATAATCAACCAGTGCAAAACTGATAAAATACAGATATATAAAAAAATATATACTTGTGCCAACATAAAAAAATAATTAGTTTTGACAAGTTATACACTACTTTGCAAAAAAAGGTTGCTATACTTTCAAAATCAGCATATTTTCTTATTAAAAAAAAATCTGTCATATTCTCTAAAAGACAAACTTTAAAAAAAAAAAAGGAGTTCAACTTCAGTGATATATATAACCCAATCTACATTCAGCACAATATCTCATCATCCTAAAGAAAAGAATGGATAATGCCCACACTTACAAATATTGAAGCAAAAAAAGCAAACAAACAAAAAACCCATACTTTTACACAATGAACCAAGTTTCCACACTATCAAAATGCATATCTCTCACAGGAGCACAGAGCTTCATAACACTAGGTAAATAGGACTCTTTAAATTTAAAAAAAATAATATATATATATATAAATATTTAAAATTATTTTTAAAAATTAAAATATAATATAAATTTTTTAAAAGAAAAAAAAAAAGAAAAAAAGACTCTTTAATAAAAGAAGGCCCTGAGCTTTCTAACACTGAAGTAAATAGGACCCTATTTTTAAAAAAAAAAAAAAGATAAAAAAAAAGAAAGAAGTAAAAACACTGATTCTGCCTTATTTGAATTCATCTCTCCTGGTTCTGCAACTGATTCAGTCATCCTGAAAGATCACAGTGATCAGTAGATTCGGCACTTTAAAAAAAAATTATTTTTTTTAGCTTTCTCTGTGTGGCAGATTTTCAGTGCAGCCCTACCTTCCATTCAGATCTCTCCCTGTTGGAGGAGTCTTCAAGCGTTGGGCTGCCATGGTTACACACACCCTAACAGTCAGCACTGTCAACAACTACTTACTCCTGTGGAGTGTCTTCACCCATACTGAATCAAGGAGAAAACCATAACAAGCCGCCTAAAAATGGTACTACTGAATTTCTTTTGGTTTGTCAGACAGAAAGTAATTGTTAGGTGACAGTGACCATAATGCTTCCACCAATTTCAACCAGAAAACTCGTTTCCTATACTTTCATTTCAGAGCACATGGAAACTGCAGCCATGTTCAATCACACACAAACACACAACACACACACACACACACACACAAACACACACACATGCACCACGCACACACACACACACACAAACACACTCACTCACACACACATGCACACATGCACGCACACGCACGCACACCACACCAGGCAGATAAATAAGACTCACTATGAACCCTCCATTCCAAGCTGTGTTGATGACCAGGGTCTTAAAAAAGTTCAGAGAACAAAAAGCCACACACACCACACACACACACACACACACATGCAAAGAGCTACTGCCCTGTGCTGGCAAGGGTGGTTGGTTGTTTGATTCTACTAATGTGTGATTAGCAGTTCATTAACAATTTTAGGGAGAGGGTAGTAATGTGAGATGTGCTCACACACACAATCCACTGAGACAATATCACCCACCTCTGCAGAAAACCAATACAACACTGCCAGACTGTCAAACCATAGTTTAAAAAGAGAGAGAGAGAGGGGCATAGACAGACAGATAGACAGAAAGCGACAGAGTGACAGACAGTCAAAATCTCAAAAAAAGGGAGGAGGGAGGCATGGGTTTGGGGAAGAGGACAGATATACACAGATAATGAGAGAAAACTAAAAAAAAAATAAAAAAATAAAAAATAAAAAAACCAACTCACAAAACCCCCCTAAATCTTCTTATATTTTTTTTTTTTTCAAAACCCAGTAATTAAGAATTATCAATTTTGTTCACCCTCGATAAACCATAAACTAAATGGGCCTGACATATGTACAGTAATTTTCTCGGAACTTTCATCTACACAACACACACAGCACAGTTGTATTGTCAATTCCATATACGGGTTCCCCCCACGCAAATGTCTAATCAAAAAAAAGGTTCCCTCCACACATACAACCTCTTTTCTGTATTTCTTCAAGGCTGTGTGACACACCTGTGCTCAAACTCAAAGTAGCAGAGCAATGTAGTGAAATACAGGCGTATGGTAGGTCCTGGTGATGGTACACTCTTGGGGGGGGGGTTTGTCTTTTTTTTTCTCTTTCTTTTTTTTTTTTTTTTTTTTTGGGGGGGGGGGGGGTAAACTCTTGCTCTATCTTACATCAGTTTTTTGTCATCTTACGACATGTCCAATAAATACACTACACAGCAGTTCTTTGAGGGCATCTCAAAGTGTAGACATGTTCATGGGAGAAATGTGTGTTTTGAACCATCCTAGTGTTCAACACGGCTGGCAACTGGTACTCACTCACCTCCCTGTTGGGTTTTGGCTTCACTGCAGCCAGTGGGGAGCCTTCTCTCACGCTGCCGTTGACTCGTATCCCGTCACGACTGTTCTTCCGTGCGCTCCCAGCCTGCAAACAATCAACATCACCACTGGTTATTTCCCCTTCCCGCAGTAATGGCTAGTGGCTCTTGTGATTTATAAACCTATGTTTTGAAGACAACAACAAGTGGCAGAGAAAAAAAAAGTGTTATCTAAAGGTGACTGACTGCAAAAAAATTAAAATATTTTTCACCGTTTTAGAGCCAATTAGGTTTGAAATACATGTCACTTAAACTCGATGTAAAAACCAATATAATACCAAATCAAGGCCGTGTCAAAATGAAAACAAAAACCACACCCTGAAAAAGGTGATGAACGCAAATGACAAGAACAACAACAAAAAAAGATTTAAAGTATAATAATGGAAAGAGTATACGCAGCTACAGAAGGGAACAGACAGTTAATAGATAAATTGGTCCACAGTAATAAATAAGAAAAAGGTAAGTCACTATATGCAGCTAACAGCCTAAGTTTACACTGTCAAGTCAAAGGTCAATAAAACTACCATGATTATATTTATGATGTCAGGTGCTTATCATAAATTTCAACTTACCAAGGGGTCAAATGTAGTTAGTTTGCATTATTACCACTCATGTAGGAGGCAACAGCAAAGTGAGAGGCTGTATGATCAGTGGCTTTCCCACTCATGGAATTCCACTTCACAGCTTAGTCTTTAGTGATCGACTATGATCTCTGACTAGGAGGCTTGACTTGCACAGTCGTTATGTGCTGCAGCCCTGGGGGCCAGTTGGCCTTTGGAGAACATCTCCAATGCTGACTGTCCGTGTGCCCTCTTGGCCGAGACAGTGGAGGTGTGCTGTGTGTGTGGGGAAGGCACTGCCACAATCAAATTTCTGCCCAGTTTCTGAAACAGCAGCTGCCTCCTCTGCTGTTTTGGAGGTCATCGTTGAACACGGCCGACAAAAAAAAAGATCAGTATACATAAACACATGCATGCTTATTTACACACACGCACACATGCACACACGCACACACACACACATGCACACATACACACACAATTTTCAAGTCCATACAGATTCTGAGCTGCTGCATACTTTCATTTTGATTATACAAATGACAAGCTGCGAAAGACTGCTAAATGCCAGCTATCCACAGTAATTAAAACAGTCTTAGACAAACAAAATAAGACAGGATAGCCTAGTCGTTAGTCTTACACTTCTGATACAATGGCTCAGGGTCAAGCTACCACTAAGGCACCCATTCCAGGGGATTTTTCCTCTGAGTTAAAATGAGTACCAGCTCCACTCTCCCAATAATCCAAGGTCCCATGTACAAACACACAGAACATCTTGCGCACATGTTAAACCCCATTCTGCCTTTTGGAAGAGTGTCAGCTGGGAGGAACTGATGACCATTTTTTTTTAAGTATGCACCTAGTATCATGCTTAGACATCATCCCTGAAATCAGAATGCACCTAACTTAGTGATGGGCTAGAACAGTCACATACACAAATTTTTATTACTGGTGAACCTCGTAACTCTAGCCAAGGAATGGAAGGGATAAAAGACAAACTCACTTTTTAGATTTTACTTAACTCTTGATTTTTGTCTTCATTCAAGCATCTTAAAACTTTTTTATTATTATTATTACACTGATATTACAATAAAAATTAAAATTAAAAAGACTGCAAGAGGAAAACACATAATACCTTTATCTTTTTTTAACTGATTCTTAAAAGGTCAAAACACTGTCTCCCAAACAAAAGAGGTTAAAGTTCATCACTGCCAACAGTTTTACATTAAGTCAAGAATATTTCCTCCAAACAGAGAAAGTGCTAAAACAAACTCACGAACTATGTAAATCTGACCAGGAGAAGATAGTGAGTATGAGTTTCTATTTGGTCGTGTATTTTGATAGAAAGGAAAGGGCAGAAAATAAGAAAAGATAACTGACCTTTGTTGGCACAACCTTGTAGAGACTAGATCCAGAGGTGGAGTTCTTGGCATCAGGAGATTCCTCAACCTTGGACTTGGGGGGATTGTCTAACACAAAAGAGAAATACAAGAACACTCAAACCAAGGTTTTACATCAGACTGCAAAACAAAGATGACAAATCCCACTGCTGCACACAATAATCTGAATGTTTTTTGTTATTACAAAAAGGCCTTTCATATGGCACAGAAATCATACTTTTTTTTCTTTCTTTTTTTCTTTTTTTTTGTGAGATCAGATTTTCAGACTTTCCTGTCATCAGCTACGATGTGATAGCACAGAAATCATCCTGTTTTGGGGTATTTTTATTTCTTATGTTTAAGTCCTAGTAGTGTCTGTTAAGATCCTACATAATCTGGACATTATCTACATAGCTCAATACTATTCAGCCACTACTATCAATGTGTTATTCCTTTTTTCTTTAACTGCTGTCTCAATCTCTATGTCACTGTTCCCACATATCTCATTCCAATTTTCTAAAATAATTTTAACCAAACCAACATATAGCTCTTTTTTGCTTCTTGTAGATTTATAAATTATGCTAACCTAATTCAGATTTTAATGGCAAAGTATAACAATATATATTCTCCACATTACACAAAGAATAATATAATGATTCACATACCCCA
>CM060322.1:41254901-41279901 GCA_030674155.1 Stramonita haemastoma | reverse complement strand
TGGAATTTTTTGTTTCTGCATGCTTACATCACACAGACACACACACAGACACACACACAGACACGCACACATGCACACACACACACACACACACACACACACACACACACACACACACACAAGATAGCTGAGATAAACAAAAGATAGTAGACCTGTGGACTTACCATCATACATGTCAAATGAATTCTGTCTGTTAAGTGGTCGTGGGTAGTCCCCATTGTAACGGCCATAGTAGCCATCATCATGAAGCTGGCGACTACGATCTTGTGCATGGGAATTTCTGGACCCAACAGGTCTCTGCACAAATGACAACATCCTTGATCCTAGGTTGGGATGTTTGTTATTCATAAATTTATGTGTGTGTGTGTGTGTATGGCTGTTTGTTTTGGGTGTGTGTGTGTGTGTGTGTGTGTGTGTGTGTGTGTGTGTGTGTGTGTGTGTGTGTGTGTGTGTGTGTGTGTGTTGTGTGGTTGTGGTGTGGTGTGGTGTGGTGTGGTGTGGTGTGGTGTGGTGTGGTGTGGTGGCGGTGCTGTGCGGTGCGGTGCGGTGCGGTGCTGTGCGGTGCGGTGTGCGTGTGTGTGTGTGTGTGAGCAAATTCTGACAATGTAGTCTCTTGCATTAAATAACAAATATACTATACAAACTTATAAAGATGCCAGAACTCGCACACACACACACATCTTGAACGTCTTGCGCACACGTTAAATCCTGTTCCGCTTTTCGTAAGAGTAGGCCATTGTGTGCCGGTGTGAACAGATGACAAAATTTACAAAACTGCATACACACGGGGACTGGATATAAAAACGCACATGAGTGCTTATTCCATTATCCTCAATATAAAAGAATAAAATAAAAAAAATTAAAATTCATAAATAAACACACACACACACACCTCTGTGCTGACTGTGTATTCATCAATGATTGATACACACACTAATTAAAACTAACATGAGTTAAAATAACTTATGTCTCCTTTTTCTCTCTGCCAATGATGCCTTCATTTGAAGTTTATTCATTTTCTGTAGACTAGTCTTTGATTTGTGCTTGATTTTTTTGTTACAAGATTCAAACCTGTCTAAAATTGTTTTAAAAAAATTTAAGTAAAAGATTCTAATATTATAATATGATCTTGATTACTTGAAACAAATTAAAATGAATGTGTTACAACTTACATGTCTTCATGCTGCCTACATCATTTACATGCACTTAAACACAAAAAAAACAAGACACAAAAATCACAAACACTCACTGTGTTTTCATTTGGTATCTTTAACCATGATGGAGCAAAGTCGTGCTTTGGTGCGTTGCTCGCTGCCATCCCGGGCCTATGCCTCCATTCTTGCAACCTGCCAGAAACGGGAAACATTTTCAATTTTACTTGTTTACACTTTGCAAAAGAAAGGGATATAATGTCAGGTGACTCTAGACTCTATTCTAACAGAGTCTGTTCTATCATAAATCTTTTTTTCTTTTATAACAAAGAAAATCTACTTTTTATAAAATTTTAAATGCAGCAACATCTTCACTTCAACTTGGTTTGACTCAAACCTTTCGACTTTATTCTGTAAAAGTTGTGCAACTTCAAGACAGACACTGAGTGTGAGTCAACTACTACTACTAGTGAAAATGACTGAACTCTGCACATGACATTTTAACAAGTATTCAGTTAACCTGTATATCTATATATATATATATATATATATATATATATATATATATATATATATATATATATATATATATATATATGATATATTCCTACACAATAACTCGAATAAGAACTCAAGTGTTGACTTGTTAGATCTATATAATTTACTACATAATGTCTAATGATCTAATTGATCTGAGTATTATCAATATCATGAAATTCAACAAAAATCAATTTGATTTAACAATCTAGAATTCCAAAACTGCCTAACAAAGTAACATCCAATCTACAATATAAATAAGTTCTGCATGTTGAGCAAGTTTACCTCTGTAAAAAGATGATGCTTAGTTGACCTGTCCCCTTCTTGGATCCAATGTCACATGAAGCAATGTTGATTCATTGTTTCTTCTATATGACTGAGAAGAAATTCAGTGTAGATTACTTTCCAACCTTGACCAGTTTCATTGTGATGACAACAGCTGACCATTATCAAATCTCCATAAACCTAATATTATTTAATATTAAATACTATCGCCAAAGGCTAAGATTCTCCTCTCTCTATTACTATTACAGTATTAGTGTTTGGAAATGAGATGATTTTTTTTTAAAATAAAAACCACTGGCACAATTGATTATCACTTGATATGTTATGCAGTATAGGCTACTAAGAAAACAAAATGAAGTGGGCACACTACAGGGTCTAGCGCTTCTAACTCTAAGTGACAGGACTAACTTCTGAAACTGAGCGACTATTTCACTTTGCGCCAGGTAACGGAGATATTGTCACAATGTCAGTCCACATCCCACTGGCACAAATGTACATGTACACGTAAACGATCTGAGCATGAAGTCTAGATCTTAGCCGCTGCCGTTTCTAGTGCCGAGAATTGTTTTTATTGCACTGGTTCCAAGATCGTTTCTGTCACTAAGTGGGGATGCAAATGCCTGAATCAGTGTTGTTTTGATTTACTATAGAATTTGTTCAATCATTTTGCACGAGTTTACTCTTTTGTCACACACATGCATACTTGTAGACACAAACATTACGCTTAGGCCTATTGTTGTCTGGATCTCGATAACGACGTGATACTGTTTAGGCCTTGGCCTCGTCGTCTGCTGGCCTCCCCTGTATGTTTACGGGTTTATTCATAACAAACGTCTGCTTTCCTGACGCGGGAACATAACAAAGTCATTTGCACCATATCCGAATCAAGATCAAACATATCACACACCTTTGATTTATCACAAACATGTCACATTAACAAGCTTCATTCTGCAATTGATTACAATCACAACAGGTGCATTGTTTACAAACAAAAACTTTCTGAACGAAACCCACAACACAGCCGTCGCCGAATCGCTTCACTTGGCATCAAACATTCAGTCCTCAAACTTAATTTATACGGTCAAAGTTTTGTTGGTCTATTACACTTCACTGCATATTGGCTTCTCTATCTAGTTTTCTATAGCACTAATACTAAGAATAACACTGAACAGTTTGGATCACTTCGAGTATTGACATTTTTTCTTCTTCTCGTGGATGTTTGCTATCGCATCGGCATTGAACTAAGATGGCGTTGTTTTACCCACAGTTCTACTCCACGTTTGTCGCTGAGAACTCCTAACGTTTTGTTGACCTTTAAAGTATCAATTATCATAATATGTTCCAACTGAATTGATGTAAACATGAAGCTGCTTAGGACTATATTTCTAAACTATCATTGTGTTTATTTTAAGGATGTTGCAAAAGCTGAAAGAGACTGGAAGACGCTTTGAGCAAATCATCGTCTACATAATCAACTCGCCCTGCACCAAAACTTGAAAAGTTGCACATATTCCAACGTTGATTAGGCTAGGCCTGCCAACTCTAAATCGGAAAAGTCCTCTGGGATGAAAATGGTAAAAAACCATCGGTGCCATTACTGATGATGGTTAACTCCCCCCCCCCCCCCCCCCAAATAACAACAAGAAAACAACCAACCAAACAAAAACAAACCAAAAAACAATTCATGACGTTGTTGTTCTTAGATAGATGGCTTTGATGGGGCAGAAAAGGCTAATGGGAAGGTTATTCAATGTACCGTCTAACATTGTTTAAAAATTTTTGTGCAAAACATAATTGTTGTTTCCTTGGGCTGTAGATGGAAACTAAACTGCTAAAAGACAAAATACATTGGAAATACATGCTGCAATGGCGGTAACAGTGCAACAGATGATCATAATTATGTCAACATGTTATTTGATGGAACAGTTTATACCTACTCTAAATTCATATTTTGCAAGCGGCAATGTCCATGAGATGTGACCTGACGTGAGTAAACCCCTGTGTCCTGTTTTATTTTTATCCCACAGCCATGTATTTCATGTCCTTCTGCTTGCTCTGCTCTGGACAGAATGTCATGGCTGTCCTAACTGAGAGAGGTCCCCCCTTGAAAAGATGATACAAAGCATGACCACAGAATTTGATTTTTTTCCCTCCATTTTATACTACTGTATGTCACATCAGATTTCTCTGCGTGAAATTCGGGCTGCTCTCCCCGGGCCGGGGAGAGTGCGTCGCCACAAGCGCAGCGCCATCCATTTTTCTTCTTTTTCGTGTCTGCAACTCTACTGTTTCCCTCTCAGAGTGGTATTTTTCTACAGAATTTTGCCAGGGACAACCCTCTTGTTGCCGTGGGTTCTTTTACATGCACTAAATAAAGTGGTACAAAATACAAAAATAAATAATAATGTGTAACACACAAGACCTCGGTTTAACGTCTCACCCAAAAGAGTAGCACCCAGACCACCACTCATGGTCTAATGGATTGGGGGGGGGGAGGAGTTTTGTGCCCAAACGGGGTTCGAACCACCGCACACACTCCGACCCGGACTTTGGCTTTCTAGACAGGCATGTTACCTCTAGCCTAGACCACCGATTTGGTTGTGCTGCATACACTCCTGGCAAGTACACCCCTTTTCCTCTTCAGCAACAGACCTGTGACATTGCCCGCTGAACTGTCATGTGAGGACAGACGGAAGAAGACATGTGTTTTGTGTGACCGGTGGAGCCATACAAGATCAAAAGGACATTAAAAAACAATACTGCAAGGCACTGTCCAGGAGGACTGAATTCCCTGGGGAACAAAAGGCCACAACAACACCCCTCCAAGGGACTCAGTTCTGGGAGATCCTCTTCAGCTCGGCCCATGTCGTTGGGCCGATTTTGCATGTATGCAACAGTTTTTTTGCCCACAATTAAAATAGCCGCATTCCGACTTTGGGGATTCTGTTTAAACACGACATTAGTGTGTTAATATTTGTTATATTTTTGTGTATATTATTGCTGTCAGCCATTCGTACCAGCATGAGTGAATGGCCTATTCTTCTAAAAGGCAGAACGGGTTTTAACATGTATACAAAGTGTGTTGTATGTATTTGCACACTGGATCTTGCTTTTCGTAAGAGTAGGCCATTGTGTGCCTGTGGGAACAGATGACAAGATTTACAAAGCTACATACACACAAGGACTGGGTGTAAAAAAAAAAAAAAAAAAAAAATTTAATTTAAAGCACACATGCGTGCTTATTCCATTATCCTTGATATAAACAAATAAATAAATTATTAGTCTCATCCGAAGGACTTCTGAGGGAGTAGAGTCAGTACAGAGGTTTAAAACTCCAAGAGAAAAATCCTCTCAAACATGTGTCTGGTGGTGGCTCGAATCCGGGCTGGTCCTAGGCTGTCACATTGCAAGCACAACGCACAAAAACTACAAGGCTATCACACCTCACAGCTCTGATAGTCAGTCACTGAGCCGACCTTATTTTCTGGATAACGGTACTGTCACCTCGTGCGTCCATGGCCCGAGAAAGAGCCTATAAAGAGAGGGTCTAAACAAAGCCTGCTTTTTCCCAATGACAAACCGCGTGGGTGATTATTAGCCACATAGACAATTTGGTCCAAACAGCGTTTTGTCAATTTGAAGTACCCAGTTCGAGTCCGGTGAGGAAATTTTCTTCCTGGAGTTAACATCAGTGCTGACTCCACTCTCCCCAAAAGTCCTTCGGATGAGACTTTAAAACCGAGGTCCCGTGTGCGAACGCACGCAGAACATCTTGCGCACACGTTAAATCCTGTTCCGCTTTTCGTAAGAGTAGGCCATCGTGTGCCGGTGGGAACAGATGACAATATTTACAAAACTGCATACACACGGGGACCGGATGAAAAAAAGCACATGATTGCTTATTCTGTTATCCTCGATATAAAAGAATAAATAATAATAATAATGATAATAATAATAATAATAATAACTTGTCCCCCAAAGAGCGTTTTGTCATGAGGATGTTAAAGTCACCCATTCAAAGCCAAGAGTGAAGAGAGACAGACAGACAGACAGACAGGACAGAAAGACAGAGAAAGAGCGGGAGGGAGGGAGGGAGGAGGGAGGAGGAAGAGAGAGAGAGAGAGGAGAGAGAGAGAGAGAGAGAGAGAGAGGAGAGAGAGAGAGAGAGAGAGACAGACAGACAGACAGACAGACAGACAGACAGAGAGAGAGAGAGAGATTGTTGATTGATTGATTGATTGATTGATTGATTGATTGATTGATTCTTTTATATCGAGGATGATGGAATAAGCACTCTTGTGTTTTTTTACACCAGTCCCCGTGTGTATGCAGTTTTTGTAAATGTCAGAGACAGACAGACAGACAGAAAAAGAAGAGGGAGGGAGGGAGGGAGGAGGGAGAGAGAGAGAGAGAGAGAGAGAGAGAGAGAGAGAGAGAGAGAGAAGAGAGAGAGGGGGGGGGGGAGGGGAGAATGTATATATGTAACACAACAAGAACACACACAACACACACACAACACCACAACAACAACACACACACACACACACACACACACACACAACACACAACCACACGCAACTTCTTCATTGATTTTTTGTTGTTGCTGTATTGTCATCGGCTCAAATGAAAATGCAGAACAGAAATATATAAAATGTCAATGAAATGTTTGTATGAATGACTTTTTAAACATTTTATGTATAAATATGGTCAATAAACCACGATAAGCACAGCAATGATAATATGATATTAATTTCACAAACTCTGAAACTGACATTCTAAAAAATACCTCTGATGTCTCATTAACTTGAACACAGAGATCGAGAGAGCGGGAAAGAGACAGAAACGGCCAGAAAGAGAGAGAGAGAGAGAGAGAGAGAGAGAGAGAGAGAGAGAGAGAGAGAGAGAGAGAGAGAGAGAGAGAGAGAGAGAGAGAGGAGAGACAGAGACAGAGAGAGACAGAGAGAGAGACAGAGAGAGACAGAGAGAGACGAGACAGAACAGTGAGAGACAGAGACAGAGACAGACAGACAGACAGGCAGGCAGGCAGACAGACAGACAGGCAGAGACAGATAGACAGAGACAGATAGGCAGACAGAGACAGACAGACATATGTTTTAAAAAATACCAAACCATTGATAAAAAAAGAGAACATAATGCAGAAGCAAGCTCATCAATATAGGCGCGCACACGCACACACACACAGACGCACACAACAGAATCAGAAATGGTAAATCAAACTTTTAGATAAAAAAAAACACACACACACAAAAAGTCAGCCTTGGCTTGTTATTGTTGACGTTTTCAATCAGTTTTTTTTTTAAACTGCCTATCAGTATTATTACTTTTATAAGTCTGCGTGTGTTTGTGAATGTGCATGGTGTGTGTGTGTGTGTGTGTGTGTGTGTGTGTGTGTGTGTGTGTGTGTGTGGGCGTGTGTGTGTGTGTGTGGTGGTGTGTGTGTGTGCGCGCTGCGGCGTGCGTGCGTGCACCGCGCGCGGCGTGTTGTGTGTGTGTGTGTTTATTAACTGCCTATCTATATTATTACTTTTATAAGTTTGTGTTGGTTTAAACAACATTTATTCAAGAAAAGTGTCACAAAAATAGAACTGTACCATAACAAGACAAAAACTAAACTTATGATGGTCCTGTTATGAATGGTCCATGTGTGTTTGCGAATATGTGCATGTCATGTACATGTATGCTTACTTAATCATGTTATGTACGTACGTACATGCATTCATGCGTGCAGTGTGTGTGTGTGTGTGTGTGTGTTGTGTGTGTTGTGTGTGTGTGCATGCGTTTGTGTGCATGCTTGCCTTTGTGTGTATGCGTGCATGCGTGCGTGTGTGTGCACGCACGTGTGTATGTAGAGTGAGGCAGGGAGATAATAAAAATCTGCACAGAAAAAGATTTTAAGAAATGGGTGTGTGTGATCCATAATGGAATTTTTTCCATTTTGGATATAGATGTCTGATGTTTGCTGTCATAATTGAAGTGGAGGATAATTTTTTTTAATGAGTTTGGAAGCACGATGGTTTTTATTCCCTTGTTCACATGACAGGTGGACTGGCTGAATTTTCTTCTCTGGTTTTTAAAAAGAGTTGATATCTATATATTAAAAAAAATTCCATCTCTCTCTCTCTCTCTCTCTCTCTCTCTCTCTTCTCTCTCTCTCTCTCTCTCTCTCTCTCTCCCCCTCCCTCCCTCTCTGTCTGTGTCAACAAAAATTTTGTGTTTGGTATAATTATGTAACAAAAAAAGAATATGAAAAGTTTGAAAAAAAATGTGTACCACTTTAAGTCATGGCAGATTTTTCTGTGTGAAATCTAGGCTGCTCTCCATGGGGAGAAAGTGTTGCCACAAGACAGCGTCACCAATTGGGGTTTTTTCTTATCCTGTCTGCAAATGTATTTGTCTGTTGGGATTTTTTTTATCAGTGGCTTTTTTCTACAGAATTTTGCCAGGGACAACTCTCTTGTTGCCGTGGGTTCTTTTACATGTGCTAAATAATTGTGTGTAACACACGGACCTTGGTTTATCGTCTCATCTGAAAGACTAGCATCCAGACCACCACTCATGATCTAATGGATGGGGGAAAAGTTTTTGGCCCAAATGGGGATGGAACCACAGCACACTTTCGACCTCGGACTTTTGGCTTTCTGGGCAGGCTTGTTACCTCTAAACCACTGATCCATACATATTTGAGCAGCTGACTTTGCTGTGATGACATCATCATCTATTTTTGTCCCATAAAAGCATCTGATTTCACCATGTCTGCATTTACTACTCGTATCTGTGTTACATTCTACAGTTCCACTCACTCATCCTGCTTTTTCTTAAAGGGTTGGGGATATGGATGGGTAGCCTAGTGTTCAGAACATTGCGCTTGGCATTTGACGACCCGGTTCAAGTCTGTCAGGAGCATTTTTCTCCAGGAGTTAACATCAGTGCTGACTCCACTCCCCCAAAAGTCCTTCGATGAGACTATAAACGAGGCCCCATGTGCAAACTCACGCAGAGCATCTTGCGCACACCATTAAATCCTGTTCCGCTTTTTCGTAAGAAGGCCATCGTGTGCCGGTGGGAACAGATGACATTTACAAAACTGCATACACACGGGGACTGGATGTAAAAAAGCACAAGAGTGCTTATCCCATTATCCTCGATACAAAAGAATAAAATAAAAAATAATAAATAAATAAAGAATTTAGGAAGGGAAGTAATCAGTGCAGAAGAGCTGTCTTCTTAAAAATTGATTTGGCACCAAAGTATCTTTATCTTTGTCTCTCTGTGTTATAAAATTTATTGATTCTTTGGTCAGTTTTCTATTTCTTAAACGGGCAAATACATCTGGTTGTTCTTGAAATCAAGATGTTGTAAAAGTATAAACACCTGTATGGGTGAGTAGGTAGGTCTGCTTTAACCTGTGTAACAGTGTTACTAACAAGGAAGAAAAAAAAAAGAATGAAAACTTTCATCGAACATTTCCACTCATTCATCACACAGTTATATTCTTTTATGCATTATTTTTTTTCAACCAGTGACAGTATAAACTTGGCAGCCAAAGTATATTTCATAAAGCAAGCACTGCTGAAGTTTCAGTATTATCCTTTTCAATCACAATTTTTCTTTGACACATCTCTATTTATTAAGAAATAATTATGTGCGCACGCACACACACACAACACAAGAAAATATTTGCATGCAAGCATTTTTTTTTTGGTTTATCACGTTTGACAAAGTCAAGGTATATATATAACAAGATGACAGTATCAACATCGCAAAAAAAAAAAAAAAAAAAAGTATTCACTGATTAAAAGCCTTTGTCCAAAACTTCAATTAAAAAATGTACACACACACAAAAACAGACATGTGCAACATCCCACAACCAATAATATAATAAAAAAAGATATATAATAAAGCAACTGCCTCATTACTTAGGAGATGCATTCTCTGAATAACAAAATGCTGCATCTGTTGAAGCTGCTCTACACATGGTGTCATCTGCACCTAGGAAACTATAAATATCAGAGACAGGACACAAGTGGAGTGGGGAATGCCCACTCCCCCCCCCCCCTCTCCCTCTCCTGTAAAGTCTCCCAAAGCCAGTCAGGTAAAAAAAATTATCCCGAAAATTCTCTGTTGCTGATCTTGAGAAACGATTCTTTTATTAAGCAAACAAGAAATTTCATAATCATTCAATATTGGATATATATATTTACATAATCGTTCATCACTTCTTCAACAATTAAAACAAAAAACTTTCAAAAAACAGTAACTTCATTATAATTTGACGCTGTGTGTAACATTATTGCCTAGAACAAAATGCATATTAATAAATCAACACGCAAAGATGAAAAAAAAGATTTTTTTTAAAAAGCCAAACAGTAATCTCTTGATCCACAAAAAATCGCTTTGAGACACATGTCACACCAAAAAAAAAAAAAACTGTGTAAAATTAAATATAAAACTGCAATGGCAGTGTAATAATCGGATAGTAAAAATGAAAAAAAAACATTGGCTAGTTTTGCATCCACATGCACAGATTACAGTCAACAAGAATAAAAATGAAATCATATCTGCATCGTTGATAGTTTATTATAGTGTTTACATGAATACACAACAACAGAGACATGGTGATTGCTTGCATCCCAGACCGGCAGTGCATAGTCAACAACAGAATGTGGAAAAAATCTGTTCACACCGTTATGATATGTTTACTTATGATATGTTTAGGAACAGTCTGGTATGTGTCAAAATGAACAGATCAACAATAACATAGAAAACACATGACTTTGCAAATTTGTAAGCAAAAACAAAGTAACCGTAGTGTCACTTATGGCTATTTTCATGTGCCACAATAAATATATGGAGTTTTTTTTTCTGTTCATCCAGCTCAAATAAGAGGGTAAAATTAACAAGAGAAATTTCAGCTTGGATGTTATGGGTTTTGCTTCTTTATTTGTTATTTGCTAGCTCCCCCCCCCACCCCCCTAACTCCCACATTTGCAAACTACTCTTTCACTCTACTCCTCCCCCCCGAAAAAGACCCATCAACAAAAATCAACAGACTAAAAACAGCAACCCCCCCCCAAAAAAAAACCCAACAAAAACAAAAAACACCTAAAAGGTGGAAAAGAACCCCCCCCCCACACACACACAAATTTATTCACTCCTGTCCTGCCTGTCCCTTGATGAAGCAGTCACCACTCACAACAGCATCTTCAAAGCGTGAGCCACATTCAAGAAAAGCCATTGATCAGGTATTGACCCAGCAGATAGTGTCGATTTTTATTTTTATATTAACTCCCTTCTCTTCCTTGTTTCTGTCTTTTGATTGGAATGAAAGTAACAATAGATCCATCTGATTACACAAAATAACTCAAATACTAGGTAAAAAAAAATTTTTTAAAAGGGTAAAGGTAAAGGTGTCCCACAACCTACGTCGTAGGAGAGTGAGGCATCAAAAACCTCAGCTTCTCTAGAGGCCAGCAAATTGAGGGTGGCACCCATCTCCTCTCCCTCACTGCTTTACCTTCCCTTACCCTAAAGAGAGCAGGTACCCATTTACAGCTGGGTGAACTGGGGGGACTGTACTGAAGCCAAGGGCACAAATGGTCACCCATCCAATTGGTAACCACCCCGTTTTAGCTCCTCTCAGCGGCTAATTAATTCATCCCAGCCCAGCCCAGATGGGGGCCAGATGGTACTAATAATAGCAGGAACCCCCACACTAGAACTAGGTTAAAGGAAGAGGCATGCTAAATTTACTCTGGATTGTAGAGTGATGTTAGATTTGTGTGCTGTGACATTAGCTTGGGGAAAGCAAGTGGTCTGACCACTGAGCTATCCCGTCCCCCAACTCAGATGCCACTGCTCCCTAACTGAAGCTGGCTCAAAAGACTCGGTAAGAAGGAAGGTGGCAGGATGGTTTAGGCATTAGTAAACCATGAGGTTCTCAGATCGATTGCTAACCCTGCCATTTCTTACAACTTTGATAGAAAAAATTGAACTGAATGTCAACTTTTTCAGAAAAGACTCTAAACCAGCTCGACTTCGTATGCTTACGGACTTGTGCATGTCAAAAGAACTCATGACAGTTGAAAAAGGGGAAAAGAGCATGAAGGCACATCCTGACTGTCCTGGCAAAACTGGTAGGTTCTTCAATTCCCAGTGGTTTCTCGGAAGTCAGAATGCAGATACCTTAACTGTGGGAGAAAAAAACAAATGGTCGCATACCTGAAAATCTCACCATTGGTAAACCTCAGAGCTCTAGCTGAGGAACAAGCAAAAAAAAGAAAAAAAAGAAAAAGAAAAAAAAGACTTCATAATGGACCTGACAGCAGGCTAATATGTCGACAATACCAGATTCTGCTGATGGCTATGATTAGTTTCAATGAGGAATGATTATTTTTATACAAATATTTTATCAAGTATGGAAATCAATACACTGTGTTATAACAAGGAATGAGTAAACATTATATGCATCTTAGTAGAATGACAAAAATTTTATGAAAAGAAGTTTATTTTGTATCACTTTTTGTTATTTTTAAAAACCTTTTTTTTTAAAAATCTGATTATATTGCCAAGAAAAATTCTGAATCTAATCACTCACACACAAACACACGCTCACATACACACTCACACACACACACACACACATACATGCAAATTTGTATACTAACACACTTCATACACATGTACATGAATTCATGCATTCACTCTGCAGAATATAAAATGTCGCTCTACAAATTGTATCGAATATTCCTGCATGACTAGCCTTTTTTTTTTCTTATCAAAAGCAAAAATACTACAGAAGCAAATAAGTTTATATTTTTCTTAAAATATAAATTCTGATATATGCTTAATTTAAAATCAAACACCACATTTTTGTTAAATGCCTCAAAATGCACTGACTTTGATGTTGTAATACCATCTTTTGAATGAGATTCAAAGCAAAGACAATGATTCTTATGATTATGTTTAACCAAAAAACAAAACAAAAAAATTAGTAAAGTACCAAACTCAGTGCATGCCACTCAGTTTAAAACCAGTCCTTAGAATTTTTTCTCTGCACTAAAAAGAATATTTACCATCATCAAATGCACATGTATACATATTTACCTGCCAGATATAAGCAACATTATCACACAAAGGGGCAGAACTAGGAAACAAGAACTACAACAGCAACAAAAACAAACTAGTAAAACTGAATCAATCTTTTTGAAAAAAAAAAAACAAACCCTCTCACATATAAAACGGCAGTTCATCTGATTAAAAAAATTTTTTTTCCCTAATTCATTCAGCTTAAGTGGGAAAAAAAATCCCTAAAAGCAGTTTGCTACCCTGGGTGGAGGTATCCTCAACAGTTATATAAAAAAAAAAACAATAATAATAATGTGCTCAAACAAAATCTTTAAAAGACACCGACAGCAGGAGATCACTTCTGTGCAGATAGATGGTCCACATCAATCAAATGAACAGACAGGACCAAAAAAAAACCACGAAGTAAATGTAAAAAGAGCCTGTGACTGGCTCCTTTCAGATATGTATTTATGCTTACACCAGCATGAGATTTTTTTTTAAGAATGCATGTATAGGCATTGATAAATAAATAATGTTGCATATCTACAATATTGAAACAGAGCTCTTTTCATCCTGACATTTTGGATCAAGAATAGCAGAAGTTTGAAGCAAACATTGCAGTCTGGGCAAAGCATTAGTGCTGTGCATATTTAGGGCAGTCAAAGGCTCTTAGGCATTCATGCTCGATTTACCTAGGGTTAAAAAGCACTGCATCTGATGAACAGCGTTGTGTTTTTTTTTTAAGTTAACTTTGTTCGCAATCTCCATACCTTCCTGAATGGGGTGAAAGGAATTAAAACATTGTGAATCTTAATCAGTAACTAAACAATCAACAGGGCTGTTTCAGTGACTCTGTAATATGTCTTTTCAATTCTTTTAAAGTTGTTTGTCTAGGATCTGGATCTGTAAGCTGCTACACCTAATGGACTGGAGTTTTGCTTGTTCTTGTTCATCTCTCTCTTGTTGTCTATGAGCCAGAGCTCCACATTCCAGGTTGTGTAGCCGATTTGTCTTTTATTGTTTTCATTTCTTTTTTTTCTGTCGACACCAAACAAAGCCATCAAGTGGCGATTTGTCAGTACGTTGATTAAAGCTGCTCAAAGAAAGAAAAAGTTGTGTTTGGTGAATATAACCAACACTTTTGAAAGCCTTGTAACCCAGATCCCCTTATTCATACAAAAACATGATTTGCGCTTAAAAAAATAACGATACTCCTAAAGCACTTTGTTAACAAGAAAATTACATATTCTCAGGTTAAAACACACCAAAAAATTATTCAGCACACAAATTCAAATATTTTGAAATGGCAAGTGCATATCAACACAACAACAACATTTTTTTTTCTTAAAAAAAAAAAAAAAAAATCTCCACCACGAGATACAGGACTCACTCAGTCAAAAAAAACATCCATCAACATGGAGATGTAGCCACACAGTCTGTTCATCAAAACATCACCATGAGCACACACATGCCACATACACACACACACATGCTCTGCTATAACAAGTCACACTTGGAAGCGATCAACGACTTTTTGCCATGCGTTCTGCGTTTGCTGGGCTGCAGGCTGACGATGCCGTCATGCTTGTCGTGCTTGTGCTTCCCCGACTTCTCTTTGGCATGGTTCTTAGAGTCCGTCTGCATTAGACCTGAGACAGACAGACACAGACAAACACCATCACATCACTTCTCTTTGGCATGGTTCTTAGAATCTGTCTGCATTAGACCTGAGGCAGACAGACACAGACAAACACCATCACATCACTTCTCTTTGGCATGGTTCTTAGAATCTGTCTGCATTAGACCTGAGGCAGACAGACACAGACAAACACCATCACATTACTTCTCTTTGGCATGGTTCTTAGAATCTGTCTGCATTAGACCTGAGCAGACAGACACAGACAAACACCATCACATCACTTCTCTTTGTCATGGTTCTTAGAATCTGTCTGCATTAGACCTGAGGCAGACAGACACAAACAAACACCATCACATCACTTCTCTTTGGTGTGGTTAACATTGGCTTGGGGAAAGCCAGTGCTCTGACCACTAAGTGCTCTGACTCTAAGAGTCTGTCTGCATTAGACCTGAGACAGACAGTCACAAACACACACCATCACATCACTTCTCCGACTTTTCTTTAGCACGGTTTTTAGAGTCTGTCTGCATTAGACCTGAGATACAGACACAAACAAACACCATCACATCACTTCTCTTTGGCATGGTTCTTAGAGTCCGTCTGCATAAGACCTGATACAAACAAACACCATCACATCACTTCTCTTTGGCATGGTTCTTAGAGTCCGTCTGCATAAGACCTGATACAAACAAACACCATCACACCACTCAATCTATCCCTGAAATCGGAATGTGGCTACCTTAATGGTGGGTGAAAACAGTCGATCCACAAAATCTCACCAATGGTGAATCTCTGAATTGTGTAGCCAAGGAAAAAAAATCAATCTAACAGGCCCTGGGCACAGGTCTTTTTGGTAAGTTGATACTGAACGCAAAGTGCCAAGGTAAAGGTAAAGGTGTCCCATAAATTATGTGGTTGTAGGGGAGAGAGGCATCAGAGACCTCAGCTTCTCTAGGGGCCAGCATATTGAGGGCGGCGCCCATCTCCTCTCCCTCGCTGTTTTACCTTCCCTGACCCTAAAGAGGGCAGGTACCCATTTATAGCTGGGGGACTGTACTGAATCTAAGGCATGCAAACACTCACCTATCCAATTGGTAACCATGCTCAATGCTGTTTAACCTTAGCTTGAGGAAAGCAAGTTTTCTGACCACTGAGGTCTCCCGTAAAGTGCTAGGGTCTACATTAAAGCAGTGTTATGCTTTGAAGTCTTATGCCAGGACTGTTCAGCCATGACAACCTTACAGTATTACAATCTGTTTTCTCCAGTAACAGAAAAAAATCCTCTAAAGTCAGAGTATGGCTGCCTACATGGTGATGCCCTAAAAATAGTCATACACACAGAGAAAGCTTCTCATCCAGTGTGTTCTTACGTCTCACAGTTATTTCTAAATGTGAGGAAAAGAGTGCACATTCTGGGTGACTCCTAGGGTGGCTCAGTTGGCCAATGCTTGCCAAAAATTCACATTTCATTATACAGCATTTATAGTCAAGATATATTTCTCTGCATTTAATCCATGTTACTTATTAAAAAAAAAAAAAAAAAAAAAAATTTCCATAGTTTTTTTTCAATATTTATCTAACTGTATCACAATACTAGGTTTTCTCAATGTGCATATTTGTTTATGTCGGTAAACATTCTTATTTTTTTAACAAAATGTTGTCAAGGACAGCATGTTTCATGCCAAAGGCTCTTTAATATGTTAGACAGAAAGAAAAACAAAGCAACCGAGACAAAATTCTCAAAGAGTAAAATCATTAATACATGAAAGCAAAAGAGAAAAATGTGGTACCTACCCTGACCAATCTTCTGTGGCGTTGATGGCGACTCATCGACTATATTATTGAGCTGTTCTAGATATTTGTCTGCCAAGTAGCGAAACACTGAAACACACATACACTCTCTTTAGAAACCAATTTAATTGCAATATATGAATGAAAAATACATCCAGATGGTCTAGGAACAAACCTCTCTCTCTCTCTCTCTCTCTCCCCTCTCTCTCTCTCTCTCTCTCTCTCTCTTCTTCTCTAAGTTCCTTTTCCAGTTGGGATGGATAGTGCCAGGTCTTCTCTTGTGCCTGTAACTCAGCAGGAGGTCTGCCCACTGGCTTCAGCCAACACCCTCCACTTCAAAATAGCTCTTTCTTTTTTTTTTTACAGGATGCATAACCATACTAGGTGTGTTTGTGTTTCCACAAGCCACCGCTGTAGTCTAGTGGTTAGGGCGTTGGACTCGTAATCTAAAGGTTGCTGGTTTGATCCCAGCTTTCGGCTATGGCGTTGTGCCCTTGGAAAAGGCACTTTATGGCTATTTTCTCACCCCACCCAGGTGTAAAAGGGGTACCAACCTTGTGTTGGGGGTTAACCCTGCGATAGACTGGCGTCCTATCCAGGGGGAGTCTATGACTCTCAGTCGCTTAACGCCACAGAAACCGGGATAAGCACCGGCCTGATGAGCCCTAGGCTCGGGACAGACTTTAACTTTAACTTTGTGTTTCCACAGGCCATCAAATCCTGATATGCATAATGTGATCTTTAATGTAAACATTTGGTCTTCTGCATAAGTATATATATATGCAGGGAATTAAGGTACTGACAGATCTGGACTTTAAGCTGACGTGGGCGATCGTAAAAATGCCTGCCCTTAATTCACTACACCAGATGCCACTGCTAGGATTTAAACCCAAGATTTCATGGATCCTCATGACTGAAGTCCAACAGTTTTAAGGAAAGACTTAAATAGGCATTAAAGCATACATACATACTGACACAGTCACACAAACACAGTCATGTACATACATATAATTATTCACACATACAATTACATGTCCAGGTGCAGACACACATTAAATTTGTATGTCCACGCATGGATGTGTGCATGCACACACACACACACATACGCACACACACACATACACACACATACACACACACACAATCACTGAACAGGCAACAAAACTGACAAAACCGCATGCACATGGGGACTGGATGGAAAAAGAGCACATGCATACTTATTCCAATATCCTCAAAATCCGATCTTAAATTTAAAAAAATCATCATATACAAACAATATTAAGGAAAAAAACAGTCTCACCCTCATCTACATTCAGATTCTCTTTCACAGATGTTCGGTAAAACCGAAGTCGTAGTCTCTTGGCCAGGTTTTCTGCTTCCTCCCTGCAACACACACACACACACACACACACACACACACACACACACACACACACACACACACACACACACACACACACATTGTTTCTTAATCAAGACATTCAAGAAAAGTATTAACAGATTTTGAAAATTCATTAAAAAAATGGCCAAAATTTCTGAAATGTGGAACATATTTTTAACATGTGCACAAGATGTTCTGCATACATTTGCACACAGGACCTTGGTTAACTGGCTCATGTTAAGGAAATTTGGGGAGTGAAGTCAGTGCTGATAAAGGGTAAAGGTAAAAAGGTAAAGGTGTCCCATAACCTATGTGGTCATAGGGGAGCGAGGCTTCAGAGACCTCAGTTTCTCTAGAGGCAAGCATATTGAGAGCGGCGCCCACCTCCTCTCCCCTCACTGCTTTACCTTTCCTGACCCTAAAGAGGGCAGGTACCAATTTACAGCTCGGTGAACTGTACTGATGCCAAGGCGTGTAAATGGTCACCCATCCAACTGGTAACCACGCTCTACGCTGCTTAACTTGACTGGGGGAAAGTGAGCGTAAATTTCCTAAAATGGTTGTCTTTCTGGAGACTCAATCCTGGGCTATCAGCGATCACAAGCACAAAGCACTAACCACAAGCTATCCCCACCCCTCTCTGCACTAGATCTGGGCCGCTCTCCCCTGGGGAGCACATCACCTAAAGTGCAGCACCACTTTTTTCCCCCCTGTCTACTTAGTTTTTTTTCTAGTAATGTAAACTTCTCTCTCTCCTGTATGCCAAGTCTTCAAAATTGCCCATGCATTTATATGTGCTTAAATGCCCTCTCTATTTCTATACCACTTTAGGTCACAGCAGATTTTATTGCGTGAAATTTGGCTGTTCTCCTGGGGAGACCGCATCGCCACAAATGCACCTGTCTGCAACTGTATTTCTTTCCCTATCAGAGTGGCTTTTTTTCTACATAATTATACCAGGAACAACTCTCTTGTTGCCGTGGGTTCTTTCATGTGTGCTAAATAATGATGTGTAACACATGGGACCTCGGTTTATTTTTTTCATCCGAAAGACTAGCACCCAGACTACCACTCATGGTCTAATGGATGGGGAAAGGTCTAGCAGGTGTGCTACCTCTAGACCACTGATCCACCATCCTCCTCCTAGTAATCATCAAAACTCCTGCCCCCCCCCCCCCCCCTCTCCCCCTGCCTGCTTCCAAAACAAAAGAAAGAGAAGAGAGAGATAGCACAAAGAAAAAAAAATCAACTTACGTCCGTACAACTGCATCATCAATGAGATCTATCTTGTTCTGCACTATCACCATGGCGATTTCACCCACTTCATCCTCCACCTGGGAAAGAAACATAGTGTAAATGTTAATAATATAATAATCAGGCACATGTGGTATGGCACAAATGTGTGTGTGTGCATGTGGATGAACATGTGCGAGAACGCACACACAAATACACACATGTATACACACACGCGCACGCACGCAAGCACACACACACATGCAAAATACAGAAATATGTACCCCCCCCCCACACACACACACCACAATGTTTACTCCTGTATGCAAACCCATGCATGTGCGCGCGCGCGCGCGCGCACACACACACACACACACATGAGTGTACACACACACACACACATGCACACACACACACAACATGTACCCACACATACCACTTACTCCTGTATGCAAACACATACATGTGCGCACACACACGCAAGCACGCACGCACGCACTCACACACACACACACACACACACACACACACACACACACACACACACATCACACACACACACACACACACACACACAACACACACACACACACACACACACACCACACACACACACAACACACACACACACACACACACAAATCAAACAATAATCATATGCAGAGAGAGAGAGAGAACAACTTTTTCCACGTGACTAAGCTGAACATGCAAAGATATGCTGAAGACAAGGAGGTGACAGGCAGGTAACATGAGTGACTTGTCCATCCATCTTGTTAACCAGGTCATTATTCTCCCTCTCTTCTTCCATTATCCTCGAAATAAAAGAATAATAAAAAATAAAATTCATAACACACACGCACGCACGCACGCACGCACGCACGCGCACGCGCACGACACACACACACACACACACACACACAAGTAGTATACTATACTACTCACACACACACGATAAAAGAATAAACACACACACAAACACACACAACGCGCACACGCACGCGCGCACAACACACACACACAACACACGTACACGCGCACACACACACACACACACACACACACACACACACACACACACACACACACACACACACACACAGAGTGATAAAAATAAAACTCCCTGATAAGGTGATGGACTCACTTTTCGTTTCCAGGTTTCTACAGCCTCAAACGAATCTCTGTCCACTGTAGAAAAAGCCAACACACAGGCCTGGGCCCCTGGAAACAAAACATGACAATCAATGGAATAATAAACCGCTGAGATATTATAAAGGTAAAGGTGTCTCATAACCTATGTGGTTTTAGGGAAGCGAGGTATCAGAGACCTCAGCTTCTCCAGGGGCCAGCGTATTGAGGGCAGCGCCCATCTCCTCTCCCTCGCTGCTTTACCTTCCCTGACCCTAAAGAAGGCAGGTACCAATTATAGTTACAGCTGGGTGAACTGGGGGACTATACTGAAGCCAAGGCACGCAAACAGTCACCGATCCAACTGGTAACCATGTTCGATGCTGCTTAACATTGGCTTGGGGAAAGCGAGTGCTCTGACCACTCAGCTATCCCGTCCCCTAGAAACAGATATAATATCCAATCATAATGTCATCTGTGTAACTTTAACCCTATTGATTCGTATTGTCTGATGAAGAAAGAAGAGACGAAAGGAAGGAAGCAATACAAGGAAGGAAGGAAGGAAGGAGGGAAGGATGACAGAAAAAAGGGGAATACAAGGAAGGTAGGTAGGAAAACAAAGAAAGGAAAGAAGGAAGGAAGACAGAAGGAGAGAAAGAACAAAGGGAAAGAAGGATGAACAAGAATTAAGGAAGAAATGAGGAAAAAAAAAGACTTGGTAAAAGAATGATGGATGCAAAGAAGAAAGGAAGAACAACAATTACCTGCAAGGTTTGGACAGAAAGAAGAACAGAGGGGAAAGAAGGAAGAACAGAAATAAAAATTAAGGTAGAAAGAAAGGAAGAAGAAGAAGAAAAAAACCGACTTGACAAAAGAAAGATGGATGCAAAGAAGAACAGGACACGAATAACCTGCAGGGTTTTCCCCATGATTATTTGTTTTGTTTTGTTTTGTGTTTTGTTTTGCAAGTCACACAACTATTTCAGTAATGCAGTGGTGACCCTTTTTTTTCTTTAAAGCTCTTTATGCAATGCTCAAACTGTACTGAGAAGGGAAAGAAAGGGGGGGGGGGGGGGGTGAACAGATAAAGAGGATAATGAGGTGGGAGATGGAGGGAGAGAGGGAGAGAGGGACAGGGAAGGAAGAGAGAGAGAGAGAGAGAGGGATGGGAGAGAGAGAGAGACAGAGAGAGAGAGAGAGAGAGAGAGAGAGGGGGGGGGGAGGACGGACGGACGGACGGACAGACGGACAGACAGACAGGAAGAGACAGAGAGACACAGAGAGAGAGAGAGAGAGAGAGAGAGAGAGAGAGAGAGAGAGGAGAGAGAGGAGAGAGAGAGAGAGACGAGAGAGAGAGAGAGAGAAGGTGGGGAGTTAGAAATGAGGGGAGAAGGAGAGAGAAGGAGAGAGAGAGAGAGAGAGAGAGAGAGAGAGAGAGAGAGAGAGAGAGAGAGAGAGAGAGAGAGAGAGAGAGAGAGAGAGAAGAGAGAGAGAGAGAGAGAGAGAGAGGTGAGAAACAGAGAAAAGGAGAGAACAAAAGGGAGAGGAGAGGGAATAAGAAGGAAGAGGAAGGGGGAAGAGATAAGAGAAAGAAAGGAGACACAGACTGAAAGATGAAGGGGGGGGGAGGCATGGGAAGAAAAAAGAGAGGGAGAGAGGAGAGAGAGAGAGAGAGAGAGAGAGAGAGAGAGAGAGAGAGAGAGAGAGAGAGAGAGACAGACGAAGACAGACAGACAGACAGACAGACAGACAGACAGACAGACAGACAGACAGACAGACAGACAGAGACAGAGAGAGAGAGAAGGTGGGGGAGTTAGAAAGAGAGAGAGAGAGAGAGAGAGAGAGAGAGAGAGAGAGAGAGAGAGAGAGAGAGAGAGAGAGAGAGAGAGAGAGAGAGAGAAGAGAGAGAGAGACAGAGAGAGAGAGACAGACAGACAGACAGACAGACAGAGACAGACAGACACAGACACACAGAGAGACAGAGACAGAGCCAGAAAGAGACAAGAGAGAAGACACACAAAGAGGGGGGGGGGGGGGGGGGGGGGGGCGAGCAAAGACAGGGAGTGGGGGTGGGAGGAGTAAGGTAGGGGTGTTTGGAGGCGCTGACAGGGCAAACAGAGCTAACTGCCAAGCACACATCGTGTGTTTGTCCATCCTCCTCCTCCTGCCTTCTTCCCATCATCAACCCCCCCCCCCTCCTCTCCCCTCCGTTTCCTCCCCCCCCACCACCACCAAGGCTTCTTCTTCCCTCCTTTCCCCCCCCACACACTAACATCCTATCCCTCTCCCACTTTTCAACTTGCTTTCTTTCTCACGTGCCGCTTCACCTGCCTTGTCTGCCCACAAATTTCTGTGTATGTGTGTGGGGGGGGGGGGGGGTTAAATTTATTTATTTATTTATCTATTTTTCTATTGATTCTTTTATATCGAGGATAATGGAATAAGCACTCATACGCTTTTTTTTTTACATCCAATTCCCGTGTGTATGCATTTTTTTTTGGTAAATCGTGTCATTTGTTCCCACCGGCACACAATGGCCTACTCTTACGAAAAGCGGAACATGATTTAACATGTGCGCAAGATGAGGGAGGGAGGGGGAGGGGGGAGGAGGAGAGGAGAGGAGAGAGAGAGAGAGAGAGAGAGAGAGAGAGGAGAGAGAGAGAGAGAGAGAGAGAGAGAGAGAGGAGAGAGAGAGAAGATGCGAATGCGAATAGTTTATTCAGATTTTAGGCCATAGCCCCTTTCTGCACAACTTCTAAAAGACGAGAGAGAGAGAGAGAGAGAGAGAGAGAGAGAGAGGAGAGAGGAGAGAGAGAGAGTGGAGAGGAGAGAGAGAGAGAGAGAGAGAGAGAGAGGGGGGGGGGGGGAGGAGGGGGGGGGGGGGGAAGGGAGGGACAGAGAAACAGAGACAGAGAGAGACAGAGACAGAGAGAGACAGACAGAGAGGGGGGGGGGATCATACAAGCAGCTTTAATTGCAAGTTTTTGCGTGTGTGCATGAGACACTGACACAAACAGTCAGACAGAAACTGTCCCAGCGCCAGGTGCATGCACATTACATACACTGTGTGCGTGGAGCGTGGGCCGCATAAGCTTGTTTGTGTGTGTGCGTGGTGACACATACATAAGCCTTTCAACCCGTCAACAAACCAGTAAAATGTCATTTATGAAGAAAAAAAGGTGACCAAACGGTTTAGACGTTCACCTGCCTACCAAGTAAACCCCGAGGTTCTGGATTCGATTCCCAAACCTCGACCCCTTTCTTCCCAGTTTGACAGGAAAATCGAACTGAATGTCAAGTCTTTCGGCGGAGACTCAAAACCAGTCGGACCGTGTGCTTGTGGATTTTTGCAGGTCAAAAGAACCCACGACAATTGAAAATCAGAAAGAGCTGGGAGGCATCTTACGACTTGTCCTGGCAAACTTGGTAAATTCATTATTTCCAAATGAATCCCGAAGTCGGAATGCGGCTAACCTCAAAGGGTGGGGGAAAATCGGTCGCATTACGCAAAAAATCTCCCATGGTAAACCTCAGAGTTCTGGCCAAGGAACGAAAAAAAATGTCAATAATATTCAGCTCAGAGATCATGGGCCTGGTAAAGGTAAAGGTGTCCCATAACCTGTATGGTCGTAGGGGAGCGAGGTGACAGAGACCTCAGCTTCTCTAGGGGCCAGCATATGAGGGCGGTGCCCATCTCCTCTCCCTCGGAATTCCATTTACAGCTGGGTGAACTGGGGGACTGCACTGAAGCCAACGTGCACAAACGGGCACCCATCCACTTTGTAACCACGCTCGATGCTGCGGAAAGCGAGTGCTCTGACCACTGAACTACCCCGCCTTCATGGGCCTGACGAATGCAAAAAAAAGAAAAATATCAATGGAATGCAAAAGAAAAAAAAGGTTACAGGCCAGAGGGACCAAAGACAGGCAGTGATGTGTAGTAGGCAGGGTCCATAGCCTGGAACAGAGAAGACTGTTCACTGTGTGTGTGCGCGCGCGCGCGTGCGTGCGCGCGCGCGGTGTGTGTGCGTGTGTGTATGTGTGCGGTGGTGTGTGTGTGTGTGTGTGTGTGTGTGTGTGTGTGTGTGTGTGTGTGTGTGAGGGAGAGAGAGAAGGGAGAGAGAGAGATGAGAGAGGAGAGAGGTGAGGAGTGGAGAGAGGAGAGAGAGAAGAGAAGAGAGACACTGTGTGTGTGACACTGTATGTGTGTGTTTATTATTTATTTATTCTTTTATATATCTGTTTATTCTTTTATACTTTTATATCGAGGATAATGGAATAAGCACTCATGTGTTTTTTTTTACATCCAGTCCCCTGTGTGTTGCAGTTTTGTAAATTTTGTCATTTTGTGTGTGTTGCGTGTGCGTGCGTGCGTGACGTTGCGTGGTGCGTGTGCGCGCATCGCATCGTGTGGGGTGTGTGTGTAGTATGTACATCATCCCTTACCTCTGTAGTAGGCCTTGGTGATGGCATCGAACTCCTCCTGGCCGGCCGTGTCCCACAGCATCAGGCGTACGTCCTCTCCCCCCACTCTGCACAGCCACAGACATAGCGTAACGGTAAAGCTGAGCATGGTAGTAGTTAAGCACCCATCAGTCTCGGAAGACTATGGATTGCGTCTAGTCTTCTTTAGAGCGCAAAGCCTGGTGGGTAAATAAGTATGGAGGGCAAGCTGTTACCCATGCAGCAGACCCACCCCCACCCCCCCCCTCTCACGCCACTGGAATGATCATTGGAAAGGCAAGGCCGATACGAATGGTTCCAGTACCGTCG
>CM060322.1:41227688-41254801 GCA_030674155.1 Stramonita haemastoma | reverse complement strand
CAGGAGTCAGTCAGACTAGACAGGCTGGTAAAAAAAAAAAAAGAAGGAATGGACAGACAGACAGACAGATAAGATGACAGAGGCAAACAGACAGTCCAGGAACAGACAGACAGACAGACAAGGTGACAAGAGGCAAACAGACAGCCCAACTGGAAACAAACAGTCAAACTGAATAGGTGGGAATTAAGACCCTCCGAAACCATCCCCAGTTTTAAGATACCCTCATTGCCGAAAAGATTTGTAGGCAAAAAAAGAAAAAAGAAAAAGAAGACGCCTTCTTTTCTCCCCACCAATATAGCACAAGTTTGTCAGCAACTCCCTGCTTAATGGGCTCGCACGGAAAAACACAGGAAGTAAATTCCTTGGCCTCCCTCCCTCCCTCACACGCAACTCTTTAAAGTTCTGCGTGTGTGAGGAGACCTTTAGCTCGAGGCCAAACTACACATTTTGCCATAAAAAAATCATCTAGTCAGCCAAAGGCCTTGTTAGGCAATGTGGGGAAAAAAATCAACGGACAAAAAGAAATCCGAGGGTAAGTGAACGAATTTATAAACAAGGAAGAAATAAGCTAGACAACATTTTGTAGAGGTGCTGTAAGCGAGCATGCACGTAAGTACATGAGTCGGCGTTCTGTGTGTGAATGTGTGCATTTAGACATTGCATGAGTACAAAGCGATTCAAGTCAAGTCAAATGTTTATTTCCAGATGGTACATTGAATAAGGATTGATTTGCTCTCTTTTCATCAAGCCATCTATCTAAAGAAAAAAAACTACAAAAATAAACAACCCCCCCCCCCCCCCCCCAAGAAAAAAAAAAAAAAAACACTAACAAAAAAAAAGGCAATGGGGAAAACATGGTTGATGGTTACATGGTTGAGTGTGTCTATGTGCATGCCTAATGCCACACAAGGCTGTTTTTGATCAAAGAACAGGCGCAGATTTCTGCAGACAGGACCATTCCATTAAGGGTGGAAAAGATCGATTGTTTTCCCATCATAAAGCATTAGCATGAATCAGCAAAACCGCCATAACCTCTAACGTGACACTTCTCCAAGCGTAATCTAACAAGGAATGATTGCTCTTTTTTTTAAGGTCATAAAATGCTGTAGTTTTTCTAGTTTGAGATAAACACGAACATGGACATATGCCTTCAACTTCTAAAATAACTTTGATTACTGTTTATTCAATTTCCACTTCTACTTATTTACACCACACGTTTGCATTAAAAAAAAAAAAAACAACAAAAACCAAACCAGAAGACAGTTTTAAAAAAAAAAAACCAAAACCAAACAAACAAAAATTAACATTGTACTGCCAGAAGCAGGTATAAGCAATTTTCTGTAAGCAACAAAACAAAACAAAACAAAAGGTAGATCTAAAAAATAACTGCATCAATTAACTGAACGAATTTCTGCTACGATATTCGGCCTACCATCTGCAAAACCAACCTAGATTAATCCAGTGATTAGCGACACTTGACTTCAGACCTTATTAAGGTCATACGTCAATGCTAACGTCGTTCTGAATCCTTCTCTTCGCTACTTCTGAACGCAGGCTTACTGTCACTGGAGTACTACTATACAGAATGGAAGGAAGGCCTAAGCCCCCGCTATCAGTGCCAGCATGTAGTCTGTCTTTTGTGTCCACTGCTGGACTGAACGCTCCTAGCGGCTTATGGCGTTCAATGGGGGGGATTAGGGTGATAAGCTTTCAGGAGAATGGTTACCATGCCTCACTGTTGTTACCTCTTGGGCTGGTGGTGATGGAGTGAGTGTTCATAACGCCAGAACGTATAGTAGTTCAGCCAGTACAGTGCCAATGTTTAAACAATTTGCATGTTGAACAGGATATACAGATATTTTGAAAATATATTCGCAGTGCAATGGGTAAGAGTACATAACTGAGCCTTCTACTTTGATTGACACCGATTAAAAAAAATATATTTATTAAAATGCATGCATGCGAAGTTATCACACGCGAAATTTATATCTATACGCTGCCTACCACTTAATCATAAACAGTTTCTGACTTCTCACTTTCACATAATAGTCTGTGAACTGCGAGGTGGAACAGTTGCAAAGGGTTTGGTATCTCTGCCTGCCTGCCAACGCGTCTGTCTATCTGTCCTGCCTGTATCTGTCTGCCTGCCTGCTAACGCGTCCGTCCGTTCTGTCCTGCCTGTCTGCCTACCTGTCTCTCTGCCTTTCAGTCAACATCTTGATCCAGAGCTAATGGCAAAATGAAGCCTAGGCGATGTTTGTGACCAGCAGAACTGGATTATACGGACAGCAGTCAGCAGAGTCTGAAGGGCTGAGTGGTCTGACTGTTCCACCCATCAGGAACACTCGACAACACAGGGCTTAGGCAGGGAGCTGATGATGGACATGCTGGTGACCGGACAGGCAGGCAGACAGACAGGCAGACAGACAGAGATAGACACAGACAGACAGAGAGACAGTGTGTGTGTGTGTGTGTGTGTGTGTGTGTGTGTTGTGTGTGTGTGTGTGTGTGTGGTGTGTGTGTGTGTGCGTGCGTGCGTGCGTGCGTGCGTTTTCAAACAGATAGTAAAAACAACTGTAGTAAACAAGGCAATATGAAGAAAGCAACCAAACACAACAAAACAACAAAAGAATTAGTCAAGCTATAAGTGAACAAACTGAAAATAATTAAACCACATATTGATATCATAATTACAAAAATAAAGACTGAGAGAAAGAAAAAAAGAAATAAAGCAACACAATATATCGAAGTAAAAAAAGGAAGTAAATGTAGGGATATTAAAAAAATAAAATTGATATATAAAAATAAGTAAATAAATAAACATGATACAGACATACAAATAAATAAACATTATAAACACATACAAATGAATTTTAAAAATATATAAATGAATGAATGCCACAAACTGACTCACAGCTTTAAAAACAAAAATGAACACAAAAAAAAACACTTCCATTGAAAATTTAAAAAAGTAAGAACAATCATAGCAGACGACGTCAGCACAGCATAGAACACTGCTCGGTTTACAAAGACGAAAGCTAGACAAAAAGACCCTCATGGGGTCCATTTCAGACGACAAATTGCTTTTCTACAGATCAAAGCCTCACAAAAGTATACAAAACATTGAAGCAAACCAAACAGAGAGGTTAACATACTACTGTCGCTGAATCGCTTCAGCTTCAAAATGGTAAAAACACCCTTCCCCGATTTTTGGTCTATACTTGCCTTCAGCTTTGTTTCGTTTGTTCGTTTGGTTGGGTGGTTAGTTGGTTGGGTGGGTGGTGGTGGTGGTGTTTCTTTTTTCTTCTCTCGTTTGTTTGGGGTGTTTTGTTGGTGGAGCTGGGGTTTTTTGTTGTTTTTTTTATAGCTTTTTTTAAATTTTTAATAGCTGTTTTTGTTTTTGTTGTTGTCGTTTTTGAAACTCTCTTGATACTTTTTAACCTTTATGATCACCTTATTGTATTATGCTGCCTTGTACTTCTTTTCTGGGTTTTTTTGTGGTTTGTTCAGCTTTTAATTCGCGGCAGGCAATGGAAGTACTATAGAAGCAGTTGTGATTGATGGCTTCTCTCCCCCCCCCCCCCTCTCTCTCTCTCTCTCTTCTCTCTCCGTTCTCGCCAAATACAGAGAGAAATGCAGTGGAGAGAGAGAGAGAGAGAGAGAGAGAGAGAGAGAGAGAGAGAGAGAGAGGAGAGAGAGAGAGAGAAGGAGAGAGAGAGAGAGAGAGAGAGAGAGAGAGAGAGAGAGAGAGAAGGGAGAGAAATGACAGAGAGAAGGGAGGGGTGAGAGAGACAGAGATAGACAGATACAGAGACAGACAGAGAGGCAGAAACAGACAGACAGACACAGAGAATTCTATACGCTTCACTACTTCGTATTTTCGTTTCTTTTCCTTTCTTTCTTTCTGTCTTTTCATGCAGAGAAAACCATTAGTTTCCCTTCAATCACACGTCATAAACAATGGATAGAGGGGAGATATCCTTTCGTTCCCCTCCTCCACTTAGTGGCGTGCAGCCTACATACCCTACAGCATTGGGCTTTCAATTCATTCATTGCTGAATCGATCTACACGTCTCTCTCTTCTCTTTCTCTCTCTCTCTCTCTCTCTCTCTCTCTCTCTCTCTCTCTCTCTCTCTCTCTTCTCTCTCTCTCTCTCTCTCTCTCTGTGAACACGACTGTGCCATGTATGCCTGTTTGTTTGTCTAGTTCAGTTGTTCAGTTTATCCTACCTGGGTGCCATAATACGCTGTCTAGGAATGCCAGTCAATATTGTCCTTGCCTCGGCGGTATTGCCTGGCTTTTTGGGGGGCGAAGTCGCCCATTGGTTAAAGAGCCTAACCTTCGTAATCTGTTACAAACTGACAGCGCGGTACGGTTCGAGTCTTCGCTTGACGTGTTTGTTTGGAAAGATTCTTTTGCTGGAGTAAACATTGGGTTTTTTGTTTTGTTCTTTTTTGTTTGTTTGTTTGTTTGGTTTGGTTCTGTCTTCGGTTAGTTAGAGCTCCGAGGTTCACCAAGAGTGAGATTTTTGCGTATGCAACTGTTTGTACCCACCATAAAGGTAGCTGCATTCCGACTGCCAGGATAGGACCTGGCTTTGGGGCGGGGGTAGCTTACTGGTTAAAGCGCCAAACATCTGTGTGGCATACAGTAAAAATGAGAGAGAGAGAGAGAGAGAGAGAGAGAGAGAGAGAGAGAGAGAGAGAGAGAGAGAGAGAGAGAGAGAGAGAGAGAGAGAGAGAGAGAGAGAATTTTGTCATCTGTTCCTACCGACACAAAAGGGGCCAACTCTTCTGAAATGAGGAACGGGCTTGTTTTTTTTTTAAACATGTATGCAAGCATGAGGTGCTTATTCATTACTCTCCCTATCAAAGATATTTTTAAAGATTAAAAAAAACCCTATGAACTCATTGTCTATCACAAACCAGAATGTGACCAGACGATTTTCTGAAAGGCTTAGTAGCTTTTGATGTTGAAGCAGTTTTAATGGTTCAGAGATTACTGCGAGAGATCCGTTGTTCGATTCTAGACCTGTAGTTCCCTCGTCAGTTCCACAGGAATACTAGCCCTACTTTGGGTGCTAATATTCCGGGCGAGACCCCCCCCCCCCCCCCCCCCCCCCCCACAAAAAGCAGGACAAAGTTTGCTAGGACACTAAAATTAACGCATTACATGGGTTTTACGGGGAAGGGGGTTATCTTAAACCTGCCACATTCCCTGGCCAACTCAGAGCTAAACTCCAGATTGTCCTCAGAGATAATAGAAAGAAAAGGAACCTCCGAGGTCTCTCTCTCTCTCTCTCTCTCTCTCTCTCTCTCGGGTGAGAAGTGATCATGGCATGAAGAAGTTGATGGGGTCAGAAGCTCTGTCATAAATTGCTAATTAAGCCAATTAGCACCAAAGTAAGACATTTGATATAGGTACCACAGTGACTGTGACAGTTTTCCTGATCATGCGATGTCAGTTTTGTCATGGAGGACAACATGTGGAGTTTTTTATTGGACATTTCATAATTTCATGCTGGAAAGAATATATATAGTATATTCAATCCATCAACACAAGCCCATGCGCATTACGCTTTGTTTACCAGTGAGCTTAGCCCGCACTTGTCTTGCTGTTTTTCTGCTGTTGACTTTGTGCTCACACACTTTGCCAACCTCAGTTGCAGCTGATGGGTGGACGGAACTTGAAAAGATGAACAGCTATCAAAGACAAACTGCCACTGTCACAGATAGTTTTGCTTGGGTGAAGATGCTTGCAGTGACTCTGAGACTGAGCATGATAAAACAAGCTGTGTTTTTGTGGCCGGAAGCAAAGGAGACTGTACATTTATGTGACACTAATTCAGATGGAGAGCTTGAAGCAAACAGTGACTGTCTTTGAGATGGTGTTCCTTGTGAGATTTCTCCTGGCATGTGGGGACATCGAAGCAAATCCAGGACCAACACAACATGACATTGTTCGAAGGTTAGTGCAAAATGAGCTACTGTTGGCTAGTGTCACTCAGGAGCAAAACAAAGCACTTCAACGTGAAAAAACACTCACAGAAAACATTAATTTCTTGAAGGAAGAAGTTAATCGCCTTGAGCTTTAGTGAGGAAAAACAATCTCAAATTCTTAGGCTTACATGAAGGCCCTAGTGACTCGCAAGAGATGTGTGCGCAGAAACTAGTTGACTTACTCAATGAAGCAGGACATTTTTCAGTACCATTCTCCACCACTGACATCCAAGAAACAAACAGAATCAAGGGAGGGGGGCGGACTGGCCCTCGACCATTGATAGTACGGTTTTCCCAGTGGAGGGACAAAGTGGGAATCCTTCAAGACAGATCCCTGCGTGACAACCTGAGATCACATGGAATCCGTGTGGCAAACGATCTCACACGACAGCAGTCAGCACAGCTAGCCGACCTACGGAAACAAGGTGTTCATGGATATTTCATCAATGGCAAGCTCAAAACGACGCATGGTGCACGAGGTAGGAATTTCCTTTCAACACCCTTGAACAGACAAAGTGTTTCCCCAAACTCCATCATCAGGAGCAACACAGACAAAAAGCAGCAACCTGCACCATGAAGGAATGTATAGCAGCAGACACCCCATGGGCCCCAACACAGAGAGTCACAGGATAGATTGTGAAGTCGAAAGTTTTCTGGGTGACAATGGTCCCCCCTATCCAGCTGACCTGACCAGTGCCGCCATGACTCCACGCCCTGCAGTGAATGCAGACTTCAAAGACAGAGCCTTCAGTGCACTGTACGAACCTGTATCCAGCACGGAGTGCTTCTCTGATGACACAGTCTCTGCCTCTGCTGCCTCTACTGGAAGTGAGACTGGTGATACTGGCTCAAACTATTCAGAACCAGATTTTGAAGAGATGAGCATGGTGACGTGGAAAACAGCAGAAGATGAGATGCCAGAGGAATCAGACCAGGAATTAGATCCGAATCTCATGTGTGCTGATCTCGGTAGGGCCCATCTCAACATGGAAAGTGGACTTGCAGATCAACAGCATCAACAGGAAAATCCTTGTGCACACTGTAGACCATCACAGACAAGTGTTCTTACAAACCAACCACAGGCAGGGAATGATTTCCACGTGTGCCAGGGACAGTGTCAGGAACATACCTTCAAACAAATAAGCCATCCGTTTGCAGCAGCTGATATGGACTTCTTCCAATGTCAGAAGACTGCCCACCAAGACCCTTGTCAGCCCACAGGAGCTGTTTTTCTGCTGACCAGATACATCCAGGGAAGGGTGTTCTCCCTCTCTCCGGCAAGTATCGCACTCAACCAAAAACAAGTCAACAGTGCCAAGAGACTCATGCAGAGTGGAAACATCCCCAAACCAGGCAACCCATGAGCCATCCACAGACCAGAGTGAGAAAGACCCATGTCCCAGGCAGATGTCTACCCAAACCATAGCCAACCCCAGGATATTCCCGTACCAGATCACCCCCATGGTGTCCTGGACTTGGAGAATGGGATCCAGAACTTGTTCACCTGGAGCAGAATCATTCCTTGGGTCGTCTACATGCCGGGACAGAGAAGAGTCAGCCTATGGAGGAGACCCCCCAAGACCAGAGCCAATCTCTTTCCAAGCCGGGAGAGAGACAGCTTCAGAATGGTGTTACTGCAAACAAACATCAACCCCAAGCCAGACAAGCCACAGGTAGCTTTGTGGAGAGAATGCCTAAAAAACAAGTGTCAAGGAGTGCCTCTCAAAGCCAGAACCAGCAATGCAGTGGGTCAGAGAAAGACCAATCCAAGAAAGGTACTCTACCAAGCCAATCCCAATGCCAAGCTAAATCAGGAAACCAGCTCAAGGGAAGACTGGCACAAGCCAACACCAGTGCCGAGGAAGGACAGGAGGAAGCCATATTAGCAAACAAGCTTGTTCAAGTCAGTACTGGACACAAGCTGGTGCAATTACAAGCTATCAACAGGAGAACTGTCCTGGTGTGATAGGCCATTCACACACCAGACCTGAAATGAGTCTGCCCAAAAGTAACTGCAGAAGAAAAACATCAATTCTTCACCAGGCCAGGAAGGAACCAGCCCCCTGGAGGATGCTCCACCAGGTCAGCTTGAGGCCAGACCAGGGAGAAGCCAGCCAGAAGAATACTGTCCCCAATCCAAACCAGGGTGTAGCCAGTCTAGAGAGGGCGCCCGGTGTACCAGAGAAAGCTTCAAGCCAGACAAGGAGAAGGTTGGTCCCAAAAGATGACACATCAAAGTGGAGCCTGCCGGTGTCCAGTCCAAGGAGCTGCAAGTCACAGGAGGGTGTTCTGCCCAGTCCAAGGAGCCACAGGTCACGGGAGGGTGTTCTGCCCAGTCCAAGGAGCCACAAGTCACGGGGGTGTTCTGCCCAGTCCAAGGAGCCACAAGTCACAGGAGGGTGTTCTGCCCAGTCCAAGGAGCCACAAGTCACGGGAGGGTGTTCTGCCCAGTCCAAGGAGCCACAAGTCACGGGAGGGTGTTCTGCCCAGTCCAAGCCACCTCAGAACTGAGGCAGGGGGGTGGGGTTCCAGGACAGTGTTTTGCAATACCAGGACTTTTTACACTCCATCATGGAGGAAGTTACCAAGGGAAGGTGCCTCACTGAGTCAGCCTCATGGAAGACACGGGGAAGAAGACCCTGTGAAGGCATCCCATCAAACCAGAAGCAGACCCACACCAAACAGAGAAGAGGGCAACTTATGAAAGATGTTCTGATGGGACAAAACCAGACACATGCTAATGCCAGGTGAACTCCAGCCCAGTGAGGTTGTTTCTTCAGACCAAAGACACCCTGATGCCAGTTTAAAAGCAAAGCCTACCCCAGAAGGATGCATTTTCAGGTCGCAGTTTTCCCATGCCCAAGCCAAAAAGGAGCCAGACAATGGAATGTATCCCTCCAGACCAATATCAGCCCCAGCGTCATCACTACATGGCATCAAGGAAATCTCAACCCAAAGAAGGCAGTTTTCTAGACCAGAATCAATGCCAACTTGGGCTAGGAATGAACCAAGAAAGAGAAGGTTCCAGTCAGAAAAGGCATCAACCCCAGATCAACTTTCCAACCCAGAGCCAACTCCAGACAGGGACAATGACAACCGGATCTTACTGCACCGTGAACACAAATCAGGGCCCTGATGGTACGTGTCGGACACAGAGCCAACCCCCATGATGAGCATGAAAGGGAGCAGCACATGGAAGGTGTACTACTAGACCCGCCTTGGGCTGAACCATCTCAGCAGCAACTGCAAGAGAAAACAGCAATGGACCGGTCCACAGAGGTGGACTCACTGGAAAAGGACCAGTTGTGGGAGCATGCTTGCATAGGACAAGACCAGCTACAAAGAAGGACTTTGACCAGCCAGCAAAGCCCCACAGCAGTGCCTCCTCAGATCTGGACCAGCGCAAGGAAGACCCCACAACTAGCCATTGTCTACGGGATAAACAGACTTTGCCTGATCAAACGCCACCATTCTCTGCGTTCCCCAGTGACCGTACCTTTTCTGTCACTAATCCAGTGCTTATGATGGAAAGGCCGCACAAGAAAAGACAACGCCAGGATCTCAGCCATCTGATGTCCAAGCTGACTACGCACACGAACCAGCCAGAACGCAATTACCAGTATGTCCAGGGAACAACACATACAGTGAAGCAGTCAGATGCGTGCCCTCGACCAGAGACACAGAGGGTGAGGTGCCTGAGCCAGCTGAAGATGCTCCGGACCCAGTCTGCCAGCCATCAAGGAACAAAAGCCCTGACGTAGCCACATCAACACTGAATGCCATGGCAACTACCTTTTCACCAAGACAGATGCGTTGTCAACGTGCTTGTACTTACAAGCAACCTGGTATCCAGTCCTGGCTAGCGCCCAAAGCAAACACAAGTGCGAAAAAAGTTGGTAAAAGAACAAAAAGAAATCTGACCAATGTCACAAGAAAGACTACTGCTGCAGGAGCTAAAAGATAGGATGGAGGTCAAGGCCCAATGCGTGCTGAAGTAGCTTCCATTTCTTTTTTGTCTTATAATATTGGAGGACTCACCTCAAAGCTTAATGATGCTGATTTTATTCAATATGTAAATAAGTTTGACTTTGTATGTCTCGTGGAAACATTTGTTTCCGATGTTACAACAAATGTATTTTCAAATTTTGTAATGTATGTTTCGCCTGCAACTAAGGTAGGAAACTTAGGCAGAAAGTCTGGTGGTGTAATAGTTTTGGTTAAAAAGGCCTTTCAAAACTTTGTTGAAAGAGTTGAGTTTAATAGTAACAATATTATTATTCTAAAACTTTCAAAAAAATTGTGTGAAAGTGATCATAACATTTTTCTTGTGTTTTTGTATTTGCCACCTATAAACTCACCTTACTATACAGTTACTGACTTTAATGATGGTATTGAAATTCTTGAGTCATGCCTGCTCCAGATTATTGAGCACAATCAGGATGCTGCATTTATTATTTTCTGGCGATTTTAATGCCAGAACGGCAAACAATCAGCCAATCGAAAAGCAGTCTTTTTTATACCTCCAAACAATGGAAAGATGATCTAGATACAGTACAATACAGAAATTCCCAAGACCAGGGAGAGAACGATTTTGGTAGAAGGCTGTTAGATTTATGCTCTTTTTATGAACTGTGTTTTCTTAATGGTAATTGTCAAGGGGACGAACAAGGTCATTATACATTTATTTCTAGCATGGGCAGTAGCGTAATAGATTATTTCATTATATCACGTGCGATTTTTGATTTGGCAATGAACATGGAATGTTGGAGAACAGATTTACTCACAACATATGCCAATAACATGTAACATTAGGAGCAGGAATGTTCCTGTTTCTCATTCTCCAAGCACCCAAAACATTGTTATAGAGAAGCTTGTATGGGATATTGGGAAATTTGATGTATTTAAACAGAACATCTTAAAATGTAAAGATAAGCTTGCGCTAGCGGCAACGTTTGTCAGTTTCTAGTATCAATGAAGCAGTAAGTATGTTTACATCAGTTATGGTAGAAGCTTCATCTTGCATGCAAAAGAAAGTTATAATTACTGACCAGAGACCAAAACAGAAATGGTTTGACAAAGAATGCAGAAAGGCTAAGATAATCACTAAACAATCACTTAGAAAGTATAGAACAATTTATTGTGATGGAAATAAAAATGACTATCTTGTAAAGAGAAAAGAGTATAAAGAGTTGCTAAGAAGAAAATCTGAGGCCTACAAAAAATGATATGAAAAATAAGATAATGAATAGTATGCATGATCCCAAAACTTTCTGGTCTACTTTAAAGTCAATTTCTTCAAAAAGAAATAAGAAAAGAAATATCATATCTAAAGAAGATTGGCTGAAGCATTTTGCAACAGTATCGGATGCAACAACAGGCAGCCCTCAAAGCAAACAAAAATGCAGGATGGATGTGACCAGAGTGCAGATTTTAATTTACAGTTGAATAGAGAGATTGAGGCTGATGAGGTTTTAGCGGCTATTAGGCATTTGAAATGTAATAAAGCTGGTGGTCCGGACACTCTGATTCCAGAAGTGTTCATTTACTCTGCTGAGGCCATAGCACCTTTTCTAACCACTGTATTTAATCAAGCCTTTGTTACTGGGCAGTTTCCTAATTTGTGGACAGAAGCAATTATTTAGCCACTCCATAAAAAGGAAACATAAATGAACCAAATAATTATCGGGGAATATCCCTTTTAAATATAGTAGTAAGTTGTACAGCTATGTACTTAACAAGCGCCTGGTTACATGGATAGAAGAGAATGAAAGTATAGGGGAAGAACAAGCAGGTTTTAGAAAGGACCACTCTACAATCGATCATGTATTTACTCTTTTTGCAGTTATCCAAAAATTCCTTGCACAGAACAAAAAGCTGTATGTTGCTTTTATTGATTTTAAAAAAGCATTTGACTTCATTTCGCATGCAAAGCTTTGGCCTATTCTCCTAAAACATGGTCTCAGTGGTAGAATGTTTTATGCAATCCAGAGCATGTACCAGATTGTGAAATATCGTATCAGGTGTAGTAATGGTGAAGGTGTGACTGATTTTTTGTATTCGCAGAAGGGCCTAAAGCAAGGGGAAATAACCAGCCCTTTACTATTTTCACTACTTATAAACGAATTAGCTGAGGATGTTCTTAACAAGGGAAAGCATGGTGCCCAAATGTTTCCAGATGTTTATGAACTAATCATCTTACTGTTTGCAGATGACGTTGCACTCATTTCATTTACACCTGTAGGTCTCCAACATCAGTTGAACTTGCTAGCAGATAATGCAGATAAACTTGAACTCACAGTAAATCTAGAAAAGTCAAATATTGTTGTCTTCAGAAATGGTGGCTACATTGCCAGCCGGGAAAGATGGTTATACAAGAACAAAGAAATGAAAATTGTTAACGCATATAACTACCTGGGGATATGGCTTAGTACTCGACTGTCCTTTTCACATTCACTGAATAAACAAATTGCAAAAGGTAAGGCAGGAGTCATTGAAATTTTTAAAAGTATGTGGGCCCTAGGTGAAATTACACCACCTATTGTGTTCAAATTATTTGACTCCCAAATAAAACCTATGCTTCTTTATGGGTCTGAGCTATGGGGAACACAAAACGAACGCTGTATCGAAACAGTACATTTGTTTATGCTTAAAAAGCTACTGAATGTTTCGTCTAAAACACCTAATGACATGGTCTATAGTGAAACTGGTAGACAACCTATATGGATAGATGCAAAAGTAAGTACAATTCGATTCTGGATCCGTCTCACTAGAATGGAAAATGAAAGACTGCCACGAAAGGCTTACAACATGCTCCTTAATATTAACGATAATCGCAAGGGCAACTGGGTCTCAGATGTTGAAAAGAATTTGTGTATCTTTGGATTTGGTTTTGTTTGGCTAAATCAGGGGGGGGAACATGTGAAATGGTTTCTACGTGTGTATAAAGAACGTTTGTCTGATTGCTGGAAGCAAGGATGCCATGAGCGAATCATGGAGCGTGGCAGATATTCTGTGTATAGATTGTTTAAAAACAGATTTATCTATTGAACCATATTTCGACTGTATAAAAAACAAAAAGATTCGAGACTCTTTGATTCGTTTCAGGCTTGGTATATCTGACATCAATATTCATAAGCAACGTTTCACAAATGACCTCATCCCGAACCTGTCCTGTCCCATGTGTAACTGTCGATTGGAAGATGAGGTACATTTTTTGTTTATGTGTAAAGCTACGGAGGATTTGACACAGAAATATTTGTCATTTGTCAATGAGAAGAAATTTGGAAAGCAATCCTTGGGCATTTTAAGTGACACCGAACATTTATATAATGTTGCTAGATACATCTATCATGGTTTGAAACGCAGATGTACCATACAGTAAATGCATTATATGGCTACAGTTGTATAAAGACTATGGTTGATAATGTCAAATTAATATTTTTGATTGAAGACCTTAGCAGATACAATATTATGTTATGAAGAATTGGGTTGGTGGCCTCTTCCATTCATATACTACCAGCGAGATCATAGTTATTGCAGTAGGCTATGTGATGTATGCCTAGATTTATGTCGTAATGGGTGTGTGTGGTGTGTTTGTGCATCTTTGTGTGTAGGGAAGGGGGGGGGGGGGGGGGGGGGGGGCGATTTTTGGTGCTTTGATAAGAGCTGTAGGCTTACGTCATTAAATCATTTCAGTCTTCAGTCTTCAGTCAGTCTTCAGTCTTCAGTCTCTCTCTCTCTCTCTCTCTCTCTCTCCTCTCTCTCTCTCTCTCTCTCGCAGCTCTCTCAGCTGCGTGCTCAATGGCAGAATTATGGTGATTAGTCTTCATGGCACACAGGGAGAGGGTCATGTCAAAAGAATCTTATCACGCCCCAAATCTCCCCCGGTAGACTGGTCATAGGGTAATCATAGCCCACGACAATCACTGGCTACCTACCTACTCGCCATTGAAGAGCGGTCAACAAACGGCTCAAAGAGTCTACAAACGGCTCAAGTAGTCAACAAACGGCTTAAGCGGGGGATTGGATAGACTCCTTAAGGGGCGGTAACTGTATTGACCAACTGTGCAGGTGTTCCACTATTTCTGCTTTCAGTGTCAGGCATTTGTTGTGACAGAAAACTCTTTGCAGGGGTACAAAGGAGTACTTTCTTTTGGGCAGGAAAATGGTTGGTTGACGACACTTACCGGTCACTTGAGACAGCTGCCATGCGCGATAGAAAATTTGGGTAATCTGTATGTGTGTGTGTGTGTGTGTGTGTGTGTGTGTGTGTGTGTGTGTGTGTGTGTGTGTGTGTGTGAGATATCAGACTTCTGGAACTTTTGGACCAAACTATCATATATGCTGAAACGTCTTGTCTATAGACATCAACAACAACAACCCCCCTCCAAAAAACAAAAAACAAAACAAAACTAAAAACGAACCCAAACCATGTATTCAGCATTACATGGAGCATGTCCAGTCTCACTCCCAAAGAAAAAAAACAACAACAAAATCTTAATCCATGCTACCTGGCTGTACTTGTATAATTATATACTTCAGAGGCAATGAAAAAAAACTTAATTATCTCTCAGAAAAAATTACGTGCGTTACAAGCCATATAATCAAAACAGTAAACATCGAAAACATGTTCTTACAAAAAAAAAAAAAAAAAACACAGCACAGTATCCAGTTATTTTTTTATGCTTGCTTTCCAAGCCTTTCGTGCAGCCAAAAGGTAATGATTTGGACATAAAAGCCCTTTCCTTTTCCACATTGATTTTTCTGGAGAAATGAGTGACAATGACACCACTTGTTCCCCTGTGACGGCTTGCTCAGTGACGACGATGAAAAGACATTCAGCTGATCCCGCATCGTCTGTCTGTCTGTCTGTCGTCTCTCCGTGGTTTTTTTACATGATCACACTCTGTGTCTCCCTGTATGTTTGTCTGAGCGAGTGGACGTCATGTGTCTGTATCCACTTGATTTTCATTGCCAAAACGGCAATAACATAAGATTGTATAGGATGGACACACTTTGATGATGATGATGATGATGATGATGATAATTATAATAATAATAATAGTTGATAATGATCATGATATATGGGATTTATATAGCGCTGAATCTTGTAAAGCAAAAAAACTGGAAGTGCACGCATTCAAATTATTTACACGTATGCAGCTTTCCACACACATATTCACACACAACACACACACACACACACACACACACACACACACACACACACACACACACACACACACACACACGCGCGCGCGCGCGCACGCACGCACGCATGCGCGCGCGCGATATAAGGCAGTGGAGATAAAGGAGGCTGCTGAGAAGAAGGGACAGATATGAGGGAAAAGTCTCAGGTAGGAAATAAGTTGCGTTTTGAGGCTGGGTTTGAAAGCTTCAAATGTAATTTTTTGAGGGAGGTCATTCCAGGTGGATGGACCAGAAACAGAGAAAAAGTGACAGCAACAGGGGTTTGCTTGAATCTGGGTGTTTCTTCTAGGACAATTCTTGCTGCCGTGGATTCTTTCACCGGCATAATTATTATCTAATTATATTGCACACGAGACCTCTGATTGTCGCCTCATCTCATCCAAAATGCTAGCATCCACCCAGTCACTCGTGATCTAGTGGACAGGGGAAAATCCTGGTGCAAAGGTCTCTGACATTCTATTCGCTGGCTTCCATACTGGGTAACCAAAGAGATTGCCCCCAGTCACCCCACAGCGGTATTCGTTTATGACTCTCCACAACAGTCTAAATACGGTAACTTTTCTTCACAGTTCAACTTCACCTGCACTAAAACTCTTTGCCTTGCACTTCTATCTTTCAACAAGCTACAGGCATAAAACCCCCCATAGAAATGTCCACATTCCTGACCTACTAGCACACATGGATAATTAATCAATATCCCCTCGATCATACCACAATGCATGTCCCCTTTTGTCCCCTCTGCCATATCATGGAAGCCTACCTACCGCACCCCACTCCACTGTCACTTAATCGATGAATCGATCTGCTGCTCTGTTAGGCCCATACTGTGCTAGCTCAGTAGCTGTCTCTCTCTCTTGTTGGCGTTAAGCTGCTGATCTGGTGGCGAAGACGTCTAGGCGGCAGTGTCAATGTTGTGTTTTCATTCTCTCCGCTCTGTCCCCTACCCAAGAGGTGCGCCGATTTCAGACAGGCAAAGCTTATGGTGTTGACCGATTTTCCACACTCCATGTCGTTCTTTAGTTTCTTACTGGAGGTTTTTAGCTCTCTAGAGAGCTAGTAGGGTCAATTGGTGTCACATAGTTCGTGTCCTGGTAGAGGTTTGGTGTACAGTGTTACACAGTTCCTTATGCTGGTAGAGGTTTGGTGTACATGGTCACGCGGTTCCTTGCTCAGTTAGTGTTACAGGTTTGGCGTACAGTGTCACGTAGTTCCTTATGCTGGTAGAGGTTTGGCGTCCAGTGTCACACAGTTCCTTGCTCTGTTAATGTTAGAGGTTCGGCGTACAGTGTCACACTTCCTTGCTCTTTTAATGTTAGCATTTTGGTATACAGTGTCACACAGTTCCTTGCTCTGTTAATTTTAGAGGTTTGGCGTATGGTGTCACACAGTTCCTTGCTCTGTTAATGTTAGAGGTTTGGCATATGGTGTCACACAGTTCCTTATGCTGGTAGAGGTTTGGCGTATGGTGTCACACAGTTCCTTATGCTGGTAGAGGTTTGGCGTATGGTGTCACACAGTTCCTTGCTCTGTTAATGTTAGAGGTTTGGCGTATGGTGTCACACAGTTCCTTATGCTGGTAGAGGTTTGGCGTATGGTGTCACACAGTTCCTTATGCTGGTAGAGGTTTGGCGTATGGTGTCACACAGTTCCTTATGCTGGTAGAGGTTTGGTGTCCAGTGTCACACAGTTCCTTGCTCTGTTAAAGATAGTGGTCTGGCGTACAATCAGCGGTTCAGTTTGAAACTTTTAGCGGGGATTTTGAGATAGGAAGTTGTTTTAACCTGCTTCCGAGGCAGACAGTACCTAGTTTTCTCAAAGAATTTTTGTTTTGCTGATGCTGTGACTGCTGTTGCCGCTGCTTAATGCTGCTGTTTTCTGCCTGGAATAGGTTCACTTGACCTTTTCAACTTAAACTGAGTTCCACCTGCCTGCCAAGCTTTTACGATATATCCCAAAGCCCTTAGCTCCCACCCTTCCTCCTCCACACACAAACATTATTCACACACAAATACACAAGAATCTAATTTCCCCAATGACCTTAAGAAGTCGGTGTCAGTGGTACCGGTAGGCAATATATATACCACATTCCTGGCCCGGAAACAAAAACTCGATTGAAGTCAGTCTATGGGTTCTGTTCACACGGCATATTTTCTTATGTGTCAGTAGTTCCTCTGTGTATGTTCAATCCTCCTGAGGTCAGATAGGTGTGACGTCACATGAGATACCCACATTCTCCCCTTTGTCTACAGAAACAGCTGATCACTGCCCAAGTAAAAAAACAAAACAAAACAACAACAAAAAACCTAGAGAGTTGATATTGGCCAGCTTTTCAATGGAAGAGAAAAGTGTCTACATCTTTCCCCCGCTGTAACAATTTTTAAAAAAAGGTGAGTGCTGAAGCTGACGTCACACCAACCGGACTTCAGGAGGACTGGACATGTACCATGTGGTGTTTTGTTGTCGTTGTTGTCTGTTTAGTTTTGTTGTTGGTTGTTTAGCTTTAGTTTACTTTTTATTCTTTTTGTAGATCTATGTCTTAGTTGTATGCCAATTATGGCACATCATCTCTCCCCCCTCCCCCCCCCCCCTTTAGTACTTCACATGTCTGGTTAAAAGCAACAAACAAAAAACAGTCACACACACACACACACACACACACACACACACACACACACACACACACACACACACACACACAACTTATACAACAAAAAATGATCACATTTTTCTACAACTCCGATTATATCCGGTGATCACCAACTGAAAAGGTAACTAAACAGATCGGTAACAAACAGACCTTTGTGCGAAGAGCTCCAATTGACAGAGGGCGGAATTAGATCTATGGCATTTTTTTTCCTCCGTTGGACCGATCTGCCAACTGTTGAAACGATTTAAGTGGCACTCAGTGGTTTGGATGTGTACCGTTGGGATTAACACTAGCAGAGCAATGACTTAACCGGTGCCACTGTTGGGGTGTCAACGTGAGAGGGAGGGAGGGATGGCGCGAGGAAGTAAAGTGGGTGGGGTAGAGGTAGAGGGGTGGGGGTGGGAGTATTTTTTGTGCTTAGTGTGGGGTCGCAAATAGGGTCTTGGGAAAAACTCTACAGGACGAAGACCTTGGAGGATTAAAGAAGATTCAATTACTTGCTACACAATCCTATTTTGTTCATTTGTTCGTTCATTCATTCATTCATTTATTCATTCATTACAGTCATTTATTTACTCTTTTGTTCGTTATTTCCTTCTTTTATTATTTTTATTTATTTATTCATTCATTCATTTCTTCCATGTTTACGGCCGGTGAAAACTTGTCTCTCCCATCCAACCCGTCACTTCAACATGGCAGCTAAAACGACATCACTTCTCCCTGCCCAAAAGATTACCAGAATTTTATATATATATATATATATATATATATATATATATATATATATATATATATATATATATATATATATATATATCCTATAACTATTTATTTCATAAATAAAAATGATGCGACATCCCTATCCAAAAGGTGGCAAAAACTACCAACTACCCTAGAACTGAATAAAGGAAAATTACATCATATCTCCGCCCAAAAGGTGGAGAAACTTCTAGCTGTCACCAAGAACTATCTGCCATAAGTTCAGTGACGTCACCACATCACCCTGTTACCATCCTAGGGAGGGGGGGGGGGGGATAGCTACTAGAGTAGTGAATAGTTGTTAAGCACATTGTAAGCTGGTTGTTGCTATGCTGGTGACGAATCTCTATAACTGTAATCATATATATATATCTTCGTCTGACAGCCATGGCATAATCTCATAGCAGCTGCCCAAGACACAGCTAAGCCCCAACGGCTACATTATGACTGATAGATACACTGTCAGAGGAGGACAACTTCGAGGAAACTAGCTCCCAAAACTAATGACCATGAACCAATGCATACTGTCGAAAATAGACAAGCAAAAAATCCCCAAACCAAAAAAATACCCCCCCCCAAAAAAAAAACAACAACCCCAACTCCAAACAAACAAAAAAAACCCAAGAAAACAATACTGACCAGTCAGAAAAATACAAAAGAAAGCTTAGAAAAAAGAAGAAGAAAGAAATGCAAACGACCACCCTCTCACCCAAAAAACAGCAACAACCAACCAACCAACCAACCAACCAAAACACACAACCGCGCGCGAGCACACACACACACACAGTGACACACACACAGTGACACACACACACACACACACACACACACACACACACACACACACACACACACACATATATATATATATATATATATATATATATATATATATATATATATATATATATATATATATATATATATATATAAGCCGCTGTAGTCTGGTGGTTAGGGAGTTGGACTCGTAATCTAAAGGTTGCGGGTTCGATCCCAGCTTTCGGCTATGGCGTTGTGCCCTTGGAAAAGGCACTTTACGGCTATTTTCTCACCCCACCCACGTGTAAGAGGGGTACCAAACTTGTGTTGGGGGTTAACCCTGCGATAGACTGGCGTCCTATCCAGGGGGGAGTCTATGACTCTCAGTCGCTTAACGCCACAGAAACCGGGATAAGCACCGGCCTGATGAGCCTTAGGCTCGGGACAGACTTTAACTATATATATATATACCACCACCACCACCACCACCACCAAAAATCCAAACGAAAAATAGAACCCAATTAAACAACAAAACAAAACAAAAAAAGCAACAAGAAAACCCCACAGAAAACACAAACAAGCACAAACCGAAAGAAGCACACTATATTATACGAACAAATTTTGCAAACGTATTCTTGCCGGAAGTGTGACCCGAATGTGTACCCCAAGAAATCTGCCGTGATTGTTATGTAATGGTACACAATATAACAACTCGTTAACACACACACAATGGTACACAATATAACAACTCGTTCACACACACACACACACACACACACACACACACACACACACACACACACACACACACAACAGAGACAAGACAGACAGGCAGGTAGACAGACAGACAGCTGGACAGACACAGACAGGCACAGACACAGAAAGAAGCGAGAGCGTCATCCATCAATCACTCCCCCCCCCCCCCCCCCTACACCTGTACAACCATGTAATATACATACAACACAAGAGCTTGTGGCTAAAGTCAACACAGAGAAAAACAATAGCTGACGTTATCTCCGCTATGATCCACACAACTTCAGCAGTAGCGCCAAGAATACACACAGACCTGTTTAGTTTTAGCACACAAGTTAGTGCCTGCCTACTCGATCGCCCATTCCCAGTTATATAGCTCAGAAAACAAACCACAGCTGCTGTATGCATTGTTGATAACGGACTCGTATACATGTATACATGTTCGTCCAGATATCAGGGACGTGTCTTTGGTTCTGTTTATGATGATTTAAATGGTTTCGTATTATAAATGTATTTCCATGTACCGAATAGGTTTTATTTCTGGAATAAAGAATTTTGACTTTACTTGTTTTTCAAGAGTGAAACTGAAAGTTGTGCAAAATCAAAGCCCCCCAAAGAAAGACATCGTTGTTGTACCAGGTGATTGGAATGCCAAGACAGGAGATGCCCACAAAGACTGGGGGGGGGGGGGGGGGGGGGGGGACGATTGTGGACCACACAGCAACAAAGAAACAAAGAGGTTTGATACTCCTGGAGTTTGCCAGGGATCCAAGCCAGAAGTAGGATGCAGGATTGAACAGACAACTGCACTGTCAAAACTGAACACCATCTGGAAAGACAAAAATATCTCGCTCAACTCCCAAGATCAGACCAATGCGCTCCACTGTCATATCCATATTCCTGTATGCCTGTGAATCGTGGACCCTGACTGCAGATTTGGAAATTTGGAGAGAAGAGTACAGGCGGTAGAGATGAGATGCACATGCATACACTTGCAAAGGTTGTGTACGCACATACATAGGCGCACGCACACACACACACACACACACACACACACACACACACACACACACACACACACACACACACAAGATGCACATGCATACATACGCGAAGGCTGTGTATGCACATAACATTGGCGCATCCACGCACGCCACACACACACAACACACACACACACACACACACACACACACACACACACACTATTGGTAGGGTCAAAAAAGCCAAAATTAATGTCTGAGCTAAGAAAGATTTCAATTGATTAATTCACTTCACAACCAACTTTAGTATTCTCAAGACAGATCGTGGCATCGCAAAAGAACATACTACAGTCAACTTCTAGATCTATACCCATCTAAACTATAGGCCTAACGTTCTAAAAACAAAACAAAAAGGAAAAGAAAACAAACAACAGCACCCCCCCCCCCCCCCCCCAAACACAGACACACAAAACCCCATCATAAGCAGCTTTAAAAAAAAAAACAAAGGGGGAAAGATTAAAAAAAGCAAACAAGTTAAACTGTACACAACTTCATATTCGAAATCGGAATGCCACTATCTTCATAGTGGGCAAAAAACGGTGGCATAGCCTACACACAATTTCACCATTAGTGAACCTGGGAACTCTCTCTAGCTGAGGAACACACACACACACACACACACACACACACACACACACACACACACACACACACACAACACACACACACACACACACACACACAAAATCCCACTAATTTCACTCCAAAGGACCCACCTGTACTAACATGCCCTGATCTCTCCCCTACAAAAGAACTCATGGCAACAAGAAAACTTTCAGCAGAAATTCCGAAGAGAGAAGAGAAAATACACAAATAAACGGACAAAAGTTCACACAACCAAAAGAACCCCCCACCCACCCCCACTCCTTTTGGGTAAAGAAAATAAGAATTAAAAAAAACACCCAAACAAAAACACCCCACCAAACAACCCAAAATAAAGCCACTTCCACGGTCAAAACAAACAAGCAAGCACACAAACCATAAATTATTCGCAGACAAAAGGGAGTGTGCGTGCGAGCGGTGCGTGCGTGAGCGTGTGTGTGTGTATGTGTGTGCGTGCGCGCACGCGCGCGTGTGTGTGTGTAGGGGGAGGGGTGTTTTATGGCTCTGGGTCCCAGCCCCACAAGCATAAGGGCTGGAATTTCATACTCAGATGTCTATGTCTGCTGTGGCTTGAAAAGCTAAAGTTCTACAGACAATTTGGTATTTCGGTAGTCCAGAGGTTTTAAAGCAATCGACAAGAAAGTGCTAAGACTTATTGTTCAAATCTCGTTTGAAGGCGGATCACCCCCCCCCCCCCCCCCCCCCCACACACACACACACCCCCAATCCCCTTTTTTTTCTTCCTTCAGAGAGATACTCAGTCTAGGTAGGGGTTGGTCTTTCGGTTGAGACAATAAACCGTACTTCTACTGACTATACTAATATTTATCATGATAATGTTGTTTACTCTTACCTCTACTAACATTCATTTTAGTTTCTAACGCAAATGTTTGCTTTCAACCCTTCACACGAACAAGGACTTCTGTCTAGACCGGAAAGATCTAAGTGAATGTCTCACAGAATGACAACTGCCTTCACACCTTCTTGCTAAATAAAAGAAACGGGATCCCCCTTACCTTTGACTAAGGGTTCCGTTGCTTAAACAGTGATCTACCAGCGAGAGAAGAAGAAGAAGAAAAAAAAAAGGTCGTATAAAAATAGTGAAGCCTTTGTATTGAGAAGGCGAGCTAATGGAAGTGGAGCGAGGCATACGCTGGCTGTTCAAACCAGTCCTGTTCCGTTCAAGCAATTTATGAGGTATTGGGCGGATATGTATCGTTTGGATTAGCCAGCGATACAACAGGTTGAGCTACTGTTACCGATGGTATCGCCATTGTTAGAAGGGGGGTAATGCTTCCGTACTACTTCGACACGGGGTTATGACTGGTTTGGAAACTGAAACGAACTTAAGATTACACAGATCTACTTGAGTGATCTTGTTACAGCAGGGTTTTTTGTACTGGTTGTTTTCTTGACGTTTTTTATGGTTTCTTTTTTTGTTTTGTTTTGTAGGTTGGTGTTGTTTTGTTTTTTTGTTCGGTTCCCACAGATGAAATTTCATGAGAGGTCAAGGGAGCCCTAACCTTTAAGAGCTAATATGCACTTTGGTTTGAATGTTTCATGTTAAAATTTTCGTTTGAGCAGGACAAAAAACAACAAACACAACAACAACCAAAAACACAGCAGCATAAAAGAGAGAGATATAACTCACAGCTCAGATCGTGCTAAATGAAAATCCAACTTGTACGACAACTGATGAATATTATTTATAATTATACTGACAGGGAATTAAGAATCGCACTAGATCTAGATAGTCTGGCCATTAACTGAAAGATACACTTATTTAAACAAATACTATGAAAGGATCACGCTCGTAGACTTGTTAGAGTTGAAGAACTACTGTGTATTGATCAGGAAAAAACAGTTCCAAGAGACTCTCTTTCTTGTCCTTCTGCTTGATATTTTGTATTCTGGGGATGCTCAAATTTCACAATGGCTGTACAAGGCAATATCTTTATAAGCTCACGATGCAGCAGCTATTTCTAAAAGGTGATAGATCTAATAATATTCTTCAGAAAACTGTTGGCGATTTTGTGAAATTAAAGTTTTCCAAACATGTCACAAACATAATACACAGGCAGTATTGGAAGCTCATCCATTATTTCCAGTCTCCGTTTTCCGTTTTTTTTTTTGTTTTTTGCTGTTGTTTTTAGCGTAGAGATGCAACATTCAAGTACAAGACTGATGAATTATAGCGAGGGCACATGTATGTACACCATACACACACACATACACGCACACACACACACTACAACACACACACACACACACACTTAACACACACACACACACACACACACACACACACACACACACACACACACACACACACACCATACACACACACACAATACAACCAACACACACCAAACACACAAACACACACACACACACCAACACACACACAACACACACACACACAACACACACACACACACACACACACACACACACACACACAACACACACACACACACACACACACACACACACACACACACACAACACTACACACACACAACCCACACACACACAACACACACACACACACACACACACACACACCAAAACACACAACACACAACACACACAACTACAACACACACACACACACACACACACACACACAACACACCACACACAACACCACCACGCACGCACACACACAACACCACACACACACACACACACACACACACACACACCACACACACACACACACACACACACACACACACACACACACACACACACACACACACACACACAACACCACGCACACACACAAGCCAACACACACACACACAACACATACACACACACACACACACACACACCACCACACACACACACACACACACAACACACAACACACACACACACACACACACACACACACACACACACACACACACACACACACACACACACACACACACACACACACACAGTCACACGCACACACACACACAAGCACACACACACACACACACCATCACACACACACACACACACACACCACACCACACAACACACACAGTCACACCACACACACACAACCACAACCCCACACACACCACACACACACACACACACACACACACACACACACACAAACACCACACACAACACACAGATAGAGACAACAAAGAAGCACAACAAGACAGATTACAAAACGCCAACCCCCTTCCAATCACTACTTACTGAATAAAAGTGTGTGGATTGTGTGTGTGTGTGTTGTAGTTGTAGTGTGTGTGTGTGTGTGTGTGTGTGTGTGTGTGTGTGTGTGTGTGGTGGTGCGGTTGTCGTGTCCGTGTGTGTATGTGTGTTCGTCCATGCGTGTATGTATGTGTGCAATCGTGCGTACATGTGTGTGTGTGTGTGCGCGTGCGTGTGTACGTGCGTGCGTGCGGTGTGTGTGTGTGTGTGAGACAAGAGACAGGCAGACAGACAGACAGACACACACAACACTACACTACACACACCCACATACACTACACACACTACACACACACACACACACACACACACACACACACACACACACACACAACAAACACTACACAACACTACACTACACTACACACACACACTACACTACACTACACTACACACACGCACGCACGCACCACGCACCACGCACGCACGCACGCACACACTACACTACACTACACACATACACTACACTACACTACACTACACTACACTACACACACACACACACCACACACACACACACACACACACACACACACACACACACACACACACACTACACTACACTACACACTACACACACACTAACACAGCCCCCCCCCCCCCCCCCCCATCCAGACACAGACAGACAAATCACACAAACAGCAAGCACAACAACAATAACCATCACAGCCACAACAACAACAACAGCAACTCACTCGATCTGTCTCTCCAGAAAGTCCACGCCGATGGTCTTCTTGTAGTCCTTGGTGAAGATGCCTTTGCAGTAGCGCTGGATCATGGAGGACTTGCCCACCGCCCCGTTCCCCACCACCACCACCTTCACCGCCACCTCCACCTCCTCCTCACGCATTTCCCCCATCCCCGCTGTGTCCCTGACCCCTGCAGGTCACGTGATGATGCAGCATGGGCCAATCATCCAATCACAATGGAAAAAAAGATTGATAAAGTTATATATTGATGGCGGTCGGTCACAGACTGTTTCGATAAAATTGGTACGGTTTTTATGAATACAAAAGTCTTTCAGTGTTTGTATAACACAGTTGTAGTCAACTTTGGTTTAGAGCTTAGATTAGGAATAATAAAGACCACAAAAATCTGTGTTCAGCAATCAATCACAGAAATTCAGATCTCACTTCTTTGATAGATGAAAAACAAATGGAGGATTCTTTTTCTGAGAACTGGCAAAACTCTCCCTTTGAGAAAATCAATCTTAATTTTATAGTTTACAGCTGGAAGCACAACAGTTATTCCTTGTCATAAAACAGAAATTACAACAACAAAGTCAGTCTTCTTTCTTGGTCATTGTTTATCCCCGGAATCCAAGTGAGAATGACTTGTTCAGAATTAAGAAGTTGTAAAAAAAAAAATTCTGAATAACATGCAGGGCCAAAAAATCAGAACCTGATTTCCACGTTTTTTTGGCTGCAAGAATGAACAACAGTCGCAGAAATATCAAGCTGCAGTCTAGAAGACAGGCTTGTAGAAGACAAGAGCTGTGTTCTAAAAACACCGATTGTACTTATCGTTCAGAGAAGGCCTACTTCCCCACACAGGCAGGGCACCACACCTTTAGCCTACCCCCCTCACAGACTGCTTACTGCCACTTCACAAAACTTGTCACCTGAACCGCTTGTAGTTATCGGAATCTATGCCGGTTTCCTCAAGACAAAACACAGGATTTCGGTTTGTACCCCTGACAGCCGATATTCACGCCCAACATAAAAACCCTTAATATCGATTCACACATTTAAGTCATAGTAATAGTAGTAGAAAGGTTGTTTTTTTTGTGTTTTTTTTACACACAACACATGAATCCCCCCCTACAAGTAGGCTTGCTTATCTTTCTACCCTACCTGTGACCTACCTACCGCATGAATTACTGGCTAAATGGCAAACGGAGCGTAGCAATTATCCCCCCCTTCCTCTCTCTCTCTCTCTCTCTCTCTCTCTCTCCCCTCTCCCCCCAAAAATCCTCCTCATTCCCCTTTCGTTCCGCTTGGCTACCTCAGGGAGCTAGCTAGGCTTTTGACGAATGGGTTTCTGTTGCAAGTTCAACTTGTTGCTCGTCGTACGTCTGCGCTCGAGTGCTTGTTATGCATGGAACGTAGTCAGCGGGTTGCT
>CM060322.1:41215188-41222688 GCA_030674155.1 Stramonita haemastoma | reverse complement strand
AAAGCTTTGGAGACGGGATAGCTCAGTGGTCAGAGCGCTCGCTTTCCCCCAGTCAAGTTAAGCAGCGTCGAGCATGGTTACCAGTTGGACGGGTGACCGTTTGCGCGCCTTGGCTACAGTGCATTTCCCCAGTTCCCCCAGCTGTAAATGGGTACCTGCCCTCTTCAGGGTCAGGGAAGGTAAAGCAGCGAGTGAGAGGAGATGGGCGCCGCCCTCAATATGCTGGCCCCTAGAGAAGCTGAGGTCTTTGACGCCTCGCTCCCCTACGACCACACAGGTTATGGGACACATTTACCTTTTTTTACCCATAAAGCTTCCACACCCAAAAGGGTGGCACCAAGTACTCTAAAATCAATTAATTTTTTACTGTATGTGGCTTTGGACGTACAAATGCGCTAGTAATAAAATAGGAAAGGGTCTAAATAGCCTAACGCATGCGCAGTACACACGTAGGATACACTACTGGAAAGCAAAGACTAGTCATCACGCATGCACAGAGCACACATAGGGTAGGCCTACACCACTCTACAAGGGAAGACTAGGACTAACCGTCAACAAATTTTGATCTGAACAATAAATGGCGCCCAGCATTTGAGGATTTTGCCTTCTGATTTAATATGTTACAGCAGAAAATCCCAGAATGTGAAACACACACACACACACACACACACACACACACACACACACACACTCAGAGGAAAACTCCTCTCAGGTCAGGAGAGAGACAGACAGACAGACACAGACACAGACAGACACAGACAGAGAGACAGTACGTACACATGTATCATTACGAAATGAATGTGTACTACAGTCTAAAACTGCAAGGGCTGACTGAACGAACCCCTCTCCCTGTACGAGTAGTAGGCCTATATATAAAATACTGTTCGTTCAGGCTCCAATCTTCCTCAGCACACTATAACTGTACTGAGTTGATGCCTGTCATCATCGGTTTAACGGTACTGACGTCACCCGCACGTCACGCCCCCAACTACGGGAGGGAAGATCGGTAGAAGCTTAGATGGGCTGTTGATCCAAGTTGGTGTAATGTTAGATACCTGACCCCCCCTCCACCCCCATCCCCACCCCCCCACCCCCGACCATCACCACCACCACCACCACCACCACATCACTTGCACCAATCTCTTGAGATGACCATTCCCACCTACTAAATCCCTGTAAGTCCTTCAGATGATGCGGTGTAGCGATAGGAAAGTCGTCTCCCCCCTCTCCAAAATTCTTACCCCCCCCTTTTATTTTTTAGGAGGTAAGGGGGGGGGGGGGAGGCGGAAAATTATGAAAGTGGGTATAACTGTTTCAAAAATGTGAATTTTAGACACCACAAAAAATTAGAGCCAAACGCAGCCCATGAAAACAAATTTAAACAAAAACTAGCCAACACAAAGCAAAAAAGTAAATAGATAACAATAGGTAAAAAAAAAATGTTGCCTAGCGTGTCTTTAAATAAGGGAAGACAGATTAAGCCTAAACTTAAGAATACAAGTCAAGTCAAAAACACTTTAATCATCCCTGAAGGGCAATTACAATACTGACAGGCATATTGATACGAATCATAATCAAAAGACACAAGATAGCTACATTAAAATTTCCATATTTGTTGGAACATTATATGATAGTTTCAGATAAAATATCACAAACACTCGCACTCGTACGCGCGCGCACACACACACACACACACACACACACACACACACACACACACACAACACACACACACAAACACACACACACACACACACACACACACACACACACACACACACACACACACACACACCACACCAGTCACGAACCATCCAAGCAGAGAGAAAAAGGGGAAGGTTAACGACACGCACAACAGTCACGCTAAAGAAGAGCAAGGTCACGCAACGAAAAGGCAATACAGCCGGACACTGCATTATTCACACACAACCACACACACACACACACACACACACACACACACACACCACACACCACACACACACACACACACACACACACCACCACACACACACCACACACACACACACACACACACACGCACCACGCACACACACTACACACACAAACACCAACACACACACATACACCAACACACTCACACACACACATCACAACACACACACACACACACACACACACACACACACACACACACACACACACACACACACACAGAGGACTGGATTGGTCAGAGCTACAGCAGTGCACAGAACGCTTGACCCAACAGTCCCAGCTAACCCAGGGTCATTATTTCTCACCATCAGCCGCCCAGTTTGGACATACAGACTTTCTTTTCAGAGCAAACATTTTATGCAGACTCCTATCTCACTCACTCACTCACTCAACACACACACACACACACACACACACACACACACACACACACACACACACACACACACACACACACACACTCAATAGCAGAACATCTTGCGCATACGTTAAATCCTGTTCCACTTTTCGTAAGAGTAGGCCATCGTGTGCCGTTGGGAACAGATAACAATATTTTACACAACTGTATACACACAGGGACTGGATGAAAAAAAACCACATGAGTGCTTATCCCATTATCCTCGATATAAAAGGATAAAATAAAAATAATAAAAAATAAATAAATAAATAAACACACACACACTTAACACCTCCTCCCCCCCCCCCCACGCTCCCTCTTAATCCCCCCCCCCCCCCCCCTCCACAAACATACACACCAACCCCCCTGTCTCACCCCTACCCCACCCCTGGCCCCTCCCAAAAGTGTGTAGGTACCTGTGGATAGAAGAGACCACTAACCAGCTGATCCTATCTCTTCTGGTCAATCGGGGGGGGGGGGGGGGTGGAGACTTTAATTAATTAAACCGGTCATTTCTGAAGCCAGAATGCGGCTACCTTAATAATGGTGGGCCAAAGCGGTCCCAGACGCAAAATCTCACTTTTGGTGTAACCTAGGAGCTCTAGCCAAGGAGCAGGGAAAAAACGGAGAGAGAGAGAGAGAGAGGAGAGAGAGAGAGAGAGAGAGAGAGAGAGAGAGAGAGAGAGAGAGTGAGGAGAGGGAGGAGGAGGAGTAGGAGATGGAGAGAGAGAGAGTGAGAGGGTGAGAGAGAGAGGGGTGGGGGGGAGAGAGGAGAGGAGAGAGGAGAGAGGGGGGGGGGGGGAGAGGAGAGAGAGAGAGAGGAGAGAGAGAGAGAGAGAGAGAGAGAGAGAGAGAGAGAGAGAGAGAGAGAGAGAGAGGAGAGAGAGAGAGAGAGAGAGAGAGTGTGTTGTTGTCTGTCTGTGTGAATGCATGTATAGACAACATTACACATCATTTCCATCTTTCACAAAAAAAACCGAAAGAGCTGAGTGGCATGTTTCATTAGCAGGCATAAAAGGTAGACTAGATGGTCAAGGTATCCCATGACTTATGCAGCGGTTGGGAAGCAAGGTGTAGGAGACCACGCCAGAGGTACCGTAGGAATGACTGTAAAACTACACTACAGGCATACAACACTCATGATGTCTAGACAGTCATAATCCTTTAAGATGGAATAGGGCCACCTTGAGGGTCGGTGGTGGTAGTAGAAGTTGTGGTGGTAGTAGTAGTGGTGGTAGTAGTAGTAGTAGTAGTAGTAGTAGTAGTAGTAGTAGTAGTAGTAGTAGTAGTAGTAGTAGAGTAGTAGTAGTAGTAGTAGTGGTGGTGGTGGTGGTAGTAGTAGTAGTAGGCCTAGTAGTAGTAGTAGTAGTAGTAGTAGGCCTAGAAGTAGTAGTAGGCCTAGTAGTAGTAGTAGTAGTAGTAGTAGTAGTAGTAGTAGTAGTAGTAGTAGTAGTAGTAGTAGTTGTAGTAGTAGTAGTAGTAGTAGTAGTAGGCCTAGTAGTAGTAGTCGTAGTAGTAGTAGTCGTAGTAGTAGTAGTCGTAGCAGCAGCAGCAGCAGCAGCAGCAGCAGCAGCAGCAGCAGCAGCAGCAGCAGCAGCAGCAGCAGCTAGTAGTAGTAGTAGTAGTAGTAGTAGTAGGCACCCATCAGTCTCAGAAGACTATGGAGTTGCGCTCTAATCTTTAAAGCGCAAAGCCTGGGTAAGTAAGTATGGAGGGCAAGCTGTTACCCATGCAGCAGACCCCCCCCCGGCCCCGCCCCCCCCCCCTCTCCACGGCACTGGAATGATCCATTGGAAAGGCAATGACCGATAAGAATGGTCCCAGTACCGTTGCAGGAGCCACCAGAACGTTGCCACATACAGCCCCGAGCTGCCCTGGGTGGGTAAAATGACTACAAACAGTACGTGCACAAAAATCTCACATTTAAATAGTGTATCTTTGGAGCCTTAAGCAAGAAACGGGAGCGAAAAAAACCACCCTCCACAAAAAGACAGAAACAGTCTCAAGCAGTCTACTGTATACATGCAGTCAGTCATTGGTACCAGCTGTCATGTCAACTCTTATTTCATCCTCTTTTTGTTGTTGTTGTTTTATCGATGATAATGGAATATGCATGCACTCATGTGCTTTTTTTTTACATCCAGTCCCCGTGTGTATGTTGTTTTGTAAACTTTTGTCATCCATTCCCACCGGCACACAATGGCCTACTCTACCGAAAAGCGGAACGGGTTTTAACGTGTGCGCAAGACGTTCTGCGTGCTTCGCACATGGGACCTCGGTTTATAGTCTCACCCGAAGGACTTTTGGGAGGAGGGGAGCGGAGTCAGCACTGATGTTAACTCCAGAGTAAAAAATCCTCTTGATCGAGATTGGAACCCGGGTCAGCAGATCACGAGTGCGTCACTGACCACCAGGCTATCCTTACTTATCTCCGTGTTGTGGCCAGCAGCAAACTCTGCACAGACGATACAGAGCTGTAACCTGGAGGCCCATACCAGTGGCCAAGAAACTCCAGACCTATTTGGAGGAGGACCTACCTGCAGCGTACTGCTGCTGCTTCTTTCATCACACAGACTGAACTGTCCGTCTGACGAACGTAAAGAGCCGCGGGTGTGTGTGTGTGTGTGTGTGTGTGTGTGTGTGTGTGTGTGTGTGTGGGTGGGTGGGTGGGTGGGGGGGAGCCAGCCTTGATGAATCAAACAGGGAATAAAATTAACTACAATTAAAAAAAAAGATCAGAGTATTTATAACAGATTCCCAGTCAGTTAGCTTTACTTTAGGTCCTGCACGAAGTGGGTTTAGTGGTTAAATTAATAGGTTACTTTTCATTTCTTTCCTGAACCTGATTTTGTGTGTGTGTGTGTGTGTGTGTGTGTGTGTGTGTGTGTGTGTGTGTGTGTGTGTATGTGTGTGTGTGTGTATGAGTGTGTGTGTGTGTATGAGTGTGTGTGTGTGTGTGTGTGTGTGTGTGTGTGTGTGTGTGTGTGTGAGTGAGTGAGTGTGTGTGTGTGGTCGTGCGTGCGTGCGTGCGTGCGTGCGTGTGTGTGTGTGTGAATCAGAATCAGGCACAGAAAACTTTATTGCCATTAAGTGGTGTGTGTGTGTGCGTGCGTGCATGCGTGCAGGCGTGCGTGCTTGCGTGTATACGCGCACACACGCGCACATACCTGCCTCTTTGTGTGTGGTCAAACAACACTAAAATACTAATCCACTGTCTCTCTTTTCATGGGACAGGGGAGCGAGGGAGGGCGGAACGGGAGGGGCAGGCAAAAAGCATCAGTCGTTTCTATGTCGAAGGTATGCTTTTGCGGTTTGTGATAGCTGTAAAACGTTTCATAGACTTCGAGCATCAGAATCACACTGTCTAGGATGGTTTTCTAAACCACTTAGACCACCACCATCAGAGCTTTTATACGTCTGGGTCGTTTTCTTGTCCGAACCAGACCAGCTTGAAAAACTTGTGGTTAAGTCTCAATGTTGTGGAGTATTGTTCGTATATATAATTATTATTTCTTCAATGTTGTTATTATATATCTTCGATAATTATTCGGGCAAGCAAGCATATTTTTTTTGGCACGCAGCGCGCGTTTCCACATAAACACACAAGTGTTTTGAGAGCAATATAACTTTATGAGCGAGTTGTGGTGTTGTGTGTGTGTATGTGTGTGTCTGAGAGAGAGAGAGAGAGAGGGGGGGGGAGGGAGGGAGAGACAGACAGAAAGACAGACAGAGACAGACAGACAGACAGACATACAGACAGACAGACAGACAAGCAGGCAGGCAGGCAGAGATTGAGAGTATAGAATTTGATACATTTGCATTAATAACTCCAATCGAAATCGAAATTCAGGCTGGGCCCTGCCCTGCTTTCCGCCGCACGCAGAGAGAGCTTACACACACACACACACACACACACACACACACACACACACACACACACACACACACACACACACACACACGTACACGTGTGTGTGTGTGTGCATGCGTGTGTGTGTGTGTACTCTTTTCATCATATTCAGTGTTTCCTTGAAATCCTATCCACATGAGAAGTCGACAACACTTAACTCAGTCACATGATAACTGCCCAGATGGAATACATAAAATTACGCTGAACTTGCCGACATATTGCCATCATGATTCGGTTACATAGTTCCTGTAAAATAAAAAGTTTTTTTTACACAACAGATTTTTGGGGGGTCCAATATTCAGACCAGCATCCAAGCGGAAAGTGCAAACCCATTATTCAGTATAATCGTTTTAAGTGGTGGATTTTTTTAAAAAATCTGTATCACATGTTGTTACAGCGTATCAGTGTCGGGCTGTTGCTAGTGAGTCAGGCCAGAGACAAGTGGCTTACCTGCTATGAGGGTTCTTTAACAAATACTAAAAATTAATGTGAGTTTTAGCCAAAACCTTTATTATTCGAGTCATTTTAAAATACTAGCACCAGACCATCATTTAAAATCAAGATGAATTACGAAAAAAGTCCAGCTTCAAAGGAGTTTACCATACAAATGCCTGTCCTTTCCTAAACGCACATGACCTCTTGAACATCAAACTTTCCCCTTCCAACATACACTAGGATCGGGCATGTCTTTCCGGAGGCCCATTTTATTTTATTTCATTTTATTTTATTTCATTTTATTTCATTTTCTTTTATTTTATTTCTATGTCACCTTTAGCCTCTCCGTCCACAGTGGACCACTTTAATGGCTTTTTTCACCTCTTTGATGTATAAACGAAATCCACCTGAAAAATTACCAGCCACCCACAAGGCAAACTGGGGGTCCTTTACAGACGACAAAACTATCAACGTTCACTCCACCAAAGTTAACACCGCAATTATTCATCGCATAAAGCATGCAGACCTGTCCAAACATGAGGCTACACATCATTAACTTAAAGAAATATACATGTCCCCAATATTGCCCCAACTGTTTAACTTTTGTATAATTAAGCAAATAACATTATGTTGAACAGCAAAGGAAAGGCATAAGGCGTTTCCTTTTATTTGTCCTTCCTAAGTGTAGCAATAGTTCAGTGGTTAAAAAACCGGATACGCGATTTTCAGTATGCTGAGGCATAGGTTCGAGTCCCGTTAAGTTGTCTGTCTGGAGGATTTTTTTTTGTTATCGGGAGTTAAG
>CM060322.1:41202688-41205188 GCA_030674155.1 Stramonita haemastoma | reverse complement strand
AACAACCCTGAATTCCGTACAGAACTGTTTTTTAAGTAGAGCAACAGACACATTATCTTTTCAAACAATGGCCACAGAAAGGAAAATCACCACAATCAGAAATCGAAACTTATGACTTAGCTCTCATTCATTACAAGGCCTACAACTGGTGGCCAATTACGGGAAAAAATCTGCTCCTTTCTAACATACAACATACTGCTTCTACTGCTGCTGCTGCAGTCCCTGCTACTACTTCAAAGATACTACTGCAACAACTAGGCTCTACTTTTCCTTCACAACTGTGTCATAGTCTACACCTGCATCTACCATACGTGATTTGCGTTTTTTCTTTCGTGAAAATAGTGTTTAAAAAGGAAATTACACACTGTATTGTACTCCTTTCACTAGGGATAACTTTTTTAATGGTAGCTTTCGCTAATAACTTGTTATGATCTTTTACTTGCCTGTTCGGCGTTACACACCACGTAATCATAGTGACATTGAGTGTGTAACGTGTGTGTGTGTGTGTGTGTGTTGTGTTGGAGGGGGGGAGGGGACAGAGGAGGGGAGGTTGAGTGTGCTTGTGTGCGCACATATGTGCATACCTACGTACACGTCAAACATGACTGCACGTGCGTCGTGTACCTACCACAGTCGGTGCGAGCAAGAGAGGGTGTTGTATGGTTTGTATATGTGTAGATGTGCGTGCACGAGCATGTCTACAGGCTAATGTACCGCACGTGCACACGACAGCCATTATTTTCATTCCGTTTTGTGTGGCCCTTCTGCCTTTCATTCTTTCTGTCAAAGCAAAGACGTTGTACCGTACACAGCCTTTTCCTTTCTGTCTCTCCTCCCTTTTCTTCCTCACCTTCTTTCATTTCTTTCCATGGCCTATTCACTCATCACAATGCCCGCCAACCGCTCCTACCACCACCACCACTGCCACCGCCATCTACCTAGCTCCTATAGTACAGGTTTCGTTCAATAAAACTTAAGGGCGATGTCACACGTGTGTATTGACTGCAGCAATATTTAAGGTAAAAAAGGTAAAGGTGTCCCATAACCTAGGTGGTCGTGGGAGAGCGAGGCATCAGAAACCTCAGCTTCTCTAGGGGCCAGCGTATTGAGGGCGGCGCCCATCTCCTCTCCCTCGCTGCTTTACCTTCCCTGACCCTAAAGAAGGCAGGTACCCATTTACAGCTGGGTGAACTGGGGGACTGTACGGAAACCAAGGGGCCCAAACGGTCACCCATCCAACTGGTAACCACGCACCACGCTGCTTAACTTGGGGAAAGCGAGTGTTCTGACCACTTTGCTAACCCCCCCCCCCAAAAGCAATATAAATCATTAATTTGATAGGATGTGTCCCCAAAATTGTTTCTGATGGGTATCGTAGATGATTGGGTAAGGCGACACACGTCTGGTTGTAATGATCTGAACTCTGGGGTTCAAATTTTGGCTATACTACAACACTTGGTGGTTATTTTAATTAAGGAGGGATGTTTTGTGATTTCTCAGGTCGGATGTGTGTAGAACTACAGTGTACAATTGAGCCCTCTTCATGTTTCAGCTGTGCAGATCAGTCATGCTGACAGAAGGTCTCACTGTCCATACCCACATGCAGAAAATGGAAAATACCCACTGCACTGGTACCGTAATGCTGTGAATCAGGCATCTTTTGTAATCATCCACCTACCTACCTACCTACCCACCTACCTACCTACCTATCCATCCATCCATCTATCCATCATCTATCTATCTATCTATCTATCTATCTATCTATCTACCTATTGCTATGACTGTGTGAATGTCTGCATTGCCAAGTTGTGAATAAACCCCCTAAAAAAAGAGAACAGAAATAAAAGAAAAACAACAACAACACCCTCACCCCCGAAAAAACAACAACACAACAACAAAAACACAAAACCCCTAGGATGCCTAGATTATTCTATTTCATGTCTCTCACACCACAATTTTTGTTTCTCTCTTTAATTTCACGAAACACAGCATCTTTAAAAAAAATATAAAAAAAAATATAAAAAAAGAAGATGTCTGGTGATACCAGTCTGCATGGCCCCTTTCTGAAAGTGTTTCATACTGTGTGTTCATGAATATACTATCGTGTGACAGAGCCCTAATATTACTACTGTGTGACAGAGCCCTAATACTACAGTGTGACAGAGCCCTAATATTACTGTGCGACAGAGCCCTAATATTACCGTGTGAAAGCCCTAATATTACTGCTCATGTGTTTTGCCTGTTTATGCTCCGGGATCAAAGAGAAACTGTCTCTTTATTTTCATTGTTCTTTTGCACAGCATGTGAGTAGGGCTGGGATCACTACCAAACACACACATGCACAGTATAAATCAATGCAATCACTGTCTTAGATACAGTGTAGATGTTATATGAGATCTTATTTGTTTGTTTGCTTGGTTGTTTGTTTTCCTTTCAGAACTAAAAAAAAAAATCATGGTTTTGGACAATGTGTGTGCACATGTATGGGGGCACAAATGTG
>CM060322.1:41160188-41197688 GCA_030674155.1 Stramonita haemastoma | reverse complement strand
ACACACACACACACACACACACACACACACACATACACACACACACACACACACACACACACACACACACACACACACACACACACACACACAGCAAATACACTGCTTATTCAATGTACCATCTGGAAATAATTTGACTTAAAATAATTTACTTTGACTTTCACACACCAAACACACACACACACACCACACACACACACACACACACACACACACACCACACACACACACACACACACACACACACACACACACACACACACACACACACACACACACAAAGAGCCCTATATCATTTTCTTGTACAGACATTATGTTCTTACCTTAAAATGGAAAAAAAAGGTTTGTGACAATCTGTTAAATCATTACAGGCCTATTGGAAAAGAGGCAATCTAATAAATGTCAGTTTCAACATAACTGATTTGAAAGCAACTGGAAACTTAATTATAAGCCTGTACACACACATACACACACAGACACATGGACACACAGACACAGACACACACACACCACTATACAAATACACTGTCACACTCATAGTCACACACACACTCTCTCTCTCATCTCTCTCTCTCTCTCCTCTCTTCTCTCTCTCTCTCTCTCTCTCTCTCTTTACACACACACACACACACACACACACACACACACACACACTGTCACTCACACACACACACACACACACACACACCACACACACACACACACACACACCTGTCACTCACACACACACACACACACACACACACACACACACACACACACACACACACACACACACACACACACACTCTAGTACAATGACTTGCACCCAAAATATTCGATCTACAAAGCTGAAATTGTCAACAAACCGTACATATTAATCAACATCTTTTAGTGTAACACAATTTCCACTGTAGCAAAAAATATATATATATCAAGCAACAAATAAATTAAAACTTTCACAAGAATAAAAAGTTTTCCATATTCTACAACTACCAACGCGTCCGACGTAATCTTACCACACGTCGCAAAGTCCCCCGGAAGAAGTTTCGATCAATAGTAAACATGAACGCTAGGCCTAGCAGAATCACACACGACCGAACATTGAACTTTCCAATCAAACATTCGCCCGCGAAGCCTACACAACGTGGAACCGATCACTATCTGCCAAACTCCAACAGACGGCAAACACCTTTAAAAATGCATAAATGTGTAAAAACGCAGAAATCGAAAGGCGAAAGTGGGACATACCTGAGCAGTGAGACGTCCTCGTCACAGGTAGCTGCAAGTTTGGATCGAAGCAGTCGACACCCGTGACGCTCCTGTTTGTTGTCATGTCTGAACTGAAAACTACCGATACTGGTTTCATGGACCAAACAAGTATTCTGGTTTGGGAATAGGCTTTCTGGTTTCATGTTTGTTTACACTGGCACTGATCGTTTCATGTGGTTGTTGTTGTGGCTGTTATCATCATCAGCATCATTGATTATTATATTGTAGTATTGTGTGTGATGATGTGATGATGATGATTGATGATGATGATGATGATGGTGATTGATGATGATGATTATAATTATTATTAATTTACCATGGTCACCATCATCATTGTTGTTATTAATATCATAATAATTACATTTACTGTTGTTGTTGTTGTTTTTGTTTCAGTATTGCACATGTTTACACCCCTACCCCACCCCCCACCTACGCCCTTTCTTGGCATGTGCCAGGTCACTGACCACCCTAGGTCAAAATGGGGCACCGTACTAAAAGGGGTTTGCCAAATTCATTAAAAAATGTATGTTTGGTTCTATAACCAATATATGGCTCTCTGCAAAAGGATTCCATATCCATTCTACAATACTGTCCATCCATTGGGGTGTGTGGTGGGGGGGGGGGGGGGATTCTACGCTGTAAGCTTTGCCCCTTAATAGTCTCTTGTTGAACTGGTTTAGCCAGACAACTAGATTTACAGGTAACATGGTGTCTGCAGCTTAGTGTACCGATGTACCAAGGTACTGCCTGGTGGTTTTGGCAGATCTACTGATCAGTCATTTGTTCAGTGTAGGCCTACATGGTGTTTGGCCTGGTAGCTTATCAAATCTTAGAACAAATCATTGCCAAGGTGTAGATTCTCAGGTTTCTTGGATTCAATAAAATGATGAAATAAATTACTAATTAAAAAAACAACAACTAATATTAGAATGTTGACTAAATGACAATTCAACTAAAGCAAAGAAACGTGTGTTTGTATGCTGCTTGTGAACAGGCTGACATCATTGCTGGCCTGGTCGAGCTTGATCGTTCAAGTTCACCCTGTAGGATGGTCCTGTAGCGTGGGACCTTTACCTAAAAAAAAAAAAAAAAAAGGGTGGGGGGTGGGAGAAGACTGACTGCAATGTACCCCTACAACAGGTAGTGCTCCATCAGAACTGATTACAACATCGGAGAAATCACAGGAAGAGCTGAAAACCGGCATGTTCCAAGGCAGGACTGATGGATGCTACAGTTGAGGGCAAGGGACAGCTCAGGGTCAGAGCACTCGCTTTCCCCAAGCTAAGACTAGGCAGCAGGGTTGAGCGTAGTTACTAAGTGGATGGATGACCGTTTATGTGCTTTGGCTTCTGTATAGTTCTCCAGTTCACCCAGCTGTAAATGGGCACCTGCTCTTAATTTAAGGGTCAGGGAAGGTAAAGAAAGCAGGGCGGAGAGGAGATGGGCGCCACCCTCAATATGCTGGCCCCCGGAGAAGCTGAGGTCTCTGATGCCTCGCTTTCTCCGACCATATAGTTATGGGACACCTTTACCTTTTACCTTTCTTGTAGGCCTACCTTTATTTTTGTTGTTGTTTGTTTTGTTCTTTGGTAAGAGCTCTGAGGTTCACCAATAGTGAGATTTTTGCATAATTATAGGCCACCGTTTTTGCACAGGATTATTTATTTTTATTTTTTTATATTTTTATATCGAGGATAATGGAATAAGCACTCATGTGCTTTTTTTTTTACATCCAGTCCCCGTGTGTATGCAGTTTTTTTTTTTTAATGTCATCTGTTCCCACCGGCACACGATGGCTTACTCTTACGAAAAGCGGAACAGGAGTTAACATTAAAGGTAGTTAGTTGCCTTCCAATCCAATTTGGGGATGTGTAAACACCACACCCATGTATGCATTATATTTTTTTTTTTTTGCATGCTTGACCAGTGATAATAAGGATGACACGATGACATAATATATAAAATTGCATTTTTTTTCTTTTGTCATCCATTCTTAACGGCATGAATGGCCTACTTTCTTCGTAGGAAGAATGGGATTTTTAGCAAGTGCACAAGGTGTTCTGCATGTGTTCGCACACCGGGCCTTAGTTTATAGTCTCATCCTGTAATGTATCTTTCTCTCGAAAATTATCCAAGATGGAACCAAACATAGAACAAGAAATTCAGCAAATAGTTTACCAATCCGAAACTGGACTGAGAAGTTCCTAAATCAGTTCGTACTATAATAAAACATGGACTGGCTGTCTTTTTTGTTATGATCAAGAGCGTGAATCTTAAACATAAAAACCTAAAACATTTTAAAACTAAAAAATATTATACCAGGGTTGTAACCATGACCTCCAGCCCAGTAGATCGTATCAAAGTTCATGTAATGGATTTTTATTAGTTGAAATGAACTCTACAGGCCTCTCACCTTTTTTCCCATCACGCATGCGCAACACACTATGAAGCGCGGTGTCAGTCAACTTCCGGTGATAAGCGAAATTGCCATCCACGCTAATCGATGGTATTTATGCATGGTTTGAGCTGCAGAACTATTTAAAGATGCCAACATTTAAAGGTAAAATTTCACTTTATGATTTCAAATGTTCTTTTACTTTTCCATTAGAATGTTGAGTATTCTGTCCTTGATTTTTTGTCCGGTGGATGTGGTGGTAGATGAAATTTTGTAAGAGTGGTAGCAGACGGCTAGTCATGCTCATAGTAAGGTAACTGTGACTACCGTCAAAACTGCCGTCTTGAGGTGGTCTGAGTAAACTACTTATCGTACACTTGACAGTCATCCCCAAAATCTTACTCAAAATTATACTTCAGTTCTCGTTTATAATCGTTTATGGTCTCCACTAATCCGCAAACCCCCATCTTGAAGTTGAAAAGTCTGGTTGAGAACTTGCGAAAAGATCTCCTGAATTTGAGACTGAAACTTGGAAAGTTGAACATCAGGGCCCATGCATTAAGTGTGGGAGTTTGCTCCTACAAACTGATGAGCTGTTTAAAAGATTGAAGCTTTTTTTGTTTTTGTTTTTGGTTCTTCATGAAAAAGGCTCTGACAAGAAATCATAACATTTACTGATTTAGATGATAAAGTCAGTTGAGTATCACCCAGGAAGATGCTGGAAAAAGTAGGGAAAATATGTTTAACTTTCATGATTAACTCCAGAGAAAAGTGTTTTAAATTAATTTCAAATACTGAATATTACTTTACAGAAAATGCAGAAAAAGGATATGTCGCAAAATACAGACATGTCACAACAATACTGAACACTAATAACTTATCAATATTTAAATTTTAATTCACATGTTTGTGTTCGCAGCGTCCATGGCAACCCAGATTAATCAATTAATTGAAAATCAGTGGGCTGATTAATTCATCAAAGAAACCAGCGACTGTGACATCATTAGATAGTGACAAGGCAGATCTTTTGTTGTTAAAGAAATCTATTAAAGTTCAATGTAAAATTATTCATCTAATACTAATAGTCAATAGCTATGTTAAGGACTGCTTATCATGTAATGATACAAGTATGCAAAGACAACAAACTAAACAAGATAAAACATAATCTGAGAATGTGTTGTATGGAAATTGACCATGTTTAGCTGCTAGGTTGACTGTTGCTGCCTGGCAATAAATAAAAGCTAAAGGTGGCCACAAAAATTAATGAAGAAGATGTCCTACTCAGTAGATAACTGCACAGAAAGAAGGATGTTAAAACAATAGAAAATATGATTGTTACAAGTCAGTCATATACTGATTATAGGTAGATGTGCCTGTTTTAGTGTTTATAGTTAAAGCAACAGTTAGGCTTAATATTAGTAATAAATTTATTTAGTTCTTACTTAACAAAAACTAAGAAAGTTTTATATTACAAATGCAAGAGATGTTATGATATTATTTTCTTAAGTTTTAAAAAAGAATCAAGATCAGGATTTTACATACATATACCTCAGTTTATTTTCAAATTCAGACCATAGCTGGGACTGCATATCATATCATGATTGTGATAGAGCAGACATATTTATTTTATTTATATTTTATTTAAATTTTAACCTTTATGTGACAGCAGATTTCTTGCATGAATAATGGTATATAATAATAATAATGTATATAATTGTGAAATTCCAATTATACTTATCCAGTGTTTGTCAGTAAACAAATTTCAACACTTTGACCCAATCTAACCAGATCACACTCGTGTAGATCACTCACACATGTATTCACATCACACACACACACGCACACAAGCACACACAGCACACCTCAAATGCTGATCATCCATGGGCGATGTGCAGTCAACGTGAAGTGGGGCAAGGAGAAGCTGAGTGACCTGGAGCTGAACACAGACGAGCCCCCACTGGTGTTCAAGGCCCAGCTGTTTGCCTTGAGCGGTGTCCAGCCAGAGCGACAGAAACTGATGGTCAAGGGAGCGGTCATCAAGGTAGGCTGTGAAATTATAAACATGACCATGAGGCATACTTACTACCTTTTCCGTAGTCTGGCTACTGTTGGTGTTTCAATTTTGCAGCCAGCTTCTTGTTACAGTTAAGCAAACTATTTTCAAAGGATCTTGTTTGAAAAATAGGTTAAATCAAGTTAAATGAAGGAAAAGTAGTTGAGGAAAAACAAGTGCAGATACCAATTTCTTAAATCATTTTGAAAATGACTTATCAAAGATTATAATAATAAAAAAATTGAAATGAAAATAAATTCTAGGGAATAATGTCTTTCAGTGGCAGCATTGTAAATTCAATTTCACAAATGGAGATCTAGTAAGGAAATTTTTTTTTTTTAAAAGGGGGGGTTATTCTTGATGGTTGTGATGGCAATGGAGGAAAATGATTTTGTTAGGATGAGAACTACTCGTTATCAACTTTTTAAAAGCAGAATAATGACATCATTTTGTGTTGTTTAGTTGATTTTTCAGGGGGTTGAGGCTATGTAGCTGTGGAATACTATAGTTGTGTTTTTTTGTTGAAAAACATTTTTTGGGGGTCAGAAATCATAACACGACATTAGTGTGTGTGTTCATGTGTTTTTGTTTGTTTCATTTAGTCTGCTACCTCTAAGTGATATTAGACTTATACAAGAGGTGAAATGAAATAAATCAATATAAATAATGACAGGAACTAAATGCAAAGGAAAACTTATCAACAACAGAGCATTAATATCAGACCAAGAACTAACTTTAGCAATATATCAGCAATTTTTGTTACACAAGTGAGGGTGTGCATGTGTGTGTGCGTGCATGTGTGTGTGCATGGATGTGTGTGCGACTATATATATATATATATATATATATATATATATATATATATATATATATTATATTATATATGTGTGTGTGTGTCAGGGTTCGCGATAACCGGTAATTGTCGGTATTTTACCGATTGTAAACAGGGAATACCGAAAATTTTCGAAGCAGCCGGTACCGCGTACCGATTCTGTTTGCCTGTGACCGATTAGATTTCCGTCTCAAAAAAAGTCTGAAGTGACATTTTCTGACAGTCTGTCATGGCCTGTACTGTGCTTACGCACCTATCCCTTCCCACCCTTCCAACGAACATCTTTGGCGCCAGCCTCATTTAAATAGCCTAGCACGCAGAACAGCAAGCTTTACTGTGAAAGAATAGAGCTTCGAGCTCTTCTCGGCATGACAGTGACTTCCATTCACAATGAGTAAATGGGGCCTAGATTGATTTATTCTTTATTCTTTTAATCTTTTATATCGAGGATAATGGAATAAGCACTCCTGTGCTTTTTTTACATGCAGACCCCGTGTTTATGCAGTTTTGTAAATGTCATCTGTTCCCACCGGCACACAATGGCCTGCTCTTACGAAAAGCGAAAAGTGGAGGGTCTATGACTATGAATTTGCGCGTTGCTTTGAGAGAGAAGAGTCGAAAACTAAATCTAAATTGAACGAAAGATCTAGATGAGCGCTAAGCATAGAAACAAGAAAGAAGAATATAGGCCTAAGTCACACGAATGATGTTGTGCAAAACAACAGACTGACACAGACAGTGGCACAGGCCCTAGAAAAAAAATCCTATTTCCAGCGTGGCTTCGTGCCCAAGAAGCGAGTGGCAGCAGCACGGCAGTCAAAGTCTCTTGAGAGATTTGCGTTCAATTTAGATTTTGTTTTGCTGCCGAACAACTCCCCCCCCCCTCCTCCACCCCTCACTGAATAGTTACGTTTTGTTCACGGTACGTACCGGATTTTATTTTCTGGGGACCGATTTTGGGGGAGTTGGTCAAGATATCTCTGAAATGGCAACTCGCAGTACCGGTTTTAAAAAACCCGAGCGCGAACCCTGGTGTGTGTGTGTGTGTGTGTGTGTGTGTGTGAATGTCCATTTTATGTTGAAGGAAATGTTGTTATGTATTGAACAAAATTACACCAAATGACAATATGTAATCTTTCTCTTCTCAGGATGAAGAATGGGGATCTGCTAAACTAAAAGATGTAAGTACATGGTGTTGAATACTGTGAAGAGTTGTTTTTTTTTGTTGTGATTTTGTTTCTATCTTTTTTGGTATGAAATACTGTATCATATTGCTTGACTCACAAATCTGTAAACATTTTTTTTTTTTTTAAACAAATCTGTAAACTTGCACAGTGCGCTGTATTGATGAATTTTTGAATAGGAAACAAACAAACAAAAAAATTCATTGATAAATAGGGTAAAGAAAATTCGAATATTGTGAAATGAAAGGTTTTGTTTTATGGATGTTCTGTTCTGTTGTTATTGAAGTTGTAGAGAGCTCTGAAGTATCAATGTAAAATGTTCAGTATTTGTTATGGTTGCGTTTAGTAGAAAGCAGAGGAAAGATCTGTTAGAATCATTAAATATAGAACTAAGGGATAAAGAAGAAACAATCCGGAAAAAGAATGTGTGTGTGGTGTGTGTGTGTACACATGTGTGTTGTGTGTATTTGTGTGTGTGTTGTCGTTGTTGTTGTTGTGAACTCTGTATGTGTGTGAATGTGTTTATACGTGCTTATAAATGAAACCAAAACCAAATTCTCTTGTAAAAGGGGTTGAAAATATATTACTCGATATCTCTGCACTGATGTCATATTCTATCACCAGTCCTGAATTTCTGCAACAGTCAGTAATTAAATAACCACCCTCATTATCCCCATGTCCACTCACTACATGACTGCCTGTGTCCACCCAGGGTATGACCTTGCTGTTGATGGGGTCAGCGGATGCTCTGCCTCAGGAGCCAGCCGACAAGCCGGTCTTCATGGAGGACATGAGTGAACAGCAGCTGGCTTCTGCCGTGAGTCTCTTCTCCTCTCCTCTTTTCTCTTCTCTTCTCTTCTCTCCTCTCTCTCCTCTTCTCTCCTCTCTCATCTGCTGTGCTCTGCTCTGCTCTGCTCTGATCTCCTCTCCTCTCCTCTCCTCTCCTCTCCTCTCCTCTCCTCTCCACTCCTCTCCTCTCCTCTCCTCTCCTCTCCTCTCCTCTCCACTCCTCTCCTCTCCTCTCCTCTCCTTTGCCTCACTTAGTGTCACTAGGTCCTTGGTAAATCGGGCTTTTCTCTTTGTGACTGTGGCTGTTGATAAATCAGGCTTTTCTCTTTGTGACTGTGGTTGTTGTTTAATCAGGCTTTTCTCTTTGTGACTGTGGTTGTTGATAAATCAGGCTTTTCTCTTTGTGACTGTGGTTGTTGATAAATCGGGCTTTTCTCTTTGTGACTGTGGCTGTTGATAAATCGGGCTTTTCTCTTTGTGACTGTGGCTGTTGATAAATCAGGCTTTTTCTTTGTGACTGTGGTGGTTGATAAATTGGGCTTTTCTCCTGGTCAAGTTGATTTCACTGAACAAAAAAAAAAAAAAAGCTTATAGAATGTGATAAGTCGCTGTTGTTTGTTTTGTTTGGGATGATAAGTATGTTTAGTAGAGGTCATTTTTCTTTGGTGGTCATTTTTTTTTTCCATTTATGTATACTTTAAGTAACAGTTATTTTTTTGTAGTTATTTCATGGCTATTTGATTTAATCACTCACTCACTCAGTCCCATGTCCCAAAGGACGTAGGGGGACATGAGAGAAGACGCAACAGAGATCTTTTTCCATGCTTCACGATCCTGTGTGGCTAGTAGGAGGTGTTGTAGGGGTTGGGCGGTCCAGTCTTTGATGTTGTCAACCCATGATTTCTTTTGGCGGCCTCTTCTTCTCTTGCCCTCGACTGTTCCTTGCAGGATGGTTTTTGCTAGGGTGTTGTGTCTTGTGGTGTGACCAAACCACATCAGCTTTCTCCTCTTTATGGTGGAGAGCAAAGGCTCTTGGGGGCCCACACGCTTTTTGATTTCTTCTTTCACATGGTTATTGGTCTTGTGTTCTTTGTATGATATTTTGAGAAGTCTTCTGTGGCACTTGTTCTCGAATGCTTGGATTCTCCTCTCTAACTCTGCTGTCAGAGTCCATGATTCACAGCCATATAGGAGGATAGATATCACGAGGGATTTGTAAAGGTGGTATTTGGTGCCGAAGCTGATGTTGTTGCTTCTGATGATCTTCTCGAGTCTGACTAGAGCAGATGTTGCTGTTGCAATGCGAGCTTTCACTTCATTGTTTGATGTGCCATCTTTTGTTAGGATGGAGCCTAAGTATTTGAATTGGCTCACCTCTTCTAGTGTTTCTCCATTCATCTTTATTTCCGTGATGTCATTACTTGCGCTGTTGACCATGATCTTTGATTTCTCTGTACTGACCTCCATGCCGTATGCGCTTGCTCGATCTGTTAAATTGTCTGTGAAATTTAGCAGTTCATTGTTTTCGCTGCGCCATGAGGTAATTCATCTGGAATCTGAGGTTGTAAAGGGGGGTATTATCATGATGGATGTATGGCAATGGAGGATGGTTTTGTTAGGTGATCCACTGTTATATTTTTCGAATAATGAGTTTGGGCTAGTTGAGAGGGTTGAGGCAGTCCCCTGGGAAACCAACGTTGGGTCTTGAAGAACATGGTCAAACTGGTGTGTGCATGTGTTTTTGTTTGTTTCTTTACAGACCTCTATGACTATTAATTAGTCAAGTGTAAATGTGAAATCAGTATAAATATGCAGAGGCTAATGCAAAGCTTACAACACAGGCATAAAAGACCAGCTATTTGCAATATATGAATTTTTGTAACAAGTGCAGTTGTGTGTGTGTGGTGCATGTTTGTATGCATGATTGTGTTGAATAATTATATTCATTGTGTGTGTTCTTGATGTTAAATGTGTTCTTATTGCCAAAGATTTACCCCATGCATTGGTTTTTCTCTTCTCAGTGAGGAAACTGGGGATCATGCTAGCTAAAGATGATTAATGAGATGTTGAATACTGTAGATTGTTTCTTTTGAGGTGTTCCTTTCTTTTTAGGTATAAGATACTGTGTCATATCTTTGTCCAATTCTTAATGTGTTTGTGTTTTGACAAATTCTGTAACTGCACATTGCGTTTATTCCATCATTTTTTGATAGGAACTAAACAAACAAATTCAGTGGAATTACCCTCTAAAATTTTTAATAGTGATAATGACAAGGTTTTGTTTGTGGGTCTGTTATTGAGTTTAGGGGCTTGAAGTTCAGTAAAATGTTGGTATCTGTGTAGTGGTTAGCGTTTGTAACAGTCCAGAAAGACATTACTCTGTAATATAGGAATAAGGATAAGTATTAAACCGATCTAAAAATTTGCTGTGTGTTGTGTTGTGATACGGAGGGTTTGGCTGTGTGTGTTTTGTTAGTGTTGTGTTGTGTAACTGTATGTGTGCTTGTTTTTAGGTCTAATCCAACATTTCGATAGTTTGGTTGCAATTGTTCTTATAGCTTCATTGTGTCCGTTCTTCAATCCTTTTTTGCCTCAGAAATATCATCCCATTATCCATGTCCTCTTGTAATGCTTCTTGACAGGTAACCTTGCTGTTGAAGTCAGCTCTTTTGCCTCAGAGGCCAGGAAACCGTCTTTGGTACAGTGGTTGTTCTGTTGTTCTGCTTTCTCCTATTTTTTTCTCTTCTCTCTCCTTCCTATTTCCCCTTTGCATTGTTGTTGCCCATCCTTCCACTCCATTCTCTCCATGCTTCCCCCTCCTCTCTTAGTGCCTACCTTTCTCCTTCTGCTTCTTTGGAGTTCTCACTGTTTGGGTCTGTTAATGGGTTTTCTCTTGTGGGTTCGTTTATTGGGTTGCTTTTGGCTGTGGTTTTTGGCTTTTCTTGTGATGTGGTTCGTTGGTAAATTGGTTTTCTACCTTGTACTGGTTGGTAACTTGAGGTTCATCTCCTGTGGACTGTGTTTTGTATTGGCTTTTTCATTGCTGGATTTGTAATTTGGGGTTTCAGCCATGTAACTTGATTTATGTTGGTAAATTGGGCTTTCCCATTGTGATGTGTTTTGGAATGGCTTTCTTGTGAGGGTGGAATTGGTTTTCCCAGTGTGTGTGTTTGTTGGTAATTCTTTTCGCCCTGTCTTGTATTTTGTTATTCCTCCCGTCAAATTTGTTTCCTGACCCAGAAACATACAAAAAGAAAACAAACAATTCAAAAGAAGCCTTATAAGTGATGTCTTTTTGTTGGTTTGTTTGGGATTTTAATTCTTAGTAGAATTATTTCTATTGGTGTCATTTTTTTGGGTGAATCCATATTGTGTAAGTTACTGGTTTTGGTTGATTGAGATTACTATATGGTGTGCAGTGTGATGTTGACATTTTTTGCAAAAGCCTACTAATGGTTATTTCTTATTGTGTATTTTTTGGGCAGATCTGCGCTGATTTGTTTCTTCGAAGATAAGCCATATGACTTCCAGAATATTAATTATTATGTTAATCCTTCTTTCTCCCTACTTTTGGAAAGTGATATGTTGGCGAAACTGCAAAGAAATGATACTGCCTTTTTATTATTTTTTTTTTTTCATAAATTATTTTTGTGCGATTTGTGACAGATGGAGATGCCAGCTGGCCTGACCAATCTGGGCAACACCTGTTACATGAACGCGACCATCCAGTGTCTTCGTGCTGTGCCAGAACTGAAGGACGCCTTGAAAAGGTGGGCCTCTCTCTCTATACGGAACATCAGGACATGTTTTTTTGTTGTTGTTGTTTTTTTTTTAAACATCAGGACATGTATTAGGAGTCAGTTTCTCCCACTTTCAGCCCCTAAATCCATCCATCCCAGCCAAGGTGGGACTAGCTTGTGCTAATTATAGCAGGAACTGACCACACTTGGACTAGGTAAAAGGAAAGGGCGCGCTGAATTCAGCACTCTTGACTGAGTCGGATTGATTGGTGCTTTGAGTGCCATTAACTAAACAAACCAGAACAGGCGCTATCCAGAACTAGCAGAATGATGAAATCTGAAACATGGCTGTGCACGTGCTCAAAATCAACTTTATACAATTCTTTTGGGGATATCTAGTTCCAGGTATAAAATTGCCACCAGGGTTTCCAACTATTGTTGAGCCTGTGTTTGCGTGAATGGGAAATAATTTGTGGTGGAAATAGATGCAAGCAGTCATGCTGATTCCAAATTCAGTTGTTGCTGCAGTCGTCTTTCATCTGTGAAACGTCTTGATACCTGAATGTAAATTATTGGGGTCAGTCAACTTTGTTGTTTTCTTCAGTGGATGGTGTCTTTTTAATGAAAACAAGTCCTTGATCATATCTGTAACTTGTCTTCTCTGTCAGACTGATTGGCATGATGACATAGGAAGGGGCATCACTGAACTCTATTGGAGGAATGGCTCTGATCTGGATCTGGAATACTTTATAGATTTGTGTCTTTCTTATACACACACACTGACTAGTAGATGTGCGTTCCTTTGCACACTTTTGATATGGTTTTTGTTTTCCAAATTTAACCACAGTTTACTTTATATGTGTGTGCAGGTACACGGGTAGTTTGACTGTTGGGGTGCCATCGCCTCTTCAGATTCCATCACTGCTGGTGAGTGGAAGGTTATACCTCATTGTGCAGTGTGCTGATACTAGATATAAAAGAGTGGGGGATGTCCCAAACCTTTGTCATGTACTGTTATGTGTGGGAGAAAACATGTGAAAATGTTTCAGATACAGAAGGAGGCTAGTCTGATTTGTCAGTGTCACAACATTTGGGACACTCTGTAAACACTATGCTGTGGCAGAAGCTTGATTAAGCCTTGTGTGTTAGCTGTATATTTGTTTTTGCAACACACTGATTGCTGACATCAGTTACAATATTTTTATGGCATAGTTGATCTTCTGCATGTGTGTATACATAATACAGACGGGAGTAAAGCCCTGGCAGGTCTGCTGTAGGTTGACTTGGAAAAACATAACAATGACTACACTTTGCGTGGCTGCCTATATGGCGAGGTACTTGAAAATAGTCATACACGCAAACTTCTCATTCAGTGTGCAATTTCAATCTCACAGTGATTCCCAGGTGGGATTAGTGAGAGTGCACATTCTGGTTGACCCCCCAGAGTGTTAAGCTGGGGAACAACAACAACTACACTTTGCCCAACAGGTGATGCCAAGATTGGAACCTGCAACTTGTGACTTTTAAGATCTGGTAGAGGAGAACCACTGTTTTATCCACTTGTCCATAGTGCCTGTCATCAAATCATTCCATCAGAAAAGTATTAAATACTTCATTTAGAACATAAGTTTGGTTACTATGATACAGGTGCATCATTTCATCTCATAATGGATTGTAGCATTGATATATGTGTGAATGTGTGTGACAGCCTTGCGGGACTTGAACACGTCGATGGACCGCTCAGCTACAGCCATTCCACCAATCATCTTCCTGCAAGTGTTGCACATGGCTTTTCCACGCTTTTCCGAGAAAGGAGAGGGAGGCGTTTATGTTCAGCAGGTCAGTCAATCAATCAGCTGTTATGAAGTATCAGTTGTCTTGGGTGTATGTTCAGCAGGTTATTCAACTTCAGACAAACATACCACTACAATGTACACTAAGTTTCCTTGGAAAATGATGTGTAAAGTTAGATAAGTATAGTCACAAGTTAAAAGACTACGATTTTAGCCTGACCCCAAAAATGTTTTCTGCGTTGCTGGCATTGCCATGGATCCTGCAGGATTGTTTTTGTCAGTTGCTTTCTTAATAGCTGTTGACTTCCTACACATGCACAGTTATTTTCTGTAGCAACAAAGTGGCTCTCAGTGAATCATTGAGTTGTTTATAATCAGAAAAACTGTGGGGCCAGAGATGACATCCTTTCTTTAATTAAAATTTTTTTTTTTAATGACATTTACTGCTGGCAGAAAGCATACAGAAATATTTCTCGTAGTAAAACTCTGAGATGTTCACAGTTTGTACATCTTGATGATGTGTGTTTTTGTATTCAGATTTTCGTGGTTTGTGGCAGATGCAGTCTGAAAAAAGATTTTTTTTTCTAGGAAAGTAAGAAGAAAAGGCTTACAGTGCTTTTCAAGCCTGTGTTTCCAGCTGGTCTGCTTTAACATGTGCCTTGCACATTTACAGTGAAGTAACATTAACAGTTGCCCCTGATGTTGGTGTTTATTCTCTCCCTTTCACCCTCCTTTCCTAGCTTTCTGTCAGTCATGAGCATGAATGGTTGTACCTTACTTTGAAAGAGAGACTTTTTTGCTTGCTAAGAAAACTTAACAATGAGTATTACTTTTGGAAGGTTCTTTAGATATTTTGTTAAATGGCACACCATGATTATGCTTTAAGATTGTAAGATCCAGAAAACTCACCAAGCTGCTACTTCACAATGGTAAAAGCATCAAGTCTTCTTCAGTAGGTGTAAAATTTTGTTGTTGTTATTTTTCTTAAGATTTTTAAAGTAGCTGCCTATTGTTAGGCTATGTGTGTGTGTGTAATGCTGACTGTAATTCTTATAATTGGAAAATCCCTGTTTTGTCAGTCATTACCTTTTTGGCTCACAGCTCCTACATGAATTAGTGTGCTCAAAAAGGGTACCTAGACGTACTGTGCGCATCTATTTGCCTGTGCATATAAATATGATCGCACGTGCATGTCTGCATGTGGGACTGTGGGTCAGCATTTCACTAGAAGGGAATGAAAATCTGCACAAATGTTGGCTCTTTAAGAGAGTCATTCTGGTAGCCTTGTATATGTAGCCACTGTTGAGAATTGAACCTGGACCTGCAGATCAAGTATCAAATATCCTGCCCACTCTGCCATCCAAGTGGTATGGAGTAGATGACAACGTAAAAACACATGTACTTTGTTCAATATTGTCTTGATCAGATATTTTCTCCAAAGTGGGAATGTGCCAAACTTTTTAATAAGTTACATATTATGTAAAAGCGTCTGATCAGATAGTGATGGTCAGGATTGTAGTGGAGATATGAAGGAGAAGGAGAAGAGGATAATCTTTTAAGTGCAGACTGTGACAGGGTTTTGCAGTGTGGATATTGTGCTGTCTGTGCAGGATGCCAATGAGTGCTGGGTGGAAGTGGTGCGAAGCTTGCAACAGAAACTGACCATCAACAACACTGAGGAGGGTCAAGTAAGACCCCCACCCCCTTCCCCTTCCCCACCTACCCCCCCTTCTCCCCGCACCCTGCCCCCCTTCTCCCTTGCTATTATGCCTTCTCTCATAGTACACATTGTTGTCATATTTAGCCATTATCTCCAAAGTCAGAGTGTTGTGTAACCTTAATGGTGGAAAAAGTCTTATCACTGAAGATGTCTAAAACTTTTGAGTTTTGTTCTTTTGAAAAAAAATTGTTGGAAAGATAAGCAGGAGAGAGTAGGTATAATATGAATAGATTGCAGTTTTAATTGATAAGATTGTAAAGTGCACTTGAACAGTGAAGCAACCTTTTTTTTTTTTTTTTTTTTTTTGAAGCAACCAAATTTAGTTTTGGGGATAACTGGTCACAAACTCACAATAAATGTTTGTCATCCACCTGATCATATTTCTTAGTTAACGATAAACAAGGTTTTAGTTAACGCAGATCATTTTGTCACATTGTCAGTTTTGTAGTTCAAGAGTTCTGTCTCCTCATAATGTCAATGTAATGTTTGGAAAATGTGATATTACTACAGTTCCAAATTCTTTTATGTTATTGGTTTTGGTTTGGTTGGTTTTTGGTTTAGTGTTAAGCTGTTTGCATGTAGTGTCTTTGAGTTGTTTGTTTTTTACAAAGCATTATAGGCATTGTTCTCTTTGTATTTTTACAAAGCATTATTATAGGCAATTGTTCTCTTTGTTTTTACAAAGCATTATTATAGGCATTGTTCTCTTTGTTTTTACAAAGCATTATTATAGGCAATTGTCTTTGTTTTTACAAAGCATTATTATAGGCAATTATTCTCTTTGTTTTTACAAAGCATTATTATAGGCATTGTTCTCTTTGTTTTTACAAAGCATTATTATAGGCAATTGTTCTCTTTGTTTTTACAAAGCAGTATTATAGGCATTGTTCTCTTTGTTTTTACAAAGCATTATTATAGGCAATTATCTTTGTTTTTACAAAGCATTATTATAGGCAATTATTCTCTTTGTTTTTACAAAGCATTATTATAGGCATTGTTCTCTTTGTTTTTACAAAGCATTATTATAGGCAATTGTCTTTGTTTTTAAAAAGCATTATTATAGGCAATTGTTCTCTTTGTGTTACAAAGCATTATTATAGGCAATCGTTCTCTTGTTTTTTACAAAGCATTATTATAGGCATTGTTCTTTGTGTTTTTACAAAGCATTATTATAGGCATTGTTCTTTGTGTTTTTACAAAGCATTATTATAGGCAATTGTTCTCTTTGTTTTTACAAAGCATTATTATAGGCATTGTTCTCTTTGTTTTTACAAAGTATTATTATAGGCATTGTTCTTTGTGTTTTTACAAAGCATTATTATAGGCATTGTTCTCTTTGTTTTTACAAAGCATTATTATAGGCATTGTTCTTTGTGTTTTTACAAAGCATTATTATAGGCAATTGTTCTCTTTGTTTTTACAAAGCATTATTATAGGCATTGTTCTCTTTGTGTTTACAAAGCATTATTATAGGCATTGTTCTCTTTGTTTTTACAAAGCATTATTATAGGCATTGTTCTCTTTGTGTTTACAAAGCATTATTATAGGCATTGTTCTTTGTATTTTTATGAAGCATTATTATAGGCATTGTTCTTTGTATTTTTACAAAGCATTATTATAGGCAATTGTTCTCTTTGTTTTTACAAAGCATTATTATAGGCATTGTTCTCTTTGTTTTTACAAAGCATTATTATAGGCAATTGTCTTTGTTTTTACAAAGCATTATTATAGGCAATTATTCTCTTTGTTTTTACAAAGCATTATTATAGGCATTGTTCTTTGTGTTTTTACAAAGCATTATTATAGGCAATTGTCTTTGTTTTTACAAAGCATTATTATAGGCATTGTTCTTTGTGTTTTTACAAAGCATTATTATAGGCAATTGTTCTCTTTGTTTTTACAAAGCATTATTATAGGCAATCGTTCTCTTTGTTTTTACAAAGCATTATTATAGGCAATTGTTCTCTTTGTTTTTACAAAGCATTATTATAGGCATTGTTCTCTTTTTTTTACAAAGCATTATTATAGGCATTGTTCTTTGTGTTTTTACAAAGCATTATATAGGCATTGTTCTTTGTGTTTTTACAAAGCATTATTATAGGCAATTGTTCTCTTTGTTTTTACAAAGCATTATTATAGGCATTGTTCTTTGTGTTTTTACAAAGCATTATTATAGGCATTGTTCTCTTTGTTTTTACAAAGCATTATTATAGGCATTTTTCTCTTTGTTTTTACAAAGCATTATTATAGGCATTGTTCTCTTTGTGTTTACAAAGCATTATTATAGGCATTGTTCTCTCTTCTTTTTCAGGGGTCGGCAGAGTCTACGGCTGGCTTCATTGACAAATACTTTAGTGGAGAGTTCGAGTCAGAGTATCCTTGTTCAGAATGGTCATGGGACTGTCATGTAGTTATGTGTGTGATTTTGGTCTTCACTGTTTGCATGTTGCTGGGGTATTTTAGTGGAAAATGTTGTGTTTAGGAAAACATATGCTTGAAGATTCTCACAGCAACAGATAACAGCAAAAAAAACCCAAACCAAAACAAAGTGACAAACAAACAAAAAAAAAAGAAACAAAACAGCATGTAGCCAGGGTGGTGTGTATTTTGTTCTCATCTCTGTGGTGTGTGTGTGTGTGTGTGTGTGTGGTGTGTGTGTGTGTGTGTGTGTGTGTGGTGAGTGTGGAGAGAGAGAGAGAGATGAGAGGAGAGAGAGAGAGAGAGAGAGAGAGAGAGAGAGAGAGAACTTGAAATTTAATGTACTTCGGCCTTGGGCCATAATACATGCTTGGCCTAGGAGAGATTGACAATACCACAGCGTGGGCAAAATCCAAAGAAAATACATAATACCAAGCTCAGTTCATATGCAAAGAATAATAGAAAGAGCGAGTGAGAATGAGAGAGAAAAATTTTTTTAAAAGCATATAAGAATGTAAACATGAGAGTCTGTGTGTGTGTGCTGTGTGTTTGGGGGGAGGGGGGTGTAACTGTGTTACAAAGATAATTTGTTAGCCGTCCCTCAGCTGGTGAAGACAGTTCCTTGACAGACACCAGAATGAAGTGTGTGGAAGCTCCACAAGAAGAAACGACCAAATCCAAAGAAAAATTTCTTCAGCTCAGTTGTTTTATCGATCAAGGTGAGGAGAAGTTGGCTGCGAAAGAAAGTGTGGCAGATTTGAATGTGCTGGTGACAATGCGAGTTTGAGTCTGTCGTTGGTCACATGTAACGCTTTCTCATTTCACTTTCTAATTCTCTTGCTCCATTAGTTTAATTTGTGGACCGGCAATACATGCACTTTGTGCTCTGTGTGTGTGTGTGTGTGTGTGTGTTGTGTGTGTGTGTGGGTGTGTGTGTGTGTGTGTGTGTGTTATAGTTTGGGAATGTCATGAATAATATCCCCACCTTGTAGAAATTCTGAACCAGAAATTTTCTCTTTGTCAGTCATTCTCTTTGTTTGTACAAACAAACGAGTGAGTCATACCATTTTTTTGTGTTTCAAATGTTTGATTTGCTTTAAAAAATGTTTTCATCTTGGTATTTGCATTTGATATAGGCACCATGCTTGTCCAAGTTATATGTAGTTTTGCCAGATATTCCCTCTTTAAAATGTTTTTTTTTTTTCTGTCATTTTCAGATGTGAAGTACATGCACACAGGACTGAAAAATGTGAGTATTGGCGGTGAATTGTTCTGAAAACTGTTTTTAGCATGTTTTTTTCCTCTTTGCTATAGATATCCTTCTATATCTTATGCCTCCTACTTTTCTTTGCCTACTGTCTGGCATTTTTAGGACCAGTTTGTGTGTGTTTGTTTACTTTATTTATTTATTCTTTTATATCAAGGATAATGGAATAAGCACTCGTGTACTTTTTTTACATCTAAGCCTCGTGTGTATGCAGTTTTGTAATTTGTGTGTGTGTGCGCGCGCATGCATGCATGCACACCATTTGCTTCATCGTGTATGTTTGTGTGGTGTGTGTTGCTGGTTATGTGTGTGGCTGTGCATGTGCACATGGGTGTGTGTGTGTGTGTGCTGTGTGTGTGTGCTTGTTCAGTGTGTGTTCAGTTGTGTGTGACAAATGTGGAGTAATTATGTATTTTTTGGTTTCATTTACCTGTTTACTTGTCCTTTTTTAAGAAATGTATGCTAGGGGCATGTGAATGAGGGAATGAGAGTAGTGAGGAAGGGGGGGGGGGGACACAACCAGAGACTAGTTAAGTTCAGCCATTGTATCTGACACACGATTCAGTTTGAATAACAAAAAAAAAGGAAACCAAAATAAACCCAAACAGTATCTTTCAGAGCCCACTGTGGTTTTTCCTACCAGCTCTGCTGCCTCCATATACTCACAACTTTCAGCCAGCATAGTTTCAAGGAGTGAAACTGAAAAAAGAGGTTGTTTGAACAGTAAGGTTTGTTTGTGGAAAAAAATGCTCAGAGTTCTATTTTTGATGGAAATTCACATTCATTTTAGATCCTGCATTGTTGAGGTTATGGTTTTACTTATAATGTTGCTTTAAAGTGTTGAAGGGTGTTGGCAGTATTTGATATGGAATTAAAAAAAATTATTGGCACACATATGCATTTCAAAAGAAACAATTGACTTTTTTCCCCAGACAACATTTCTTTATTTCCTTGTAACGGGCTATTAATAATAATTGCTACAAAAGGTACAAATAATCAGTTGTCATTTTCGATGCCAACACAAGATTTTTAGAAAATATATAGAATTTTACTAATATTTTGCATTGATGTGGAATGTTTGTGTATGTGCAGCGTATGGAGGAAAGCATCACCAAAAATTCACCCACGCTAGGCAGGGATGCTCAGTACATCAAAGCGGTAAGTCACGAGTGTCTGGCTAATAGTGGGGTTGAATTGTACTGTTCTGTGGTTATGGGGTTGAATTGTACTGTTTTGTGATCATGGGGTTGAATTGTACTGTTTTGTGATCATGGGGTTGAATTGTACTGTTTTGTGATCATGGGGTTGAATTGTACTGTTTTGTGATCATGGGGTTGAATTGTACTGTTTTGTGATCATGGGGTTGAATTGTACTGTTTTGTGATCATGGGGTTGAATTGTACTGTTTTGTGATCATGGGGTTGAATTGTTATGGGGTTGAATTGTACTGTTTTGTGATCATGGGGTTGAATTGTTATGGGGTTGAATTGTACTGTTTTGTGATCATGGGGTTGAATTGTACTGTTTTGTGATCATGGGGTTGAATTGTTATGGGGTTGAATTGTACTGTTTTGTGATCATGGGGTTGAATTGTACTGTTTTGTGATCATGGGGTTGAATTGTACTGTTTTGTGATCATGGGGTTGAATTGTACTGTTTTGTGATCATGGGGTTGAATTGTACTGTTTTGTGATCATGGGGTTGAATTGTACTGTTTTTGTGATTATGGGGTTGAATTGTACTGTTTTGTGATTATGGGGTTGAATTGTACTGTTTTGTGATCATGGGGTTGAATTGTACTGTTTTGTGATCATGGGGTTGAATTGTACTGTTTTGTGATCATGGGGTTGAATTGTACTGTTTTGTGATCATGGGGTTGAATTGTACTGTTTTGTGATCATGGGTTGAATTGTACTGTTTTGTGATCATGGGGTTGAATTGTACTGTTTTGTGATCATGGGGTTGAATTGTTATGGGGTTGAATTGTACTGTTTTGTGATTATGGGGTTGTATTGTACTGTTTTGTGATCATGGGGTTGAATTGTACTGTTTTGTGATCATGGGGTTGAATTGTACTGTTTTGTGATCATGGGGTTGAATTGTACTGTTTTGTGATTATGGGGTTGAATTGTTATGGGGTTGAATTGTACTGTTTTGTGATCATGGGGTTGAATTGTACTGTTTTGTGATTATGGGGTTGAATTGTTATGGGGTTGAATTGTACTGTTTTGTGATCATGGGGTTGAATTGTACTGTTTTGTGATTATGGGGTTGAATTGTTATGGGGTTGAATTGTACTGTTTTGTGATTATGGGGTTGAATTGTACTGTTTTGTGATCATGGGGTTGAATTGTACTGTTTTGTGATCATGGGGTTGAATTGTACTGTTTTGTGATTATGGGGTTGAATTGTACTGTTTTGTGATCATGGGGTTGAATTGTACTGTTTTGTGATTATGGGGTTGAATTGTTATGGGGTTGAATTGTACTGTTTTGTGATCATGGGGGTTGAATTGTACTGTTTTGTGATTATGGGGTTGAATTGTTATGGGGTTGAATTGTTATGGGGTTGAATTGTACCGTTTTCGTGATCATGAGTAAGTTAAGTCGGGAACTCAAAGTATGTTGATACTTGCGGATATATTCAAGAAGATTTTCTCTGTATGAAGCTGAGACTGGGATGGGTTTTTTTGTTGGGAGGGGAGGGGGGTGCAAAGAGTGACATCATAGCACATCATCATCACTGTTTTTCTTTATTTTTTTAGTGCTTATTTCGCATCAATTTACCCATGTTGGGTGATATAATTTGGGGGGGGGGCGAGTTTTTTTTTTTTTTTTTTCTAAAAACAGGATTTCTCTAGGGACAGTAGTTTATATGTTCTGTGTGTTTGTGTGTTTGTATGGGTGTGTGCTTGTGTGTGATTTAAAATTATTTACTTTTTTTTTTATTGCATATATCCTATGGATGATTTGTTTTTTTCCAACATTCGTAGCTGTGCTGAATGGAAAGAGGAGTATGAGCACAGTCATCTGACTGCCTGAAATAAAAGAATTATTTATTAAAAAAAATTTTTAATTGCTTGCCATTCCTCACAGTTTCTACCCAAAGTCCCATCACAGAGGGCCCCAACATGTTCTGTTTTTTTAGCGTATGTGTCATAGGTGGCTCAGGCCTGAGAATGTGGGCCGGTATGTGTGGCTCTGGTGGGTTGGTATTTGTAGAGCAGCACTCACAGCTGTAGTTTCCCCTACTGTCAGCTCCTCTCAGCTGCTAATCAATCCATCCTGTCCCAGCCCAGCTGGGGCCAGCTGGCGCTAATTACAGCAGGAACTGACCACACTTGGACTAGGTAAAAGGAAGGAGGGCTAAATGTAGCAGTCTTGATGTGTGTGCTGTGCACTACACATAGACCTTTATTTATACCCATCAGTGTGGGAGATCTTCCTTCAGCCTGAAGAAAAGAGAAGTAACAACTTCTGGATCCGATCGAAAGATTGACATCCAGATGGTCACTCAACGGTCAAGTGTAAAGGCCAGAAAAAGCGTGTGGGGCTGTGGCTGGGATTCAAACCATGAACCTCTGATTTTGTGGACTGATGTATTTTTGTCCAGGTCCCTGAATCCCTTTTTGTGTTGAAGGGAAAAATCTGTAGAGGAAAGCAGGCTAAAATCAGCTTTAAAGTTTTTAGGCCATCTGTCTTACATGCCAGCACAACACTGTAGTTGAGAGAAATCCAGCTGTTTTGTTATTTCAAGGACGTACACAGCACAAAAGGTGCTGCATCAGTGTTGGTTTGGGGTTTTTTTTTTGGGGGGGGGGGTTGGAAGGTTTTTTTTGTTAAATTTTTTTATTTTTATTTTTTAGGTGCATCAGTGTTTATTTTGTTCATCTTTGTGAACGATACAAATACCTGGAAATAATGTTTAAAAATGCGAAGTCAGATGTGCGTGTGTTGACACTGGTTCACAGCAGGATGGATAAAGTGTACAGATGAGGGAGTGAATGAATGATTGGATATTAACATTTAGACTCTTTATAATATAAAGAGTGTAATATATATTTTATACATATTATGTGTTCAGAACAAGATCCGAAGAATACCTGCCTACCTGACCATCCAGTTTGTGCGCTTCCACTATAAAGAATCCAAAGCCGTCAATGCCAAACTTCTCAGGGTAAGTTGACATAATGGTAATGGCAGAATGTGTACTGAGAGTGTGTGGTCTGGGTTTTTTTGTTGTTGTAATTTTCTGTTCAAATCTTCAAATACCTTTTTCTTGTCAAAAGTAAGAACAACAAAAGCATGAACTTTGACACCCCCCCCCCCCCCCCCCCCCCCCCCCATTTTCTCTCTCCCTCTCTCTCCTCTCTTTCCTGTGTCGAAAGCATTCACAAAGTTAAATAGTTATATTTAATCCTTCTCTGCCTGTTTGTTTGTTTCTCTGTCATTGAAAATAGCAGAATTAAGTAATAAGAGTTAGACAAATCTACATGTCCATTTTTTATGTAGAAAAGGTGGGGTGTGTGTTTGTCTGCACGAACACATACAACAATTACTCTCTCATGCTCATCCATCTCTTCTCTACATGTCTCTCTTCTTCTCTCTTACTCGGAGGTTGAACTGACACTAGCTAACAAAAAATAACATCACTTTAATCTTAACTCTCTCTTCTCTTACTCTCTCTTCTCCTTCCTCCTCTACAAAAATCATCATTATCTTACTCTCTCTCTCTCCTCTCTCTCTCTCCTCTCTCTCTCTCTCTCCTGTCTCTCTCTCTCTCTCTCTCTCTCTCTCTCTCTCTCTCTCTCTCTCCTCTCTCTCTTCTCTCTCTCTCTCACAGCTCACTATAAATGCCCTGTATGTCTCTGTGTGTGTGTCAGGATGTGAAGTTCCCCATGCAGCTGGATGTGTGTGATCTGTGTGAGCCGGAACACACACACAACTTACTATAAATGCCCTGTATATGTCTGTGTGTCTATCTGTCTGTCAGGATGTGAAGTTCCCCATGCAGCTGGATGTGTTTGATCTGTGTGAGCCGGAGCTGCAGCAGAAGCTGATACCCATGAGGGAACGCTTCAAGGAGGAGGAGGAAAAGCAGATCGAGAAAGCCAGGGTACGTACCTACGTCCTCCCTGTCTGCACGGCACATCACTCTCTTTCTCTGCTGTTTTCAATGAGGAGTGGACTTGTGTTTGTTGTATTTTGGTAGGGTTAGGGAGGGGGGTGTATAAAAAAGGTAAAAGTGTCCCATAACCTTTGTGGTCATAGGGGAGCGAGGCATCAGAGACCTCAGCTTCTCTAGGGGCTAGTATATTGAGAGTGGCGCCCTTCTCCTCTTCCTCGCTGCTTTACCTTCCCTGACCCTGAAGAGGGCAGGTACCCATTTACAGAAGGGTGATCTGGGGGAACTGTACTAAAGCCAAGGCGCGCAAATGGTCACCCATCCAACCGGTAACCACACTCGACGCTGCATAACTTGACTTGGGGAAAGTGAGCTCTCTGACTACTTAGCTATCCTGCCCCCGGGGGGGTATAGTCTGGTGGTAATGATTGTACATGTGTTTGTTATATTCTGGAAGGGAGGGGGGGGGTGGTATAGTCTGGTGGTAATGATTTTCATGTGTTTGTTATATTCTGGAAGGGGGGGGGGGGGGTATAGTCTGGTGGTAATGATTGTAGTGTGATTGTTCTATTCTGAAAGGTGGGGAGGGGGAGGTATAGTCTGGTGGTGATGATTGTAGTTGTGTTTGTTTTATTCTGGAAAGGGGGGGGGGGGGGGAGAGGAGTTATAGTGTGGTGGTTTTAGCATTGAGGTTGGGATCTGATGGCTTAGGTTTGAGCCATCACCTAGGTACCCGCGGTGGTGAGGGTGTTTTTTTTTCCCTTTGAGTTAAATCTGTTCCCCTGAAAGTCTTTCAGATGAGACTATAAGTTGAGGTTTTGAGATGTGTGTGTGTGTTTGCACTTAAAACCCATGTAAGCTTGCGCCTACACATGAATATCTCTATTTGTGATATAATAAAGTATTCGGATCGTGAAATGTACACATGTATGCTGTCAGTTTGTGTTTAATCTTGATTATTCTTTATGCAACGTACAAACTGTCACAAACTTTTAGTAAATCCTTCTTTTTTTTATTCATTTATTTATTTATTTATTCTTTTATATCGAGGATAATGGAATAAGCACTCATGTGCTTTTTTACATCCAGTCCCCATGTGTATGCAGTTTTGTAAATGTCATTTGTTCCCACCGGCACATGATGGCTTACTCTTACGAAAAGGGAACAGGATTTAATGGGTGCACAAGATGTTCTGCGTGTGTTCGCACACGGGGCCTCAGTTTATAGTCTCATCTGAAGGACTTTTTTTTAATGATTGTTATGAAGTATGATAGAAATTTACCTAGAGTGTGGCCTTGTGAATGATGGGGGTTGTGTGGTGTGTGGTTGTAGACTCAAGTGGCGCCTGGCAAGAAAGGTCAGGATGACAAGAAGAACTTGAAGCCTCAGCCCTACTCCTTCCCTGAAGGTAGGTCATGATGTCATTTGACTGTCTGTAAGGTAGTGTAAAGAACCTTTTTTCTGTGTCTTTTCCTGATAGGTCATGTTGGCACTGTACTGTCTATAAGGTAGTGTAAAGAACTGTTTTTTCTGTGTCTTTTCCTGATAGGTCATGTTGGCACTGTCCTGTCTGTAAGGTAGTGTAAAGAACCATTTTTTTCTGTCTTTTCCTGATAGGTAATGTTGGCACTTTACTGTCTGGAAGGTAGTGTAAAAAACCTTTTTTTCTGTCTTTTCCTGATAGGTAATGTTGGCACTTTACTGTCTGGAAGGTAGTGTAAAAAACCTTTTTTTCTGTCTTTTCCTGATAGGTAATGTTGGCACTTTACTGTCTGGAAGGTAGTGTAAAAAACCGTGGGGTTTTTCTGTCTTTTCCTGATAGGTGGGTGATGTTGGCACTTTACTGTCTGTAAGATAATGTAAAGAACTGTTTTTTCACGTGTCTTTTCCTGGTAGGTAATGATGTCACTTTACTGTCTGGAAGATAGTATAAAGAACCTTTTTTTCTGTGTCTTTTCCTGATAGGTCATGTTGGCACTGTACTGTCTATAAGGTAGTGTAAAGAACCTTTTTTCTGTGTCTTTTCCTGATAGGTCATGTTGGCACTGTACTGTCTATAAGGTAGTGTAAAGAACCTTTTTTCTGTGTCTTTTCCTGATAGGTCATGTTGGCACTGTACTGTCTATAAGGTAGTGTAAAGAACTGTTTTTTCTGTGTCTTTTCCTGATAGGTCATGTTGGCACTTTACTGTCTGTAAGGTAGTGTAAAGAACTGTTTTTTCTGTGTCTTTTCCTGATAGGTCATGTTGGCACTTTACTGTCTGTAAGGTAGTGTAAAGAACTGTTTTTTCTGTGTCTTTTCCTGATAGGTCATGTTGGCACTTTACTGTCTGTAAGGTAGTGTAAAGAACTGTTTTTTCTGTGTCTTTTCCGCATAGGTAGTGTGTAAGCACGACTACTGATAGTGTTACTGTTCTTCTTACCTGCCGCAGTGACAGCTGTTGGACAAGGGGATTGTCAGAAGCTATAGCCAAGGGGTTCAGACCACTTGACTTTAATCCTGTCGTCTGTTGCATGAAATCGCGGGTTTGATTCATGGCCGCAGTATCGTGTGAATGAAGAGTAAAGATTTTATTATAAACATTTGCATCGTAATCGACTTGCTGTTTGTGAATACTTGACACAGATTCTGATCTACAGATAAAAAGAAGATGAAAATTTCATATGATGAAGGCTGTTTCTGTCATGAAGCACTTTTAGACTGGCATTTAAGCAATATGGTGAAAGCTGTTAAGGGTAGAGAAGAGATTGAAGATATGGTTCTTTGCTCTTTCCTATTAGTAAGCTGATACGAGTGTTGTTGTCTGGTAGTGTAACTGAACTTGAGGTTCTTATGTGCTTTCCTGAATGTATTGTACTACTACTGTCTGACAATGTAGCTAACAAGATGGATCTATATTCAGTCTTCTCTGAGTGATGATTTGCTCTTTTCACAGGGCAGCTGGTCTGTATGACTACAAATGAGCTCAAGCAGCATTGGCGCTCTCTCATCCTCTCCCTCTCTCCCTCTCTCCCTCTCTCTCTCTCTCTCTCTCTCTCTCTCTCTCTCTCTCTCTCTCTCTCTCTCTCTCTCTCTCTCTCTCTCTCCATAGAGTCCTCCAGACAGATAGCCAGTCTCAGTGTCAGGCTTTCTACAAGAGAAAGAGGGGGACATTTTCTGAAACATCAGGAAGGAGTTGAATGAGCTGGGCAGTACAGCAGATCTCAACCCATTGTGGCATTGTTGGAAATGAGAAAGCAGACAGTGAAAAAGAGCTTGTTGCCTGTGGCAGTCTAACGTTCAACTGTCTTTCAGAAAGATGAAAAGCCTTTCTGCCCAGGTTCTGTCTGCAGTGGAAAAGTGGCATGAATGTTCAGTCAAAAACAGATGGCCTTCAGGACCAAAGCCAACAAAAAGTATTCAGACAGAACTAGTCACTGCTGACCCCTGTTAGACATGGTTGGTTTAAATCTATAAATTCAGTTAAGTATCTAGGTGGCTATGCAAAAACTTTGACACTTGAACACATCTTTCAGAAATATCCAGTTCTTCAGGATGTTGAAGATGAAATCTGGCCTGGAGATGCGAGTCTCAGAGAGAAGTCATTTGGGTTTATAGAGATACTGAGAAAACAAGACAGATTTAATGCTGAAGACCAGACTGATGATAATTACCAGCATAGCCTGGAAACATCAAGTCAAAAAAGATTCACATACCTGTCCAGCAGTAAAGCTTTTGCCGTGGTCTGTAAGGACAACATGTAATCAATATTTGTTTTGTTTGTTTGTGAGCAGATGTGGGGTCCAACAACAGCGGGTTTTATGAGCTGTCAGCAGTGCTGACACACAAAGGACGCTCCAGCTCCAGCGGTCACTATGTGGCCTGGGTACGCAGGAAGGGAGGTAAGGCGTGATCTAATCGTGCTGCTAGCAAACACTGTCTGAGTTTTCAGCTTTCAGTCAGAGTCAAGGATAACAGCTAGTATGCTGCAAGTTAAAGTTAAAGTCTGTCCTGAGCCTAAGGCTCATCAGGCTGGTGCTTAACCCGGTTTCTGTGGCGTTAAGTGACTGAGAGTCATAGACTCGCCCCTGGATAGGATGCCAGTCTATCGCAGGGTTAACCCCCAACACAAGGTTGGTACCCCTTTTACACCTGGGTGGGGTGAGAAAGTAGCTGTAAAGTGCCTTTTCCAAGGGCACAACGCCATAGCCGAAAGCTGGGATCGAACCCGCAACCTTTAGATTACGAGTCCAACGCCCTAACCACTAGACTACAGCGGCGGCTAGTATGCTGCAAAGTACTCATTTATGTTCGTATATTGATAAGATGTGATTTTACCTAACAACAGCAGTGATGTACCTTTCTTGTTCACCATTTAAACATACAATGAATCAGAAAAAAATTTTTAAAATAAATTTTAAGAAAAAGAATCAAATATAATCCCCATTGAAAACAAGTGGTATGTGAAATAAAACAGGTTGATCTTCATGAGAGTGGTGATATGTTACAGTGATAACGTTGGCTACGTTGTATGGGTTGATGTTCATGAGAGTGGTGATATGTCACAGTGATAACGTTGGCTACGCTGTATGTTTCAGATGACTGGCTGATGTTTGATGATGACCGTGTAGGACCCGTCAAAGGGGAGGACATTTTGAAGCTGTCAGGGGGAGGTAAGACGTTCTCACCTAACAAATAAATCTTTGATTTGTGTTTAACCTTTTCCCTACGAGTAACCCACTATTGGGTAGCCAACCAGCTACTAACCCTTGCCTACGTATCACCCACTACTGGGTTACAGAAGCGTACAAATGGGCACAGTGCACATGTACAGGGAAAGAGGGGTTTTCTCCATGGAGTCCTTGAACATAGTGATAGTGTTAGAAATACATGATAGCTGAGCAGTTTGACTATGAGACTTTCTTTTCAGTGAAATTCCTACATCTGTGTGTGTGTGTGTGTGTGTGTGTGTGTGTGTGTGTGTGTGTGTGTGTGTGTGTTGTGTTTTCTGATGGGGAGAGGGTTAGGACCATAGTATAACAGACCTGTGCACCCCCTTACTACTGATTTCAGTATTTTCATGGCAATTTTCAGTATTTTTCACCAAGTTTCAGTATTTTTGCGCGTTGTTCGCGATACACTTTTTCAACATGAAGCATAAACGTCTTTTTTTTAATCTGGTTTTTGTATCTCTATTTGTTTGCTCATCCCCCTTCAAATTTCTTTCCATTGTACAAAAGCTCATAAGCTTTTTCTTTTATCAACTAGCAAATCTGGACAGGTCTGATGACTTCATAAGTGATGTAATATACAGAGTGTAGAATTGGGAGAGAAAAAAAAGAGGAAATCGAGCCGGGGTCCAGGGGCCGCTTAGGCCCTGGTGGGGTGCAGGGGCAAAGCCCCGCTGGGGGGACCAGGGGGGCGAAGCCCCCCGGCCGAAAACGATTTTTCGCATTTTAAAGGCAGTTTGGAGGCCTCTCCAGGCACCATTTTGTGCAATGTGGAGGCATGTGTGTGTGTGTGTGTGTGTGTGTGTGTGTGTGTGAGAGAGAGGAGAGAGAGAGAGAGAGAGAGAGAGAGAGACTCAGACCTTCCATAAAGAACCACCAGAGTATGTCAAACTGCAGAAATTGGAATGCGGTCGGAACATAGCAAACCACGGCTCTTCATTTATAGAAGCGCAGCACCAGTACAGCACCAGAGCGGAAGCCGTGTTCGGTACGATATAACTTCAGAGCGAGTTTTCATGTAACTTCAGAACAAGTCACTTTGCCGTTTTAACGATAAACTGATTTTTCGAAGATGCGAGAAATTTTACTGTTCCATGATTTTCCAAGAAATCAGCGCTTCTATAAATGAAGAGCCGTGGTTTGCTATGTTCCGACCGCATTCCAATTTTCGACACCACTTGCGAATAAAAGTTCAACTTTCACTAGCGAGTAGCCTGATGCGAGAGAGGTAGCGCAGGTTTCAAACCTTACTCGGCAAAACGAACAGCCAATTTTGCTGCTTATGCATCTATATCCGCAACTGTACCTCTTTTAGCCCCATCCTGGCCTGTTAGCGTCATTTTGCATTCACTCCGCGTCTTTCTTTGCTTATAAGTGTATCAGTTTGGTCTGTTTCTCCGCGAAAGTTTACACTTTCCGCCATTTTGTTTTGAAGATACTGTTGTGCGCATGCGTCATCAGGGGAGATAAGTAACTGAACGATAGGGCTTAGCAGACGACGGAACGCGAGATAAACGGCATCGCTGAACGATTGAAGACGACGTTTTCGATTTCCGGATTTTTCGTTGACAAAAATCGGATTTTGATTAATAAAATCGTATTTCCGTATTTTCCAACTTTTTCCGGAACAAATACGGAAAAATACGGAAGGTGCACAGGTCTGGTATAAGCTATAGGAGCATGTTATGTTGTCAGTAGTTGTGTTACTTATGGTTGATCTATGGTCAGCAGTATGGCTGTCACTGTGTCTGTGTGCATAAATTCTTTCTGTTTTGCATTTATGATCAGTTGTGTTAGTTATCTGGTTGATACTGCTGACTTTTAAGGCGTTGTACAAGTCTATTATAAACTAGTTTATCTCTTTCTTTTCATTCTATCAGTCCATAGATGTAAGTACTCGCCTATTGCTCGGAATCCTTAAATTTTCCAGGAATGAACTACTGATAAGAAACCAAAGTTGTTAAAAGAAAAGAGCATTATATTTCTTTCTCCTTTTTTTTTGGATGAGGAGTGGAGGTTAGGCCTTCTATTAGTTAGAAAATGGCATCATTGGCATTTGTCTCATCGTAGATTAGCTGTGACCTGCATGTTATCTTTACAGACTGAACAGTGTGTCATGTGCATGGTTCATGAAGTTGATTTTAACATAAACTGGCTGAATGGAAGAAACTGGTGCATAAGAAATGATTTCAGACTCGGCATCACTAGTGATCTTCCATTGCCCAGGGATGCATCACATAAAAAGAATGATAAGGTCTGTGTGTCTGTGGCTACATTGCTTGTATACATGTAAGAAAGATAAAAAAGTCAGTTCAACTAAATGACTAGTTCACGGAAGATTACTTATGGTTGAGTGGAGGGGGAAGAGGGTGAGGGGAATGTGATTTAGATGAGAATGCAACCTGCCTGTAACTGGCCCCCTTTAGCTTTCGAGGCAGGTATGTAATTGTTAGGCCATTTATCTACAGTGATTTGTGTCCAGATACTTGTTTGAAATACTGAATAACACACTACTACACCGGTCGAGGGGATTTTTCCCCTGGAGTTAACGTCAGTGCTGACTCCACTCTCCCCAAAAAGTCTTTCAGATAAGACTGAAAACCGAGGCCCCATGTGCGAACGCACGCAGAACATCTTGGGCACATGTTAAATCCTGTTCCGCTTTTCATAAGAGTAGGCCACCCTGGGCCGGTGGGATCAGATGACAATATTTACACAACTGCATACACACAGGGACTGGATGAAAAAAGAAGCACATGAGTGTTTATTCTATTATCCTCGATATAAAAGAATAAATAAATGAATAAAGAAAATAAAAATGCACATGATTTGTATATGTGTGTGTTCAGGTGACTGGCACTGTGCCTACGTTCTGCTGTATGGCCCCCGTGTGTTGGAGCTGGAGGAGGAGAGCTAGGACACTGCTTCTGAACACAGCCCCACCGGGTCTGTCGTCTGTGTGGAGAACTTGCCTGTCTGTCTGCCTGCCTGGGGAATAGGAGAAATTATACATGGACAGTTCTGGAGAGGTGAAGGTTGGGAGTGTAAGAATGGATCGATGATTAGGAACAGAATGAACTGTTCAAGGTACTGTGTTATAGATTCTGCTCACAATTGGATTCCTTTTTGTATAAAAGTCAGGCAATTTTCCCTGGGTCGGTGCATTGCCACAGCACTGCATCATCTTTCAGCTCCCCTTGTTTGCGTGTATGTTTGTTTGTGAGAGAGTGGGTTTTTACTGCATAATTGCGTCATGTTGCCAGGGACAACTCTCAGGTTGCCATTATATGCTAAGTAAATATACACACAGGGCTTAGTTTATCATGTTATCCAAAAAAAAAAAAAAGCTTGCAGTATTCAGTCACGTGACATCCACTACATTAGGAAATTTTATCAGTTATAAAAATGGTGCCCACATTTTAAGATTAAATATTCATGATGGATCTTGCGTGGGATGGAAGTGAATGCTCATTATGAGAGTAGAATTAGCTCAATATTTTGAGCATAGCTCTTTCTAGAAGATGACTGCTGAAATTTTACAGGTGTAAAAGATCCTTTTTTTTCGACTGTCTGCTTAGTTCACCATTTTTCACAGTCCTGATATCATCTCACTGTACATTGATGTTATATAAGATAGAAAAATAAAAGTAAAGGGCTGTTAATTGCTATTTATCACAAAAGGAAAAAGAAAATTTTTGTTTGAAAAGCGGCATTAGTTTAAGATGTGACCTGAATGGTCAAACATGAATGGTTTGTGGCTGAGGTGACACTGATGGCAATTTCGTTCATGATATGGTTAAGGTGCCTGGAACTTCACTCACCAGTGTGTTCTGTGGTTTGGAAGTGTTTGTCAGGAAGTGGTCAGTCTCTGGTAGGCTCTGGTGGGTTTCATAGTGATGTTCAGGGAAGATTCACCACTTTGCTTGTCTAGGATACAAAGACATAGTCAGAGGTAGAGAGATCAGTTTTGATAAGAGTGAACAAAACGTGACCTTTCCCATTTATAGATTTTGCAGCTGTTTCGTTTTAGGTGCTTGCACAGATACAGAAACTATGTTTTTCTGAACAAGATGTTTCAATTCAGTGACAGCAAGTCATAGAGCATGAAATTCTGAAAGAAGAGTATATATTGATAGTTCAGATCTACTCCTTGAATAGACTAGCCAGACATAATTTTGGGGGTTGCATTTAAAACATTGCAGTATTGTGGGGGTGTTATCATACATAATTTGATCAAGATAGAATCTTATAAAAACATACGTTTTGGTCACATAAACAAGCTACTGATTCCATCTAAGAAACCTTTCAGCCAGCTTGAATGAGAGATTGACAATTTGCGGTTGAATGTATGTGTGTTTTGTTTCATTAACTTTGTTTGGGTGTACTTCTTTTTTCCCTCAAAGTAAGCTTGTATTGGAAACTATTCTGAGAGGCTGCATTGGATGTGTCAAAATTATTATTTACAGTTTGAAAGCAAACTGAACCCCTTGATTTCATGTTCCAGACACTTGCACCGTGATCTTAAATCTGACAGAAATGTACAGTATTCTACAATATTTTCTTTTGTCTTATTTTATTCCTTTTATTTTTTGTTTTACATATCTTACCACAGTTAAACCTTTTCTCTTCTTAGTCATTCATATGTTACATGAAGCTCTGGTGAAGATGTTTAGCTTACGTAAGTGTTTCTGCTAAAGAACAAAATTTGAGCATGCTTTCTTTTTTTTTTGCAGGAAGAAAACATATGAAAATGTGAGAGCAATGTTTCATATCTAAATATACTTAGTATTAGTAAACTGGTTGCTGCTGTTGATATTTTACTTTGACAATATTCACCATGTGAATGATAGGTAAATAGGAATGGGTATAACTTAAGTGTGTTTATTTTGCTGAAAATGATGGTCTTTTATCTTCTGTAAATCTTTTTCAAAGCAAAGTGCTGGAGAGAGGGAAGAAAAACAGCATACTGAGGGATGCCTATCATGAATAGAATGTTTACTTGTGTGAAAAAAAAAGTCCGTTATTTCTCAAGTGCGGATGGTCTGGTGGATCAGAATTGTACAATAGGTCTCCTCAAGTGAATGTAAATCTGCATGTTCATTTGATACAAGATTTTATTTTAATTCATTTTGCAATGTTCTTCGCAGGGAAAGATATGTTAACCAAAGACATGTTTGTCTAAGAAGTTAACACACAAGACACAATTAAAATAAATGTTGAAATAAATGCAATCTGTAATGCCGAAATTTGTGTGATGCCTTTTTTTTCCCTTTCTTTTTTCTTTTTTTTTTCATGTACTATGGTCTCTTGATTTTTTGTCTTGTATAATCTTGCATGGAAAGATTACATCTTACGTGGCATTCTTTTTTCCTTTTATTATTTTTTTTACACATACATACAGACCCATTGGCATATTCTCTCTCTTCTCTCCTCTTCTTCTCTTCTCTCTCTCTCTTCTCTCTCTCTCTCTCTCTCTCTCTCTCTCTCTCTCTCTCTCTCTCTCTCTCTTCTCTCTCCATACACATTATATACAAACTGTACATAAACCATTCATTAAACACACAAAATTTTATACACATATTCATCTTACACATATTCATTTCACAATCCAAAAGTTGATCTCATTCCCCTTTCAAGAAGATTAACTCTCAGAGGACAGCTGTCCGCTATAGCGGATCAGTGTAAAGCATCAGTTTTGGACGACTAACCGCTATAGCGGATTTGCTGTTAGCAGATTTTTCATGTGGCGGCTGCTTGAAACTATGACTAGTGCAGCTAAACAGCTTTGTGAGCCTGTCCAAGGTTGAATGCAGAGCATTGTCGGGTGATTCTGTGCGTTCTGAACTCTTGGTTTGTAGTTGCAGAGAGTAGCTGACACGTAGTAGCAACAGTCACACGGAATACAAAATTCGTAGTATTTTCTCCATGCTAGTCAAAGCTCAAATATTAAAGTGAGAGCTTCAATCTTTTGTATGTACTAACCCAGCACGTTATTCATTTGTTCAGTAAATTTCATTTTCTTACTGTGTTTTGTATTTTTTTATTTTATTTTTTTTAACTAACCATTACAAATTCTGTGGGAAAAAGCAAGGGAGGGAATTTGCCGTCCCGAGTGAGTTAAAGTGATCTCCAAACATTGACCCCATAGCATTTTAAACAGAGTCTGAAGCAGCGTTCTCTGCCGTTTCCTCCTCATTAACCTTATCAGGGCTGCCAACCGACCCCATTGTCTGTACACCGTCCTGAACAAGACTGCTTCCGGCACAGTCCTGACACGCGTCGTCAGTGGAGCGATTCACTGTCTCCAACGCGCTCTGCTGACGGCAGCGCCTGGCATTCAGGTAACGAAGGAAGACGGGTCGGAAGAAGAAGTGCCCGAGGCCGGCGCCAGCGATGACGGCAGTGAAGATGTACACGTTGAACGTCATGATGATGAGCATGAGGAGATAGGACATCAACATATCCACGCTGTGTGTCACGCTGGACAACAGGCGTGTCGGTATGGAAAATCTGGGCATGGAAAAATAAAAAGGTAATAGTAATTTACTGGGATGTGTTTGGCCCCCCCCCCCCAAGAAGTAAAAGAGCTTAAAAAGTGATGTATAAAATCCAGTCAGTACTGCTTTTTGGTGTCTTATTCTGTACCAAACAGCAAACCTATTGAACCTAATTTTTTAATTCTGCAGTAGATACTCATAGAATATTTTTGAATTCCCCATCCCCAACCCCACCCCCAAAAAAAGCTGGGAATGCAATCACTTTTGAGAAAAAAAATATCAGTATTTGCTATCTGGTAAAACACAGGCTAACGAACTTAAAATGTACCATGAGGTGTCAGTGTAAAGCTCTGACAAAGATTCCAGGCAGTGCAGATGGCCCTTTACTATAGGACACAAACAGGAAGAAAAAATCTGGATCAACCTGTCCCAGTTTTGAAACGGTCTTACAACACAAAATGTGTATTGTAGTGCCATGACTTACTCAAATGGACAAGCTTTATTTCAACCTATCTTTTTTAAAAACAATCTTATACCTTAAGTGTTCACTCACGCAGTCCCATATTTTGATCAAACCAAAAGGTATGCTACTACTATCCAACTTCAAAACTAGATCAAACACTTTTTACAAGATGTATGACCAAAAACATCACACGACAATTAAAACATACACAGAAGTGTAAAACTTGAATAATTAAAAAAAAAAAAAAAGCAGCCAACAAAAGTCCGCATACCACCTGGTTTAGTTTCAAACTATTTTTCTGTAACTGACATATTTGATATGATTAATCAGAGAAAACATTCCTCCAAATTCAGAATGCAGCTATCTTAATGGTGGGTCAACAAAGACGTATGAAAAAATCGCATAATTGGTGAACCTCCCTCAAGCTCTAGCACAACAAAAAGAAAAGAAAAGATGAAACACTAACGTCAGGAAAAAAATTGAAAAGCAAACCCATCATGGAACTTTTTGTCTAAACATAACAGTGGAGACCAAAGCAAGGGGGAAAGAAAACGGAGAAGAGAAGAATAATGTATGCTCAATCATTCATGTCCATCACAATAACAGTAGGAAAACAAAAATTCCCTATTCAGTATTCCCAAGACTAGGCATGTGACTCTTATCACATCACAGTTGATGACAGGAAAAAAAACAGAAAATCTGATCTCACAGTAAAAAAAACACGCACAAAAAACGGAAGGCCTACCTACCTTTTACAAGACGATTTACAGCAGTGACCAGATACACGCTGTATGGCATTGTAACACTTGAGGAACTCCAGAGCCAGTGACAACAGCGCTCCCAACACCACTGCTAGTGCTGTGCCTGAAACAGATAATCATTTTATTTATTATTATTTTTTTTTAAATTCTTTTATATCAAGGATAATGGGATCTATTCATGATGATGCACAGTATCTTGAAAAATTAGATCAGTATGTTGATGAGACTAATACTATAAAACCAAGCTTCTCGTCTGCAAACGCATGCAAAATACCTTGTGCAGGCCTAACCCTCTTTTATATTAAAGCAGGCCAGCTGTGGCCAGTGGCATGGATGACACTAATGTACCAGCATGCATCCTACTACCTGGAGAGGGATGGGCTCCGCCAGGTTCAAATACCCACCCCACACTGCCTAAAAGATTTGGCGTAGTGCTTTAATGACTTGAGGGGAAAATCAAATCATTGCCTTTCTTTACTCCTTTCTTTCGCCGCCTGTCTGTTT
>CM060322.1:41120188-41155188 GCA_030674155.1 Stramonita haemastoma | reverse complement strand
GTAAAAATAAAAAGCACACAAGTGCTCATTCCATTATTCTCGAAACAAAAGTTGTTTTTTTTTTAAAGCTGAATAAACACCATGGCGCTGCTTTGAACATGGCAAAGCCGCACAGGTTATGGCAACAATAATGGGCTCTGCCCATTCATGCTTTAAATCTGGAGCCGCCAGGTAGCAGTGTCTCAACTGTCACCTTTTAACTCTTCTTTGTCACAGAGCCAGCCTTGTCTCTTTTGTCCCGAGCCCAGGGTGTAACGAAAGATAACCCATGTTTTGTAAATTACCACCCGTGACGGAACTCTTTTGTGATATATGCACCGAAGTTCAGGATTGGTGCATGGCTGTTGCAGATGTGGTGTGCGTGGTGCCATGTTTAGATCTAGCTTGCAAGAAAGGCACCTGCTGTTCAGTTCAAATGGAAGAATCAAAGGAACATTCTCATTCAAGTAATCAAAGTGATTATAACTTAAGTCTAAACTTTAATCTATACTTATGTAATTGCATAACGAAAAATTATCGATTATTTGGATTATGGGTTTTTTTTGTTTTTTTGTAGGGGGGGGGGGGGGGATTTTTCTTTCTTTTTATTAAAATTTTTCCTTTAAATTACTTATCTAGAACTGCGTTTATGCCTATTTGAATCACAAAGTAATCGTACATGTAAATGAGTGGCAGTAAAAGGTCACAGGCTCGAACTAGATCTAACACATTTGCGTTTTGTCTAATTTGACTTGATTGTCTACTTGACTTCATCTTCAAACTTTAGGTCTACTCCTTGAGGATTCGTTCAAGGTGCAGCACGGATGACACAATTTACAAAGCTGCATATACTTAGCGACTAGATTTTAAAAAAAAAAACATGTGAGTACTTATCCCACTATCCTCGAAATAAAAGAACAAAATAACTAAAAACACTGCCCCTGATTGCCCTTTGAATTCAGATCAGCATTTTCAAGCAGCAGGTTAGAATGCTGGAAGAACCTCCCTCTTAGGTAGCAGGATGCATACCGGGTAAGTTCATGTGTCCATCAGTGTAGTCCATACCACCGGCCATAGCTGTCCTACTTTCATAAAAACAAAAAGTGGATGGGATCTTAATATGTGCTAAGATGTTCCTGCATACAGTTTACACACTGATCTGGGTTTATAGTCTCATCTTTTGAAAGGAATGGGCGGCACTAATTAAAAACAACAAGAACATGTTTAATTATACAAGCTTGTACACACAAAGATACAAAAAAGCAGTCTAAAGTAGAAAAATTCACAGCACACTTAATAATTTACGTAGTAATACAGGATCATACGAAAACAAAATAACGGGAAAACAATACGTGCTCGATACAAACGAGGTCAACAAACAGGTGGTGGGTAAACAGAAAAATCGTGTCTAAAGACAAAATGGTCGATAGACAGCTAACAGGCAAGCAGATATGCAGTCACTTAGATAAAATGACATACCAGCACGCTGACTTTCAGTCATATATGGGTTGGCAATGGTGAGTGATCTCGATATTTTGCTCAAGTTAAGACATACAGAGTACAAATTATTCAGCCCATACAAATAAAAAAAGACACGTAGAAATGTTCTTGAATGATTGTCACGTTCTTCAAATATGACATTGCCTTAACAAAAAAAAAATCTCTGTAAAGCTGAAGAATAACTAATGATTTTTGCAAAATGTTCATCTATTAGGCATCTGTTTCAAATTCTTTATAGAGGGGGAAATATGTGAATGCATTTCATTCATTCCTGTACTGTTTGTCAGAGTATCACAAAATCACTAACCTGCATATATTCTAAATTTGCAGCTAATGATTTGGGGGGGGGGGGGGGGGGGGGGGGGGGGGGGGAGCCTAGTGGTTAGAGGGTTGCACCTGTGATCTGACGGCTCAGGTTCAAGCTACCACTGAGGCACCTGTTCAAGGGGATTTCTCCCCTGAAGCTAAAAGAACCAATTTCACACCTCCGAAAGTCCTTCTGGTGAGATTAAACCGAGGTCCCGTGTGCTAACGTACGCAGAACATCCTGCAGATGTTTTGCTGCGCCATTAAGAAGAGTAGGTCATTATGTGCCGATAGGAACGGATGACGAAATTTTTATAAAAATGCATGCACACTGGCGTCGTGCTTATACATTATCCCCAAGTCGAAACACGGGTACCCTATGGTGGGCAAAAACGGTCGCATACGCAACATTCCACCATTGGTGAACCTCGGGGGTCTAGCCGATGAAGAAAAAGGGGGAATTTAAAAAAAACAAAAAACAACATCCGCTCCCCCCCCCCCCCCCCCCCCCCCAAAAAAAAAAAAAAAAAAAACAAAAACCCCAAAACCAAACAAACGAAAAAACAACCCCTATTATAATGTACCAACTTCTTTTAAACCAAAAAGTTTTCTTTAAGCTTGGCGCTGATTTCAGTCATCACCACAGCTCGTTAAATCACGACCTAGGCGTAGCGGAATTTTGTAATTTATTATACTGTTACAGTGTCAAAGACTGATTTCACAATCCACAAAGCTTTTCTTCCTAACGTCTCGCAGAGTAATTTCTGGCACCGGTACCCGCCGCTGTTCGTTACGGGTGGCCGAACAAGGGCCCAAGCAGAAGATTATAGTAGAGAATTACCTGGCTAAGAAAATACAATGACCAACGAGCGTTTGAACAAATATATACCAGTCCCTGATCGCTTGGTTCTGTTATTCTTTCTTTAGCAAGCATAGGGGCTCAGGTCACAGTATGGAACAGTGTGGACTTGCTACCTTTTGGATCTGAAGAGCGACTTTCGCGTGCGTGTTGCGGCGTACAAGACATTGAGAACTGTGTAAATTGTAGTTTGGGAAGGCTTATTGTTCCGCCATTAAATGTGCACGAGGTTTGCCAGTAGAACAAAAATGGGTCTTGCATTTGTTGGGCGGAGGTGGATCTATGTCTAAAGAACCCATTGCTTTCAGTGAGGAGGTCGTAAGCGTGACACGAGTCGTTTAAAGGCTTCCCTGGGTGTGAAACGAGGCATGAGAGATTATAGCCAGACAAGGGATCTTCACAGCAGAAAAAGAAGATTATGGTTGAGTAACGATACACACCGGGATCCTCCCTGATCCGATTACGAGAGAAAACAAAACAAAACAAAGCAAAATGTTAACCGTCAAGCCCTGGTCAGCTGAAAGGAATATGCTAACAAGATGACTCTTCGTGTAGTTTCGGAGCATTTATTCCATTGAGAGGATTATGAAGAGGATCTTTTACTCTGTCGTGTAGTCATGGATCAATGACAGTCATAATCTATTTTGTTCATGGTCGTGCTAAGTACATTCTACTTCACCAGAGAGTCGTAACGTGCTTGTCAACGGACTTTTATCGGTTCTCTGTTTCGTGCGGTCTTTTATGCGATGAGGACATAAGCCTGAGTTATATCACACATAATTTTTGGAACATTTTGTTTCATGATCTAAAAACGTCTGTGTTCTCCTTGTGAAATTTTTTTTCACAAATTTAACAGACACCCAAAACGAAGGCAAAGTGAAAATTTCGCCTACTTATTGTCAAAGTTGGTGGAAAAATAATAGTCGTGTATTTCTCAAACAAAGCGCTGACTACGTTTCTACCACATGTCACACATAGTTGTTTTAAAACTCAAAATTAACGAAAGTCAGTGAGGGTTTTGTTGTTTTTGTTGTTGAATCCAGATACTTGCAATTGTGTTTCTCTAACAGCTGTGATTCTGCTTCGTTTTTAACAAGTGCTTCAATGCCACGATTTTGAAACGCTATAAAAGCAAGTTCTGTTCCATACGGCTGATACCCTCTTTTCAGAAACCGTGCATGTGACAGAGCCTTAAACATTTCTGTGTGCAGAGGGCAACATCAAGGGAACACTTGTAAACCTTACGTACCAAGGACGTGACAAAGCTGGGAAACAAGAGCCACATTTTCCCCCCACTCTCTTTCTACTTGCCCCCACTCCTTTTCGTCAGTGAGCGTTGAGTGGATGTAGGTTGAATTATTATCGATCACTGATCGGTCAAGTGAGAGTGCTGAAGAGATTGATCGATGAAGGATTGAACTTAGAGGACTGAGGAGGAGCAAAATGGAGGATAAACGCAAATATGGAAGGGGTCGACTTCAGACCATTATGGAGGAGGGGAATTTGTCGCCTGCGTGAGTTATCTTGTCGTGTTTGTTATTGTTGTTGTTGATGTTGCTATTGTCTGGGTTAAAAAAAAATTTAGTTATCTTTGATGCTGCTGCTGTTACTCTAATTGCTTTATTACTTATGTCACTGTTTCTGTTGTTCTTCTGGCCGCTGGTGTTATTGTTGTTTTGTTTGCTTTAAAAAAAGTTGTGTCAAAGTACACCTTTCATTGTTGTTTCATTAGCACGTGCGCGCGCGCGCGTGCATGTGTGTGTGTGTGTGTGTGTGTGTGTGTGTGTGTGTGTGTGTGTGTGTGTGTGTGTGTGAAGTTGTAGATTTCTGTAATGTTGGAACCTGTTACAATCTTTTAACGTTGTTTACATGGCCGTTTTCTCGATTTCTAGAAGAAAAGTTTACTTAATTTAAGTAACATGTTAATGAAATCTTTTTTTTTTTGAATTGTAATTGTTGTGTCGAGTTAAATTGAGTTGTACTGTATTTTGCCGGAATGTTTTGAGCTGTATTGTTTTGTGCTCTGCACTATTTGCTGTTTGCTGTGGTATTTTGTTTCTACGTCGTTTCACACACTTCTTACATTTCTTTTTCCTTCTTCCTTCCTTCTTTCTTTCTGTCTTTCTCTCTTTCTTTCTTTCTCTCTTTCTTTCTCAATTTCATTTCTTTTATGTCTTTTTTTTTTTTTTTTTTGGGGGGGGGGGGGGGGAGGAGGTGGGGGGAGATACCTTAATTTCCTTTTTCCCCTTCCATTTTCTTTATTATTTTATACCTCCCCCCCCCCTCCCCCCCCCTCCCCCCCCCCCCAACTTAGCATTTATTTTTGTCTGTGCTTAAATTTCTTTTCTTCCTTTCTTTTTTTGTTGTTCGTGTGTCCGTATGTCCTTTTCCCCAAGATTTTCAGTCATGAAAGATGGGAAAGAAAATTGGATCCCAGATTTGATTTCAGGGGCAGTCATGAAATCTGAAGTTAACTTTCTTCCTCAGCTATGAACAGTTTGTTGTTGCCGCTAAATTGCTTATGCGTAGAGAGGGATGGTCAGGACCAGGCTTGCCTTATTTGACACAAGCAGTTGATTCAAACACTCATTCACAGATTTTGCGGTTGTTTATAGCCCCGCCGACCACACGGGGCATATCGGGGCTGTCACCTCGTCAAATTTAAAACTCAGATAAAAACTGTGCAACTAGGCTATATACATATTAAAACGGGGTATAAAACCAACTTTACTGTCCTTGCTTGTATCAACCATTTCTTCAGGAAAGCAAATTAAACAAAATAAATGTCCTTAAATGGGCAAATTAACTAGCAAACATTCGGAAAAAAAACAAGCAACAACGATAACAAAAGCAAAGGGAAAAAAAAGTACCTCTGAAAAATAATTTCTAGCTTTCCTTATTGAGAAGAAATTGTAGTTTACCAACGCTTAGAAAATACAGCGTCATATAACTGACTTTGAAAAAAGTGGTGCATACATAGCTTTCGGTTCGGAAATTAAAAAAATTCCAGAAAAAGTATCGCATTTCAAACTTAAATCTAATCTACGTATGTGCTTAAAAGGCATGTGTGTGCGTGTGCATGCTCGCTTGCCCGCAAGCGTATCCCGTGAGGCATATTGCCAAAATGTAGATGCAAATAATTTGAGGCAAACTGTCTGACAATCGCATAATACGGGGTGAGAATATAGAACTCTTAATTAATGAAAATACTTTCAGTTGTTCATGCGATTTAATTTCTTGCGCGAACAACCATTTCATAGTAGCACACACACACACACACACACACACACACACACACACACACACACACACACACACACACCACACACACACACACACACACACACACACTGTGCATAAATCACACGGTATCACAATGCCTGCCATGTATTAGAGACGGTTAGCTCTCTAATCTTATTGTTTCGTGCGACATTTTTTCATCAACATAGACTTTTTGAAGTCGAAAAAATCGTACAGGCCTATATGCAGAGTACACAACACAACACAACAACAAACACAACACAACACAACACAACACAACACACAAATTGTGAGGAAAAAGCTAGGCTGTGAAGCAGGTAGACTAAGCAACAGAGATGCGCCACTTTTCGCTTATTTTTCTTGGGTGTAAATAAAAAGAAAAGGCAGCCTTACCACGATAATGGGATACAGCGTAACTAACACTAGTGTGAAGCTTAGAAAAAGTAAACAACAGAAATCCTTTCTTTGAAGGGCAGACCTATGTATCCCTACATTCTAAAAATAACAGGGGGCCCCAAGCACAACCACGCAAACGCAGTGTGGCCTAATCATGGCTATATTGTACATTTTGCCAACACTGTGTAGACCTTTGTTCATTGTAGTGTGATTTTCAGTTTTCCCTGCCTATAGGTGTAGCATTGGACGTTTTTATTGATATTGTGTTTGTTTGTTCGTTCTTTGTTTAGTAGTAATATGTGTGTGTGTGTGTGTGTGTGTGTGTGTGTGTGTGTGTGTGTGTGTTGTGTGTGTGTGTGTGTGTGTTTTCCTTCTTTAACCACACCACATCCACACACACACACACACACACACACACACACACACACACACACACACACCACACACACATGAAACTCGTATTTACATGGTTGTCACTCTTCACTCTTAATCATTAACCCATCTAAACCAAAACAAAGAGTTCTCAATATTTGGTAAGATAAAGAGAAACTGGGTTGTTCAAACTGTCCTTCATTGATTACTTGAATTATTTGTGATGTGTAGTTATGCAAAAACATTACATCCGAACTTCTGTTCTATAACAAAATCACCATATTTCAAGCATAACCAGGAAACTATTTCCGCTATAAGAAAAAAAATTCCCACCTACGTTGTACAATGAAAACATCACATTAATTTCACAAAAGTGTGATCGATTTGTCTATCGACTTCGATAGATTCATTGAACAATTTCGTGACAAACTCGCGCTGATAGATTCATTTAACGCTTTCGGGGCCAGGTCGTGCTGTTACCTATGTTAACTGCCATGGATTGATTGTACTATCAGTAGTAGTAGGCGTAGCTAAAGTAGGCCGAGGAGAAGGGAAAAAAGTTTTCAGAGCAAACGGATAAAACCTTTATACTTAAAGATAAGAAAAAAAAAAACAGCTAAAATAACATGACGGATAGGTGGTTGAACTTTGGTTTAAAAACTGATGGTGTGAAACAATAATAATTATACATACCCTGGTAAAGGTCACAGGTGTTCTTTGACAGGATAGAAATATACGTGTGTGCGTGCTTGCACGTCTTGTTCGATGATTCATCGTTGTGGGAATCACAGAATAGTGTTGTTTTTTTGTTTTTTTTGTTTTTGTTTGTCTGTTGTTTTGTTTGTTCGTTGTTGTTTGTTTGTTGTTTTTGGTTTATTTAGGGGGGGGGGGGGGGGGGGGGGGTGGGCTGGAGTTGTGGTCAGTTGGAAATGTACACGAAAAGTTTTACGTTGAAAATTTGCAAAAATCATACTCTTTGGCTCTGGGATATTGTGGGTATTTTTTGTGTGTTAACTGTTTTAGTTTTTGTGTGATTGGTTGGTTTTGATAGAGTGTAAACTGACAAAATGTAGGGCATCATTATTGCGTTGGAGAAGGAATGGGATGGATGAGAAAAAGGCATCCATGCCCCCCCCCCCCCCTCTCTCTCTCTCTCCTCACACCACACTCCACATCCCACTCCCACGCCCATCGCACGCACACACACACACACACACACACACACACACACACACACAAAATATATGACACGACTAATGCATAAATAATATATATATATATATATATATATTATATATATATGTGTGTGTGTGTGTGTGTGTGTGTGTGTGTGTGTGTGTGTGTGTAAATATATTATACATTACTCATGCACATACGCACACATGCTTATGCACGCACGCGCGTAAACATACACACATGTGCATGCACGCACACACACATGCTGACGCATGTACACCGCCGGCACGCACACCCAGCCACCCACCACACACACCACACACACACAACACACACACACCACACACCAAAGCTAATGCACACACGCCCGCCCGCACGCACGCAAGCAAGCACAAACACACGCACACACACCACGCACGCGCGCGCCTATATACACACAACACTCACACGCACACACGCGCACTTGCACGCAAACATTCATACGCACATGTGCGCGCACGCGCGTGCACAGACACACACCCCACACACATGCTCATGCATGCACGCTTGAAAACATACACACACATGTGCGCCACGCACACATATATGCTGACTTATGTAGGCGCAGCCCCCCCCCCCCCCCCCCCCCCCCCTCACAAACACACACACACACACACACAACACACACACACACACACACACACACCACACACACACACACACACACTCACGCACAATTTATTTTACTTTTGTTTCTCTTCTAATATCACTATGAGTGAGGAGACGTTAAATTTTATTGAAGAAAGCACCCCCCCCCCCCCCCACACACACACACACACGAGGAACACAAAGGCAGCGCCCTCACCCCTCCCATAACATATCACCACTGCATTTTTTGCCACGACCATGACCACCACTGAGAACAAGACCATCTTTGTCTATCTATATCTGTCTCTCCCTCTGCCTGTCTGTCTGACAGTCTGTCTGTCTGTCTGCTTAAGATAATCCCTATATAGTCAAACACAATGTTAAGCTTTGATATGTCGATTGTGTGCGAATTCAAAACTAGACGAGGTTCATTTTGTACTTTCTTGTTCAGAGCTAAAAGATATCAAAAGAACGTTTCTTCTTAGATATCGGAAAACAATGAATTCCAGGGAAAGATTTTTGGGTATTCAAGCCTGTTTTAAACACATAGTGTTAACGTCAACAACAGTAGAGAGACTGAGCATGTATTTGTACAAAGTGAAACGAATATCTAGTGATGTTTTAACGCGGATGTGTTTTGTCTATGTTGTACAACCCCGTTCTAAAGGGCCATGGCACGTACGAATAAGTATTGGAGTTTTGAAAGTTTCTGTTTGCTTCTGTCAGTCTATCCATCTCTGCCAGCCTGCCTGTCTGTCTGTCTCTATTTTACTCTCCCTGTCACTCTCTGTCTTTGCCCTGTCTGTCTGTTTCCCCCCCCCCCCCCCCCCCCCTCTCTCTCTCTCTCTGGGTCCCAGTCCGCCCTTTGAATTTATCTCCACCTCTCTGTCTCCTGTTCTTCTCTTTCCCTTTTCTCCCTCTTCCACTTTTTCTTCCCCCTCCCATCCATTCTTCTCTCTCCCTCCTCTCTCCTCTCTCTCTCTCTCTCTCTCTCTCTCTCTCTCTCTCTCTCTCTCTCTCTCTCTCTCTCTCTCTCTCTCTCTCTCTCTCACACACACACCACCACCACACCACAACAACAACCACACACACAATGACAATGACTGGTTCATTGTGATAAACTTAACACCTCTTCACAAGGGGTCAGGGATAAAGGAAGTAGGCACAAAACACATATTGAGAAAATAAAAACAACATTTAGTGACAGCCCATCCAGGGAAAAAAAACATACAGATGAGAGAGGAGGAGACGTTAAATTTTAATGAAAGAAAGCACCCCCCCCCCCCCCCCTCAGGATAACGAAGTAGGTCACAAAACACCTTTGAGAAAAATAAAAACAACATTTAGGACAAGCCTATCCAGGGAAAAAATATCAACTGAGTGAGGAGACGTTAAATTTTATTGAAGAAAGCACCCCCCCCCCCCCCCCTCAGGGATAAAGGAAGTAGGCACAAAACACATATTGAGAAAATAAAAACAACATTTAGTGACAGCCCATCCAGGGAAAAAAAATATCACTATGAGTGAGGAGACGTTAAATTTTATTGAAGAAAGCACCCCCCCTCTTCACCTCTTCACAAGGGGTCAGGGATAAAGGAAGTAGGCACAAAACACATATTGAGAAAATAAAAACAACATTTAGTGACAGCCCATCCAGGGAAAAAAAAGCAAGAGCAGAGAGAGAGAGAGAGAGAGAGAGAGAGAGAGAGAGAGAGAGAGAGAGAGAGAGAGAGAACACAAAACAATGAACAAAGTTTATTGCCATAAAGCTTTACAGCCCATTTGGCATGCACCACGAAGAATGAATTTGACACGAACGATTTGCCTGACATGGATACCACAGCAAACAGTCCGCTTTGTCAGTTTTATAAAGAGGGTTACTGATTCAGTACACACAGGCTATAGGTAAGTGGTGGCTGTTCCTTGTCCAAGGTAGAACTAGATCAAGCTGTGCAGAACTGCCACTTTCTGTACACCCCATGCTTGTTAAGTTGGTTCTTCACCCAGTAGGTTCCCGTTTCTGTAGACTGCTCAGTTTAGTAGTTCTTCTGACAACATCTGCGCACACGTTAAAATCTGTTCGGCTTTTTGAAAGAGTAGGTCAGTTGTGCCAGTGAACAGATGACGAAATTGACAAAATTAATGTGCATATACATGGACGGATGTAAAAAGGCACAATAATGCTTGAGTTTTCATTATCCTCGAATAAACAAAAGAAAAGAATGTGTTCTGCATTTGTAAACAATACAGAACATACAGCATCTCTAATCTAGGTTCATGCACATGGATCCTCAACAACAGATGGCAAGATTCACACGTTATGCTTATACGAGCGCGTCCGTCAACATCTTTTGAAATAACTTTTTCTTGTTTAATATGTTTAGTAGCTGTGCATTGATGTATCTGTCAAAGTTGAAAATAGTAATTCACTACATTTGCATCAAACCCACCGACTGTGCTCTCATTGTGGTTCAGTTGTCTGTGTTCAACTGATCAAATAAAATTGTGCAGTCAACAACAAGGGTTTTACCATCTGTTTCAGACACACTTGTCACGTCTTGTTTAAGGTCACATTAACCTTTTCTTTCTTTCTTTTCTTTCTTTCATTTTTTTTATTTTTTAGATTCTTTTATTTTTAGGATAATGGAAGAAGCACTCATATGCTTTTTTTTCCCCATTCAGTCCCTTTGTGGATGTTGTTTTGTAAATATTGTCATCTGTTCCCACCAGCATAAGTGGTCTACTCTTCTAAAAGGAGGAAGATGTTTTAACGTTTGTGCAAAATGTACTGTGTGCGTTCTCCTATCGGACCTCAGCTTATACTCTCATCTAAAGGACTTACAGGGGTAGTAGAGTTGGCACTGATAACGCCAGAGGAAAAATCCCCCGGAATGGGTGTCTTGGTGGTGGCTTGAACTTGGGTCAAACCCCAACGATGGATTAAATCATTAGTGCAACATGCAACAAACTAACAACCAGACTACCCCGTCCTTCCTAATGCTATTAGTGTACATATATATGGAGTGTAAATTTCATCAGGCAGGGTAACTGCTAAAACTAATACAGGCAACACAATTATTATTGATGGTTGGGTCAGGGGAGGGCTGAACACTTGCCTGCTTTTGTCGTCATTGGTGTGCTGTGCTCTCCTGTGGTCGTGTCACAGCCACCTAGGTGGCCTTTTCCTGTATGTAGGCTACTGTATGTGAGGCACAGTTTAGCACACGATCTGCAGGAGTTGTTGATGCTGGCTTGAATCTTAACACAAACAGGCAGGAGTCTGCTTCACCAGTCATTTTTCAACTGGCGATGTTGTTCATCAGAAGGGCGCTCAGGGTCGTGTTTGCAGCTGATGGGAGCCCAGTAACTGGAATGGTGGAGATTTAGCTTATACGGCCCCCCCCCCCCCCCCCCCCCCCCCCAAATTACTACTGCTTTTACAGAGGCCTCTTTTTCGTGGCGTCCCGCCACAACGCCACATGTCATATGATTGAGGGGAGAGAGAGAGAGATTTTTATTTATTCTTTTATATCGAGGATAACAGAATAAGCAATCATGTGCTTTTTTTCATCCGGTCCCGTGTGTATGCAGTTTTTAAATATTGTCATCTGTTCCCACGGCACACGATGGCCTACTCTTACGAAAAGCGGAACAGGATTTAACGTGTGCGCAAGATGTTCTGCGTGCGTTAGCACACGGGACCTCGGTTTAAGTCTCATCCGAAGGGCTTGTGGCGAGAGAGAGAGAGAGAGAGAGAGAGAGAGAGAGAGAGAGAGAGAGAGAGAGAGAGAGTGTGTGTGTGTGTGTGTGTGTGTGTGTGTGTGTGTGTGTGTGTGTGTTGTGTGTGTGTGTGTGTTGCCCCCTGTCTCTTTCGTTCTCTGCGTAATAAAACTAGGAGAGTTGATACCTTCCAGGACTTTCGACTCTCGCGGTAGACCAAATCATAATTTTATTGATTATGTTTCTTGCCAGTAGTAAAGGTGTATAATCATATCACATGTAATTACGAGGTGTCTTTTGTGTGCAGAGACACTGCAGGCTTAAGCTTGCACACACACACACACACACACATACACACACACACACACACACACACACACACACACACACACACACACACACACACACACACACACACACACACACGAGCGCGCGCGCACGTGCACATTTGCACACACATGCGCGCGCGCACGCTCGAGTGTTTTCTTGTCGGCTAAGATGTATTGTTTTCTGTGTAATTACATCATTTGATTTGTATGCACAGACTAAATACAAACGTTCCACTTGTGCGCACGTGCGCATCCACACACACACACACACACGCCACGCACGCACGCACGCACGCACGCGCGCGCGCGCGCCCACCACACACACACACACACACACACACACACACACACACACACACACACACACACACACACTGTGTATTCTCTTGTTTCTAAAGGTATTGGGATAAAATTTTGCTGGGTACCATCACATTGCGGTCTTTACTGGAACGAATTGGTAGATTCTCTGGCAAAACGCGGTGCTTCAGAATGTACAAGTGACATAATGATTAATAGTATAGATCTACGTTTATCTTCATTTGAGATATTTCAATTCTTGCAAACTCTACTTATTCAAGTTTTTTTTAGATTTCACTTAAATCGTTTATGTTGCCCACGAAATATAGAAATTATAATTCATAAATTACGTCTAAATGCTTGGAAAACTAAATATTTAAAAAATGTTTTCTGCACTTGTTCTGCTATTATATCAGTCCATCATATATTGTTTGATTGCCCCGTGCTTAATGCCTCGTATAAAAGCAAAGGGATAGATTTAAGAAAAAAATATGGAAATATCCAAAGTGTCCTGTACGATTCCGAGTCGTATGTCCTAGTATCAGTTGCAGAAAGTATTTGCCAGTCACCAGTAGGTCAGTTACTATAAATGAAATTGTATAAACTTATCATCTTTCATTACATTCTTTATCCTTTCACCTTTTCCCCACATCCCCTTTTCAGTGCATCCTTAGGCTAACGTGAATGTACCATTGTCTAAATCACCTTGTAGTGAACGGACATTAAACCAATGAGAAGAAGAAAGAACACACTGTGTAGCTTTTTTCATATGAACGTGATCATTCAAGTACTTTTTGTTTGTTACTGTTAGGTTAGATTCTGGCTTCCTCCGAACAAGGGAGTCTTAATGTTAGCATGAGAGATTGATTGATTGATTGAATTTTATTTTCAGAAGGTAAAGGAGTAAGCATGACAATTGCTTTTTTACATCCAGCCTTCTATAATAATACAAAGTAGTATAAGGAAACTAATAAAAAGAAAATGGAAAAATAAACCCACAAAAAACATAGCATAATTCTGTTTGTAACAGCCAATTATGTAACTTAATACTTCATAACTTTGTTGCGGAGAGAGAGAGAGAGAGAGAGAGAGAGAGAGAGAGAGAGAGAGAGAGAGAGAGAGAGAGAGAGAGAGAGAGAGAGAGAGAGATTTATTCTTTTATATCGAGGATAACAGAATAAGCAATCATGTGCTTTTTTTCATCCGGTCCCCGTGTGTATGCAGTTTTGTAAATTTTGTCATCTGTTCCCACCGGCACACATGGCCTACTCTTACGAAAAGCGGAACAGGATTTAACGTGTGCGCAAGATGTTCTGCGTGCGTTCGCACACGGGCCTCGGTTAAAGTCTCATCCGAAGGACTTTTGAGAGAGAGAGAGAGAGAGAGAGAGAGAGAGAGAGAGAGAGAGAGAGAGAGAGAGAGAGAGAGAGAGAGAGAGAGAGAGATCCGAATAACAACTAATATTACACGATAGCCTTCCGAAGTTTGTGCATATTATTCTTGTTGGTTTGCGTCAGCTTTTTTTTTTTCAGTAGTGCTATCGACTAAGGCCTACTTTTATTTCGATTTTACTCGCAGTTTGAAATCTCATCTTTGTACCATCGTTCGTTTGCTGAAATGTTATAGTCTAGTCAGAAGCCCATCAGCGTAGCTAGCTCATTGGAGTGTTGTTTGCAAACAAGACTCGATATATTTCTTCACTTTTAATGCCAGGTCATGCACCTGTGTTTTTTTTTTTTTTTTTTTTTTATAGCCGTACCATATCGTGTTTCACTGATCATATGCTGCACGAAGTAAGTTATGGCTGCTGTTGAGGACGGACACTCGTATAGAAAAAAAAGTTGGTGTTGCAGTGTGGTCCAAGAATTTATACTCTTGCCAGACCCCGGTGCTTTGTTGTGGAGTGTATTAGTCGGTTCTTTATTTTAACCTCGAATGGATCTCTGTCTGTCTGTCTGTCTGTCTGTCTGTCTGTCTGTCTGTCTCTCTCTCTCTCTCTCTCTCTGTCCACACACACACACACACACACACACACACACACACACACACACACACACACACACACACACTGCACCTCCCTCCACACACACACGCACACACACACCACACACACCACGCACGCACGCACGCACGCACGCACGCACGCACGCACGCACACACACACACACACACACACACACACACCACGCACGCACGCACGCACACACACACACACACACACAGAGAAAAAAACACGCACACACATCACTCACACACACACACACACACACACACACACACACACACACACACACACACACACAAAACTCTCTCTCTCTCTCTCTCTCTCTCTCTCTCTCTCTCATCTCTTATATACAGTTCATGTTCTAACACTGCGAAGCTATCAAGTAAGATCAAGAAGGCCTCGTTTTCGGCTCTATGCCAGCCCGAGCGACAGTGGAGAGAAACTATCCAGGTAGAGCAGTAAACGTGGAGTGCCTCTTCACAGCTGCCGAGTTCGTGGATAACTGTAGATTGGTATCGTATATCGTGTACAGTATCAACACTCAGCCGCCTGCATGTTAAGGTGTCAAAGACTGATATGTCACCTCTCCTTCTCCTTTCAGAAACTGAGAGGTGTTGACAAAGCTTTTTGTGTATCTATATGACTTTGTCACCAATCACAACAACATATAAAAAATGGGTTGTGATCTGTTTCTCTGAAAAGTGGGCTTGCGTAATCATGTTTTGAGGTCCTGGTTCGTCAGGTTCGTTTTTGTTCTTTTTTTTTTTTTTTAAACGTCTTCGGTGCCACTTTGAAGTGATATCAGATAGGAGAAAAGTGGGTGTGAGTGAGCAAAGTAAAGTGAAGCCCCCCTGCCCGCCCCCCCCCCCTCTCTCTCCACATCCCTTCACCCTTTCCCCCTTCCTCCCTGCGTGTACGTCGTGTGTGTTTGTGTGTGTGTGTGTGACACAAAAAGAGAGGTTTGATAAAATGTATGTACGGTAAAGATACATGCGCATTTCGATGGTGTATTCGCTAATGCATTTTTCGTTCCTCGTTTAATCAAAAACCACATATCACAAAGCAAACTACTTTACAACGCAAAAAAACCACACCCCTTCACATTGGCACACAAAGCGAAGTGGGTAGATCAGAACAGGAAAGGGGAGGGGATTAATAGCGCGAAAGACGGTAATGAGTTTGCAGAACTGGCCAAAGCGGTGCTGAGAGGGACAAAGTTCCCCGGTCAACACTGAGATGGACAATTGTTGAAACAGTTTATTCCTTCACACTGTCACTGTTTGTCGAGGCTTTTAGGTGAGGGAGAAAGGTGTCATGTTCTTACCCTTTCAACACTGGTGGGTGGATCCATGTTTTAGAGGTACTGCACTATTGTAGAAGGCGAGACATGTGGGTTCGATCCTGATTGAACCTGAGCTTTTTTCCCATCCACCAGACACTGAGTGGTGGCATGGGTACTAGTCTTTTGGATGAGACGATCAACGAAGTCCTGCATGAAACACATTTAGTGCACGTAAAAGAACCTCGTCAATAAGAGAGTCGTCCCAAAATGTTGTCGAAAAAAAGCCACTCAAGGGAAACAAAGACACACACTCGCAAGAAGAGTCGTCCTGCAAAATGTTGTCGAAAAAAAGCCACCTCAGGGAAAAAAACCGTTAGACATAGAAATACGAAAAAAACTGAGTTGTGTGTTCTTGTGGGCATATGTTCTCCCTGGATAGAGCAGCCCGAATTTCACGCAAAAAATACACCTTGTCCGAAAGTGGCTGGCTAAACAGTACAATACAATACAAAATCGCTAAAGAAGGAAACAGCAGAGATGAAGCAGGGGTGGAAAGACTTTGTTGCTGCCCTACACACCACTGGGTGTAAAGGATGATGATGGTGATGATTGGCTTCTAAGGGAACCCCACCAAGGATGTCTGGGGGCTCTTTCAGTTAAAATGACACCCACACCTGACACTCCGTGCTAGAAGTTTCCTCTATCATATCAGTCACCTCGCATTCAGTAAGACTGCACACAACTGTGAACTAAACTATACTGGTAGCCTAAAGGTTATATAAACGCACTTTATAGAAACAGTAGGTCAGTGGTGCAAATCTGGATGGCCAAAGAGGGATTGGTTCCTCTCATCCACTTGATCTGGACTGGTAATCTGGGAACTAGTCTTTACAGTGAGGTACTATACCGAGGTCAGATTTACGCATGCAGAAGAACCTTTGGAAAAGTCCCTGGCTAAATTATGTGGGCACACGTGACTTTTAAGATCAGCGACGCTGCGAAACCTACAGAGAAAAACATATTATGACAAAAGAAAACTACAAAAAAAACAATACAATTCAGTTTAGCACGAAACAACACATCGCAATTAACTGTAGATCAGTACAATATAACAGAACAGAATACAAAACATAACACACAGTACAACACAGCTCCACAGTATGTAGTATAATAGACAATTCTTCAGACTCAAACAGGAAAAGAACTGGGGCATAATGGCTGAACTGTAAGAAAACGAACAAAATGCTTTAAGTCTGAGTGATTATGTAAATTACTAGACATTAAGACAGCCTAGCAGGATTTTAACGTGTCTGCTTGGTTCTAGTGAATGCCTGTAGTGGAATCAAATCACACGTGAGTTGGTCCAGAATATACCCTGGGCGATCGGAGAACATTGGCGCGTAATACCCTTGTTATAGATTTCAGAAAGGCAACACCTTCAAACAACCAACCAACCAAACAAGCAAGCAAACAAACGAACCAACATACAAACAGCAACAGAGACTTCTGTCATACGAAAAAGTGTTCATCCACGCCCTGTAAAAAGACTATCTTATGCAAGACAGAATAACAACCTACTAATACTGTTGTGATTGTGCCACCACATCCTACATTCTTTCGAGACGTTTATGCAGAGTAACGTTGCAAGTTGTATTCACTGTGAATAGACTGAGAAAATTTGACCAAAAATACCATGAATTTTTACTCTATCTGTCTGTCTTTCTGTCTGTTTGTCTGCCTGTCTCTGTCTATCAGTCTGTCTGTCTGTCTTTCTCTCAGTGTCTCTCTCTGTCTCTGCCTCTGTCTGTCTCTGCCTGTCTGTCTTTCTCTCTGTCAGTCTTCCCCCCTCTCTCTCCCTCCTTCCCTCCCTCCCTGCTTTCCCAGTCAATGTTCTCGCTAATGATCAGACAGAGCTAACAGAGAGCAAAGCGAGGTGTGACCTAGTACATTAACAAAGGCAAACTGGAGTATCAAAGTTCTCGCGTTTCACCCACGATCTTGGCGTTTCCCAACAACAGCGTTGTGTTTTCGCCATTACCCACATAGACCTACAAATCACATTACCTACATACAAATCACACCATTTACCTGCCAATTTAGACCTCGTAAACCTTACTGTAAGTAAAGCTAATACATAGCGCGTAGCCGAGATTCGCTCAGCCAATAGCGTTTTCGATACTCTTTACCGCATGCTGTTTTGTCACACACTGGCACATATTTACACACGCGCGCTCGCACACGCCCACACCCACGCGTGCGCGTGCGCACCCACGCGCACACACACACACACACACACACACACACACACACACACACACACCACACACACACACACACACATTCTTTCAACTTTAATACTGAACAACTTTATTAAAAAAAAAACCCAAACAAACTCGTAGTCTTTTGTTTCTTTAAAAACAAATCTTAAAATGTGACCAAACAAAGTTCGAGGATTGGAATTTCAGTTCTCAATTTTCTCATTTTGTCTCAGAAGTGTTTACACTAGCTCTGGGCATCCCAAAAAGAGAAAAAAAGAAACTATAAACAACGAAACGAAGCCCGGAAGCAAACAACAGTCAGGAAAGCACAACCCCCAGAACCAAACAAAAAGTAATAAAAAACAAAAAAAGACACAAAACCCAGAAACAAACAAAAGTGATATAAAACAAAGACACAAAACCCAGAAACAAACAAAAGTGATATGAAAACAAAGACACAAAACCCAGAAACAAACAAAAGTGATATGAAAACAAAGACACAAAACCCAGAAACAAACAAAAGTGATGTAGAACAAAGACACAAAACCCAGAAACAAACAAAAGTGATAAAAAACAAAACAAAAAAAGACACAACTCTTGACTAGGCCTTACTGAGTGATGTTGGATTTGTGCGCTGTGAACCCAGAAACAAAGAAAGATAATAAAAAACAAAGTAAAACAAAAAACTCAGAAACAAACCTTACGAAAACAAAGAGAGGCACAAAATCCAGAAACAAACAAAAGTCACGAAAAACAAAGACAGAAAACCCAGAAACAAAACAAACATCATGAAAACAAAGAAATAAACAAACTCCAAAACAAAGAATTTATTAGCTTAAAGAACCTCAGTCCTGATTTTGGATCACAAACTTGACCCAGTTATATGGAGAATTAATCACCTAAGAATGTTTGTGTTATAATTTTAATCACAAAAAAGCTTAGTATTGCTATTTTCTTGTTTTGAAATACAGAGGGATAGCCTAGTGGTTAGCGATAGTACCCTACTACTACTACTACTACTGCTACTACTACTACTACTACTACTACTACTACTACTACTACTACTACTACTACTACTACTACTACTACTAACAACCTGTTTGCTTCAATCCCTGTTAACAGCTATGGTACCTGTCTGCGAGGAATGAGTAGGCGTAGTTCGCAAGTACAATATTCCTTAGCTTTTCTCACCCATGTGGCAAAATCTGTTTCCATATGTGTGTGTGTTGTGTGTGTGTGTGTGTGTGTGTGTGTGTGTGTGTGTGTGTTGTGTGCGTGCGCGCGTGTGTGTGTGCGTGCGTGTGTGTGTGTGTGTGTGTGTGTGTGTGTGTGTGAGTATGCGTGTGTGTGCGTAGGTGCGTGTGTGTGTGTGTATTTGCATGCGAGCGCGTGAGTGCATATCTACGTGAGTGCACATCTGTCCACCCATCCGTCCGCTTGTCTGTCTTCCGGCCCCATCAACCCTCTTTCTCCCTCTTGCCCCCCCTCTCTCTCCCTCTTCCCTCCCCCCTTCTCTCTCTCTCTGTGCCTGTCTGTCTGTCTGTCGCGCCGTGCCTCTCTAATAAGGGCAGGGACCGGGTGTAAAAGAAAAGCACATGACTGCTTATCTGTCATCCTGGAAATAACGAGTTTTGCCGTACCCTTGCCTTGCTGTGCCTTACTCTCTGTCTGTCTGTCTGTCTGTCTGTCTGACTGACTGTCTCCCTCTCCCCCCCCCCCCCCCCCACTCTCTTTCTCTCTAAAAATGGAGGAAGAAAGGCCTATATTAGATTCCCTGATGGCAGGACTACCAGGCACCCTGTCCACCAGTTACCATGCTGAGGCCTGTGCTCTGCTACTTGCAGCCCAAACTCTTCACCAGGAGGACACACAACCAAGTAACATAGTGTTTCTGACTGACTGCAAGTCCATCCTGCAGTGTCTTCGGGTGGTAGGGGTAGAGCGGATCATAGGAAACACCAAACGAGAACTAAGCTTCCTTAGCTAGAAAACAGTGGCGCTGCTGCAGTGGATCCACTTCCAATGTGGTATAGGTGGGCATTGAGGAGACAAGACTGCCTGTCCAAGCAGGCAGCAACTTGGAGCAGCCAGCCCACTCAGTATCCTACATACAGTGAGGCAAGGACAATCAAGCCTGAGAAACAGCTTCAAGAGACCATGGCGCCAGCGCCTGGACGTCAGGCCAGAAGATGAAAAGGACGGCTTTGTTGAGCTAGATAGAGCTGCTCAGCTCACCCACCTTTAGACTGCGAGCAGGACACTGCCAGCTCCTACCTTATCTCCACCACCTAAAAATATCCCACGCTAACCAATGCCATTGTGGCACAGGCTCACAACCACTCATCCATATCCTGCAGTCCTGTCCTACCTTCATCACTTTGAGACTAGGCCCAGCCCAGCTGAGTTCCAGGGAAATACCATGGGAACTGGCAGGGGCACTACAACAGACGGCAGACTGCTATCTAGACCAGACTAAACATTTAGCATGGCCAGGGAACACAGAAGAAGAGGAAGAAACCCTGTTTTGGCACCAAACGAAAACCCCAAACAAAACTACCCATTAATGTCGGTTCGGGGTTGAAACTAGAGTGGTCGAGATCTCAAGAGCTTGTTTTCATGCGACCAAACATTTATTTAACTGTTGTAATATTCGGGAGGTATTCAGGCTCAAATGACGCTATTAAGTTAAGTCTGTCCCGAGCCTAAGGCTCATCAGGCCGGTGCTTATCCCGGTTTCTGTGGCGCTAAGCGACTGAGAGTCATAGACTCCCCCCTGGATAGGACGCCAGTCTATCGCAGGGTTAACCCCCCAACACAAGGTTGGTACCCCTTTTACACCTGGGTGGGGTGAGAAAATAGCCGTAAAGTGCCTTTTCCAAGGGCACAACGCCATAGCCGACAGCTGGGATCGAACCCGCAACCTTTAGATTACGAGTCCAACGCCCTAACCACTCGACTACCGCGGCGGCAAATGACGCTATTGGTGCACATCAAAGGGACCACAGTAGCTCCTTTGCTAATCCTAATGGATTATCATAGGGATCATCATGGTGAGGGTCGATAAAGCATCAGTGATTTGTTAGAATAAGGAAAAGGATAGTGTGTCGACCCCCCCCCCCCCCTCCCCCGAAGCATCAGTGATTTGTTAGAATAAAGAAAAGGATAGTGTGTCGACCCCACCCCCTCTGCTGTTGGGATTTTGTTCACTGTATGACGAGTTAAAAAATCTAAATAAAATGCTTAGGTATTTCTGAATCAATCTCTTGTCTGGTTGTCTCTTGTTTCTTTCTTTACTTGTCTGTGTCTGTCTCTCTTCTTGTCTGCCGGGGTGGGGGTGGGGACGAGGACGGGGCACTTTGTCTCTGTCAGTCTGTCACACACACACACACACACACACACACACACACACACACACACACACACACACACACACACACACACACACATTCTTCCTCTCTCTGTGGATAATTTATTCGAACAAAAGCGGCTGGTCGCCGAGTTTTGAATAACCAGATGTGCAATAGCAAAAGTTTTAGTACTTTTACTCAGAGCGGCAATACGTCATTGTACAATGACGAAATACTCTGATGGCTGTGAATGTGTAAATAGATTTCGGATTTGATACAGTGTCTTGAAAGTATATTGCTGAAGATTGAAGTGCGTGTGTACGTCAGTGTGTGCGTACTTGTGTGCGTATGTGACCACAACATAGGCCTATATTTCGACTCTTTTAACTTTACAAGTCAAGAAGCAAGAGCTGGAGAGTTAAAACACCCACCACTGTGACAAGCACACTCCTGAAGCCACATAAAAAAAATCTAAAACCTTGTTCGTGCCTAATGTCTAACTTCGCATGATAAATGAACGCTAGGAAAGCAATGATTCCTTATCTGGTTACCTGCTTTGAAGTCTTACTGCAAGTGGCGAAGGTGATAAGTTTTGAGAACGTCAGTGATTGATTTTTTTAAAAAAGAATATCAAAGAGATAAATTAAGAGACATCGTACTATCTAGGCAGAACCCTATTGTGCAATTGTGCGTGCGTCACTGCGTGTATGCAATGCAGTTTCATAAGATTAACCTATTATAGGCAATTTAATTGATATATTGGCTAATTGCAATGCAATACAACATAACACAACGAACAGCAAAATACATCAAAGCGCAATGCAACACAATAGAAGGCAACTAAATACAGTACAATGCAATGCAGTATAATATACAATGCACTGATGGTGGCTGGTTCCTCGCATGCGAGGATCACGAGAAGAAAGGAGATGGTTCTAGTTTCTACAAACCCTCTGGTGGCTGAAGAGGCCGATGCGTGAGAAGCACGTTCTGATCTGTTGCATGCTGGGCAGATGAAGGAAGGAACTGGAACTGTTGGCTAGCTGGTCCCTTGTTCCCTCTTTCCGTCTGCTACGATTCCTTTTGCTATGTCTCTTCTCACCTTTAGTCTTATTTCTGGTTTTTCTGATGAAATAGTGCCATTTGTCCTGATTATGTGCTTCTTTTTGCCTTGTATACTGCTGGATCCCGGCCTGTGACCGCTGTTTCTTCTCTTCGTCTTTGAAGCGTTTCCCTGGAGCGCTGTGGTCACATTTTTTTTTTGTTTCAGCTCGCTAAAGAAGACAGTCCTGTACAATAGAAGACTGTACAATGTACTCTAATACAGTGTAGAAGATCACAGCTCAATACATCTATACAATGTACAGTAAAAAAAACAACTGCAAAACAAAACAAAACAATATAGTCTATTCCATTCCAGTCCAATAAACTACAATACAACACTATACAGAACAATAGTGGTCGTTACAGGTAAACATTACCGCCACAAGTGTGCATTGCGGGGGAGCGGCTTGTAAACTGTTATTGCCGTGGTGGTACTACATGTGACATACACACACACACACACACACACACACACACACACACACACACACACACACACACACACACACGCACACACACACGCACACACACACACACACACACACACACACAGAGAAAAGAAAAAAGCCATTATTCAGACACTTACCTCCGTATGGCTGTACAACTTAACACTCCTTATAGCACACGTACACCGGCTAAAGTGTCACCACCGGAGTTCTCTTTTTGTTCCTTTCCACTTTTGTTTACTTTTGTTGTTGTTGTTGTTGTTGTTGTTGTTGTTGTTGTTGTTGTTCTTCTTCTTCTTCTTCTTCTTCTTCTTCTTCTTCTTCTTCTTCTTCTTCTTGTATGTTTTCTTTTAAATCACTTATTTTCTTTTTTTTTAATTTTTATTTTTTATTTCGATGATGATGAAATAAGCAATCTTGTACTTTTTTCCCCCACCCAGTATCCGTGTGCATGCAGATTTGAAAATGTTGTCATGTGTTCCCACTGGCTCAAATGACCTATTCTTCCGAAAGGAGGAACAGGTTTTAACGTGTGTGCAAGTTGTGTTCGAACACGGGACCTCGGTTTATACTTAGTCTCATCGTAAGGACATTCGGGGAAGTGGAGTTAGCATGCTAACTCCTGATGAAAAAATCCCCTTAAACCGGCATCTTGGTGGTGGCGCGAGCCTAAGGTGTCATCAATTATGTAACCCAAAGTGCTGATGAAACCTTGGCTGTATGCTCAGTATTTGTCTTGTTCCTCAACGCGATCAGATAAACACTGATGCAAGTTGTAATGGGTCTTTAACGTGATCACTTTTAACATTGCCATGGTTATGAAATGAAAGAGTAATTAAATGTAAGCGTTTTGTGTCTGGTCGCGCGCGCGCGTGCAAAACGTCATTTCACAGGACACACATTTTGCTATTTTGGGTTGTGTTACAAGGCCCCTCATTCCGTGGTTCAGTTCATAGTTCAGTACTGAAAGAAAAACGCCCTGCTTAATCCAGCAGGCAGTCAATGGGATTCGAACCCGCGATCCGTGATTTCAGGCCCATTAGGATTAGAGGCCCGGCCCATCCTCCTTATCCACTTGGCCATCCCAGCCCGTCAGACCTGATGGTATCAGTTGATGGTATCGTGCGAAGCAGCAGCAGCGGGTACCACAGCAAGGTCTCTGTAGTGGTAGATGTCGCGGTCTGTGGTGTCTTGTTGTCTTTGTAGTAGAGTGCTGTATATGGTTGATGCAGCTTTGCATTCAATCCACTGTCCCATTTGGATTAGTGTGCTTATTGATTTTGGTTGGGTTGGTTTGGTTGGTGGTGTTTTGTGTGTTGGGTGTGTTTGTGTGTGTGTGTGTTGTGTGTTCGTTGTTGTTGTTGTGTTGTGTGTGTGTGTGTGTGTGTGTGTTTTGTGTGGTGTGTGTGTGTGTGTGTGTGTGTGTGTGTGTGTGTGTGTGTTGTTTGTTGTGTTGGTGTGTTTTTGTGTGTGTGTGTGTGTGTGTGTGGTGTGTGTGTGTGTGTGTGTGTGTGTGTGTGTGTGATTCTTTTCAGCACGCTCGCACACGTGTGTGTGCGTGGTCGTGCGTGTGTGTGAAGCTTTGTGTTTGTTTTTGTTGGTCATTTATTCTGGTTGGGTTTTCTTCAAATTTGGTCTTTCTCTACTTTGTTTTGGGGCTTTTTGTAGTACTGGGCTTTTCTTTTTTGTTTGTTTATTTGTTTGTAATTTGATTAAGGTCGATTTATCGTTGATGAAAATGACCAAACAGACAAGTCATGCGATAAACTCTGTAATTGTTTTTCTTAGCGATGGACACGGATTATGTTGATGATGATTCAAGCGGTAACCGCGGAGGTAATGATGTGGCTATAGCGATGACGATGACGACCAACACTGTAAGAAGGAGAAGAAGAGTTATACTGCCGAAGGAGACTTACACAGAGACCATTCATACGTCATTCATGCGCCCTTCACTCTCTCACATCCTGCATCCAAACAGAACTGGATATTTTGGGAAACACGCCATGCGCGCTACCACCCAGGGAGTGGAAATCTTTACCATCCCCTTCAAAATATCAAAATAGCTCGCGTGGTGAATATGGTAAGTGGAGAAAATGGCGGCAGGGGGTGGTGGGGGTGGCGGGGAGCTGAAATTGGGGATAGGGAGTGTGGTTGAGGTGGTGGAAGAGGAAGCAGGATGTAATTATTTCTAGTATTTTCAATAGCAAGGTATATGAGCAGAGTGCAGGATTGTAAACTCCAAATTGGTTTTACTCCCCCACCTCACACTACCTCCCCACAAAAACTAAAGGTGTTTCTTGAATGAAAGTGGGATGACTCTTCCTCTTCTCCCCACACCCCCCCCCCCCCCCCCTCGCCCAAACTATAGTGGGAATTTCCGGGATTTTTTTTTCAGTTCAAATAGTGTTCCTAATTTCTGGACATTTTGTACAATAAATTTCGTTTTTCTGTTTCCATGTCTGCGTCTCTTTTGATTTTTTTGGGTTTGTTTTCTTTTTGGTCACCTTTGGCCTATCCTGTTATTTTCTCTTTAGGTCTTAAAAATATTATTTTTTTTATTCCTCTATTTGTTTTGGTCTCAAATTACTCCTTAATAGCTGTAATCTTTTTTTTTTTCGTGCCTTCTCTCTCTCTCTCTCTCTGTCTCTGTCTCTGTCTCTGTCTGTCTGTCTGTCTCTCTCTGTCTCTCTCTGTCTCTCTCTGTCTCTCGTCTCTCTGTCTTCTCTCTCTCTCTCTCTCTCTCTCTCTCTCTCTCTCTCTCTCTCTCTCTCTCTCTCATTGATCAGTGGATTTTTGTTTTCGTCTATAAGCACTTGTGGGAAAAACATTTTGTGCTGTGTTGTGTGGTTCTGTGTTTTTTGTATTGTCTTGTGTTGTTTTTAAAACGTTTCCGATGGATTAGTGACTGCATTACATTTTATTATATTTTTTATTCATCTATTTATTTTTTCATTAATATCGAGGATAATGTAATAAGCTCTCATGTGCTTATGTATATTATGCTGCATTTCGTTGTGTTGTGTTCGTTGTGTATTGTTGCGTTGACTTGTGTTGTATATTAGGTTGCGTTGCGTCGCATTGCATAGCTGTACCTTTTGTTGGACAAAACATGTTTTGAATGCATTTAGTTGCGTTAGTGGTAACATTTCAAAATAGTTGCAAAGGATACTAACTTGACATTCTTGACAGTTGTTGAATATCCCAGGGTTGGCTACAGAATCAAGTTTATCAGACTAGGCTAATTTAAGTAGGTTTTGGGGGGAACATTCTATTTCAAAAAGTAAAAACTTTAACCTTTTTAGCATATGGCCCCAGGCGATGCGATAAAACGACTTGTCAAGACAACCAGTTTTGCTAGAGAATACAAATCATTTTCACACACTCCTTGAGGTCGGAATGTGGCTATCTCAGTGGTGGGTTTAAAAAAAGCGGTTGTATACACATAATCCCACCTTTGGCTTATCAGAAAAGCTAAACAATGTAGACAATCTGTCATCATATAATGCCGATTATTTGAATGCTCTTTTCAATTGATGAATTTATTGAAACTTCAGATTCGTTTACACAGAACAAGACGGCTGTTGGTCCTGATGGTATATCCTATCAAATGCTGGCCCATATGCCTTTAAAATGGAAAAGGCTACTTTTTATTTTATTTTTCCAAGTGTTGGCTAAATGGCACTCTTTCTTATTATCTAGAGGCAGTCGATAGTAGTTCTAAACCTTAAAGGTAAGTTGCATTCATCAATAGATAGTTATAGACCAATTGCTCTTGGGCCTACTTCGCATGTGGGTAAAGTAAGGGGAAAAATGTACATAAGTGTGTGTTTCATTATTGTGAAAAGAATAATGTTATCCCAATAAATCAGGCTGACTTTCGAAAGGGAAGATAAACTTCTGGTCACTAAGTTAAATTAACCTATCAAATTAAAAAAAAAAGCAAACGATTTGCCAACAAAAAAGTGTACTAGCTACATTCTTTGATGTGAAGAAAGCTTATGATATAGTCTGTAATGAAAAATTGTAGCATAAATTGAAGAACATTGGTATCAGTGGAATGTCATATAAATATCTTCAAAATGTTTTAACTGACAGATCAATGTGCACTAAACTGGGTTCCGCCTACTCACCGTTTAAATATATCGGTTTAGGTATCCCCGATTTTGTTTTCTATTCTTGTGCATGATCTCCCTAATTGTTTGTCAACTAATACTCAAATTGTTCAGTATGCTGATCATATCTCTGTATCGATAAATACTTTAGTTAGGTAAAAAAAAAAAAAAAAAAAAAAAAAAGAGTTATCAGTCTAGTTGAAAAATTATATCAAGACGAAATAAATTCTGCAGCTTTATGAATGAGAATAAGTTACAACTATCTGCAGAAAAAAACATGTCTTGTGCATTTTAAATAAGTTGAAAAGCCATCAAAATTACCAATCCCGAAAGTAGAGGGAACATTGCTTAGGTATAAATCATATTTTAAATTCTTAGGTGTCATTTTTCTAGAAAGCTGAGCTGGAAGATGCACACCAACCAGTTAATGACTGAAGCTAGAAAAAGATTACATTAAAAAAAAAAAAGTTCTCAGACATGGAGTCAAGATACTAAAGCACTGATACATTTGGTTCAATCTTTAGTACGCTCAAAATTAATCTATGGACAGAAAGTTTGATTTCCTGCTACAGATTATCCACTCGAAAATTGCAAAGTTTAGACAGTAAAGCCCTAAAGATAGCTCTTGGTGTTCCAGCCCATGCGAACACAGCGAATACTAATAAAGAAACACATTTACTACCACTTTTGATCAGCGAAGATTGGTGGTATCAAAGTACGAGATTCGAAGTCTCTCTATTCCAAAATCAGTTAAAGATGAAATGCTTTTGAATCAAGAAACAAATTATCAAAAAACGAGCATGCAATATTTCATTTCTACTGCCAATAAAAAGTTATACAGATTCTTTGGATGAGACTATAAACCGAGGCCCGTGTGCAAACGCACGCAGAGCATCTTGCGCACACGTTAAAATCCCCGTTCACCTTTCGGAAGAGCAGGCCATTGTGTGCCGGTAGGAAGGGATGACAAAATTATTTTTAAAAAACAACAACAACAAAAAACCCAGCATGCACACAGGTGCCGTGTTTAGACACCATCCTTGAGGAAAAATCGGGGTGTTGGAGTCCCAAGGGCGGCTCGGGGCTGTATTTTATAGCAACGTTCTGGCGGCTCCTGCGACGGTACTGGAACCAATCGTTTAGGTGATTGCCTTTCCAATGGACCATTCAAATGGCATGTAGAGGAGGGGGGGGGGGGGGGTCTGCTGCATAGGTAACAGCTTGCCCTCCATATTTACTTATTTACTTACCCAAGCTTTGCGCTCTAAGGACTAGTGCACAACTCCATAGTCTTCCGAGACTTATGGGTTCCTACTACTACAGATTCATTAATGCAATAAATTGGCATTGACATAGAAAGGATTCCAAATTTACCGATGGTTCCCCAAATGCCTCCATGGGAACATAAATCAGCTAACGTTGACATTGATTACACAAATATAAAAAAAAAAACAATGAAGATCAAAATGTGCTCACGGTTGATGTAAAAAAAAAAGAGGTCACATTATTCTAATCACTTAAAAGAGTATACTGATGGACGTTTATTGGAATCAGGCAAAAGTGGAGCAGAATTTGTGATTCCTGTTTTAAAAGTGCAAATATCGTTTCATTTAGGAGAACATTTTTCTGTTTTTACGTCTCAATCATTTGTAATCCCTATGGCCTAGAATCTTTGGTCTAATAAAAATATAAAAAAAGGCTCTTGGTAATTGCCATGTTCTTTTTTTGCGTTTATTCAAAAGCGGTATTGATAGCACTAAAGAAATCACAGGGGAAAATAGGACAGATATTCTATTTGGGATTAAATTTTTGATACATTGTATTGCAAGCAGAGGTATACGAATAACTTTATGCTGGGTCCTTTCTCAATGTGAAGTTTATTGGAATGAGCTGATTGATTCTTCAGCAAAACAAGGTGCCACTGATTGCAGCATTGAAACTTTTGATTCCAATCTTGCACTGTCGTCGTATGAAATAAATGCTAAATTGATGAATGGTATGCATTCTTAAACGAAGAAAGCACACTTTGAACATATTTCTTGTTCACGAAAACGAGACACTTTACTGTATAAAATGAGGCTAAATGCACAGCATACTAAATATTCTAAAAATGTGACATGTTGCTGTTCTCAACCCCTTTCAACCCACCATTTATTGTTTGATTGCCCAATTCTTATTGACCTGTTTAAAAGGAGAGGACTAGACATTCATGAAAAAATATGTTACTGTTAAGTTTTATATGACTCTCAGCAGTTCCTAACATCAGTTGTTGAGGTTATATGTTCTTCCCCAGTAAGACCTCTACTGTAGTTAGTTCTGAGTATATGATATATTCATCATCACCTATGATGGTTTGAATGCGGGTGTGTCTATATCACCAAGTAATGAATGGACACTAAACAGAACAAAACCACTGATTTGTCTCGGAGCTCTAGCTGTGGAACGAAAAACAAAATTTATCTCAGAAAAGTCATATGTAGTCTTAGTTGTAAAAATATCAAGGGGGAAAAAAGTTATTTATCTATATATGCATACTATTCTTTTCTTCATCTGTCATTTCATTCTGAGACACATTTGGAAAAAAATCAATATAACCAAAATCAAAATGTGTACTTTATAAAGTTTGGTAAAATTATTTTATCGATATGTGCTGTTTGACTAAAGTGTGATTTGGGCACTCCAAAATAGCCAGGCCTTGCTAATCCAGATGGATGTACCAGACTCATGGCATTGCTCTCGGTGAGTCAGCCCTGTCAATCAATCAACTCATCAATAAAGAAATTAGTTTACCCATAAACTTAAAGCAGGCCATTTTCTGCCTGGCATATTACGCACCCAACAGCAATATTCATTCATTTAGTTAATCGATCCCCAAAACGAGCGAAACTGGCATCGATCGTTGGCCGGAGAGATCGATCGATAAATCATTGTGCTAATCAACACGCCACTCGCTTATTCAAGTCTGAGTCAGGTGTATGATTCAGTTTTTGCTTGTTCGTTTCATTCATTCACTCTATCCGTCTGTCTGTCTGTCTGTCTGTCTGTCTGTTTGTCTGTCTGTCTGGAGTTCCCACAAATCGGTCACTGATCGATCAAGTTACCACCAGGAGATATGTGGCTGTCAATAACTTACTGACGTCATCACCGCTAAAATCCCTCGTTTCTTGGTTGCTTGCTTGCTTGATTGGTAGGGTGGGTTGGTTGGTATCTCTGTCTCTGTCTCTGTGTCTCTGTCTCTGTTTCTCTCTGTCTCTGTCTCTGTCTCTGTTTCTGTCTGTCTGTCTGTCTGTCTGTCTGTCTGTCTGTCTGTCTGTCTGTCTGTCTGTCTGTCTCGTCTCTCTCTCTCTCTCTCTCTCTCTCTCTCTCTCTCTCTCTCTCTCTCTCTCTCTCTCTCTCTCTCTCTCTCTCTCTCTCTCTCTCTCTCTCTCTCCCTCCTCCCGTATCTGTCTGTCAGTCTCTATCACTGTCACTGTCATTACCTCTGCCTGCCTGCCTGCCTGCCTGCCTGCCTGCCTGCCTCTGTGTGTGTGTGTGTGTGTGTGTGTGTGTGTGTGTGTGTGTGTGTGTGTGTGTGTGTGTGTATGTACAGTATTGTTAGAATTATCTTACAACCTATCTGTTTTTATTCATAGCTTAGTGGTTTTAATATGTTTTTGTATGTTTTTTCCTTGTGAGAACTATTCCATTTTAAGAGAATAAGCGTAGAAAAGTAAATTAAGTGATAGACTTCTAATCAGTTTAGTTTCTCTGGGTCTTGTGAATGTTGGGCATGGGTCAGTTAATTTCTTGTCTGCGCTCATGGATGAGATCAAAAGGAAGTATATTCTTGTCAGTGTGAGTTGTTATTTTTACATATTTTTTTTCCTTTATGGTCATGATGATAATAATGATATATAATAGACACACAGATTCAACAGATGAGGCCAACGACAAACCCATCATGAGATGAGACTGAAATTTTCGTTAAAGCCTCCCCCCCCCCCTCGCACGCGCGCGCGCTCGTGCGCGTGCGTGCGTGCGTGTGCTTTTGTGTGCGTGTGTGTGTTTATTTATTTATCTATTTCTTTATTTATTTTATATCGAGGATAATGGAATAAGCACTCATGTGCTTTTTCTACACGTAGTCCCCGTGTGTATGCAGTTTTGTAAATCTTGTCATCTGTTCCCACCGGCACACAATGGCCTACTCTTACGAAATGCGGAACAGGATTTAACGTGTGAGCAATATGCTCTGCGTGCGTTTGCACACGGGGCCTTGGTTTATAGTCTCATCCGAAGGAACAGGAATCGAACCCGGGTGGTCAAATTGTGAGCGCAATGTTCTGGCCACTAGGCTATCCCGTCCTCAGTGTGTGTGTGTGTGTGTGTGTGTGTGTGTGTGTGTGTGTGTGTGTGTGTGTGTGTGTGTGTGTGTGTGTGTGTGTGGATGGTGTGTGTGTGTGTGTGTGTGTGTGTGGGTGTGTGTGTGTGTGTGTGGTGTGTGTGTGTGATGGGATGGTGTGTGTGTGTGTGTGTGATGGGTGGTGTGTGTGTGTGTGTGTGTGGTGTGTGTTTGTGTGTGTGTGTGGTGTGTGTGTGTGTGGTGGTGGTGGGTTCAAGGGGAAACATGTAAACTGTGTGGCCGCAACCCTTAGGCCTAACATTTTGCTGTGCCAGCCACTGTGTGTGTTTGTTTTCTAAATACTTTCCTTATTTTCCCCACAGTAGAGTGTTTATAATACTCGTGATGCATCTGGCCGCACTAAAGTATAAGAACACTAAACATTCGGTTAAAGTACAATAGTTCTACATTATGTATTGCAGCAAGTATAGCGATGTTATCAGGCAAACTCAGTCGACTATGTCAGCTTGTGTTATGTTAAGTAATTTCTGAGAACTCCTCAAGTTTGAAATGTTTTGTTCTTTAATTCACAACGAAGAGAGAGAGAGAGAGAGAGGAGGAGAGAGAGAGAGAGAGAGAGAGAGAGAGAGAGAGAGAGAGAGAGAGAGAGAGAGAGAGAGAGAGAGAGAGCGCGACCCAACTTTCAAGGGAGACAACAGCGGTGGGTCAGAGCAGAAGATAATTGAGAATCTTGAGGGTGACGCCATTTTGCTTGAGCGCCTTCTTGTTGTCTGTTCGCGAATCATGCGTCTGTGGTTTGCCAGTCATCTTGGCATTCAGCATCGGATCTTCAGACATGTTACTGGATGAATGAGTGTCCATCGAAACTGGTAAGTCGATCGCATGTCTCTGTCTGTTTACGTCTCGTCGAATTTGACTGAAGGATCGTGTCACTGTCAGTGTCTCTGTGATCAGTCAGTCAAGCCTCTTTACTCGGTAACTGGTGTGATCAAAATGTATGTCAGCACTCAGTTTGACTATGAAGAAGGCTGAATTGATGATGGATCATCGCGCCAAACAGTTTTACTTTGAACTTTACAGAGATGTATTCTTCGGATCGCCCGATTCGACCATGCATGTTTATCTTAAATCGCAGCCGAATCGTTTCGGAAGTGTGGAAACTCGGTTTCTATGGCAATGCGATGCTATTTTGCAAGTGCGAGCACTCAGAATGAGTTTGTTCGTTCGGGAGTTGGGAATAAGGAAATTGAGTATTTTCCCCTTTTGTTTTGTGTTCCGAATTCTAAAAACCACGCACATTGTTTTTTTGTTTTTGTTTAGTTTGTTATTTTTCGATAGGTGTGGATTTAAAGAATAAACAAATAATCAAGATTGAAACGAAGCCTGAAACAGTACGGTTCAGCCGTGTGTCTAGTCATATGTTGAAGATGGTTGTCATCAGGATGTGTTTGGGGGGAAAAAAATCACCTCATGAGGTTGTTATTGTTACTTAAATCAGTGATAATCTATGAAATAATGATCTCATGAGAATGATTAATCAGTTGAAAATGTTAGTACATTTGTGTGTGTGTGTGTGTGTGTGTGTGTGTTGTGTGTGTGTGTGTGTGTGTGTGTGTGTGTGTGGTGTGGTATGGTATGGTATGATATTTTATGGTGTGTTGTGTTGTGGGTGCATTTTATTTTATTTATTCATTTTAATTTATTTTATTCTTTAATATCGTGTGTGTGTGTGTGTGTGTGTGTGTGTGTGTGTGTGTGTGTGTGTGTGTGGTGTGTGTGTGGTTTGGTGTGGTATGGTATTGTATTGTATTGTATGGTGTGGTGTGTGTGCATGCATGTGCACGCTGTGTGTGTGTTGTGTGTGTGTGTGTGTGTGTGTGTGGTGTGTGTGTGTGTGAAATGCCAAAATGTAAATTTCATTTTTTAATCATTATATTTGATGACGATGATAAGACTGATAATGACATTAATGATAATAACAACAATGATACTACTACTACTCTTACTAATATTATTAATAATGATGATGACAACAGCAATAATAATTAGAATGATGATGATGATGATGATGATGATGATGATGATGATGATGATGTGATAATAATTAAACAACAATAACAATAATGATGATGATGATGATGATGATGATATTATAATAATATAACAACAACAACAACAACAACAACAACAACAACAATGGTAAGAGCAAACCTGACAACACTAACAAGTAACATCAAAATATTATTCATGAGTATGACTATATCCCAATGGGCAGGTATCTGTCCGTCAAATTTTTTTCATAATAGCTTCTACTCTAAAATGTGATTGTTCATGACTGATAAGGGCCTGAGTCATTGATTTATCTATTTTCATGAAGAGGTGTGTGTGTGTGTGTGTGTGTGTGTGTGTGTGTGTGTGTGTGTGTGTGTGTGTGTGTGTGTGTGTACATGCATGTGTGTGTATATGTGTGAATGTGTGTGTGTGTGTGTGTGTGTGTGTGTGTGTGTGTGTGTGTGTGTGTGTGTGTGTGTGTGATGGTAGGTTTCTCTGTGTTAAATTGTTTTATGTGGGAAAAGGCACTGCCACTAATGCAGTCACTCATTTTCCATTAAAGAAAAAAATTGTGTCTACTAGCATTGTGTGTGACAGTGACTTTTTCTACAAATTATTGCCAGGGGCAAGTGCCTTGTTAGGATTTTTTTTTTTTAATGTGTGCCGCAAATGTGTTGCACATGGAACATTACTTTATTGCCTCATCCAAAAGACTAGCATCTAGACAAACACTTACCATCTTGTGGAAAAAAAATCCAGCTTCTGATAAGAATGGAACCCATGATCTTTCACTTTCTGGGTATGTGTGGCACTTCCAGACCATTGATCCACTTTATGGACTTGCAAGTGTTGGGACAAGTGTTGTCACTTGCTTTTGTCCTGTCACTATACTGAGAGATCTCTCTTAGTGAGAACCTGAAAGGAAGCCAAGATTTTACTGAATAGATAAGATAAGTCAGGGGAACAAAAGAAAAGTAGCAAACAAATACATGTCGCAGGAAAAATTATTTCTTTTTATTTAATTTCACCCTTTCATACAAACTGACTAAGAGGGGAAAAAAGAGAAGAAAACATCCTCAGGACTACTAAGTATAAAATTAAAAGGAATTTGATAGATTCCACTGAAGACTATTTATTGCCACCAATCTACAAACCTTGTTGTTGAAATTTCTCCTTAGATGTTTACCTAAGACAGTGAATATCCTTAAACAGGAGTGATATTAGTAT
>CM060322.1:41107688-41110188 GCA_030674155.1 Stramonita haemastoma | reverse complement strand
CCTCATCATCATGTCTGTTTGTCTTTTTTGCAGCGTGGGTCTTCGGGGAATAAAGATAAAACCAAAAGGGGGGGGGGGGGGGGGGGGGAGAAATAGGAATGGAAAAGAAGAGAGGGAAATATTTTCTAGACCATAGTTTGACAGTAAAAAAAAAAACACGAAGGACGAAAGAAAGAATATGATAGAAAGAAAGAACGAAAGAAAACAAAGAAACAAACAAAGAAAAATACTTTCTTAAAAGAAAAGGTATTAAAATCGATTTTGTTGTCACATTATCTTCGTGACATGTGGCGAGAAGTGATAGGCTTTGGGCGAACGTGGGGATATCACGTTTCATCGTTCGTGAGGCTGTGGTATTTGATCTGCAGATCAGTGTGATGATGAGCTGTCATTAGTTTACCATCACACTTCATCTGCAGCTTTTCAGTCAGCTCATTTCTCTGTCCACACCGTCTCCTTTTTTCCTCTTCTTTTCTTAACATGCACACACGCGCACAAGTAAGCACGTGAGCTCACAAGCGTGCGTGCATAAGCACACGCGCACGTGTGCGCGCGCACACACATTAACACACACATTAACACACACAACACAACAACTCACACACCACACACACACACACACACACACACACACACACACACACACACACACACACACACACACACACACACACACACACATGCAGGGATAGACTCACAGACGGACAGACATAGAGAGACTTTGACGGACAGTCGCACAGATGGATGGACAGACAAGACAAAATACAGAATACAGACTCAAATCAACAATTGTTCTCAAACAAAACGAAAAACAATACGTAATACTGACCCCAAAAATGCAAGGAATTCCCCTCCACCAAAAAAAAAACGGTGAAGAGTTGGGGAAGAACACATTATTTACACAGCGTTCATAGACCAGCGTTTGATGGGGCCAGGCCTGGCAAGGTCAAGCACTATCGATGACCACTGGTCAGTCTTTGGATGGGACTCAGAGACTTCTCTGACCAGCGAGGAATTCTCCACTTGGAGAGGGGAAATTCCGCGGATTTGTTTGCGTTGTTTTGGTCCATGAGGCTTAGAACAGACATCGTGATGTTCGGGTTTTCTGTTTATCTGATACGTTTTGTACAGTAAGCTTCTCAAGCTACGCTGTATTGTGTTGTGTTGTGTGTGTTGTGTTGTGTTGTGTTGTGCTGTTTTGTTTTGTACAGTATCATATCACGGCAAATTGCGTTGCGTAGATATCGAAGAGTAAGTTGTGGTGAGCTGTTTTGTATCGGTTTTGGTTGTACTATAGTTCGTGGATTCTTCTGAAGGGCACTGCATTGCTTTTTATTATTTTGTATCAAGATGACATCTTTATGTTGCATTACACTATTTGTGTATTGCATAGTAACGCAGTACATACCATTTTGCTGCATCGCAGTTGCACTGTGTTGTATTGCATACATAGCTGTACGTTTTGCTTGTCAGAACAAGCTTTCTGTGTACGAAACTGGAGTCGATATTTCCGGCACCGGTAGTGCATCATTAAAATGAAGTGGATTTTATCAATGAGATGTTTTTAGATCGATTTTTGGGGGGTGGGGGTTGTGGATTTTGATTGGCGCAACAGTTTGAAACCCAGAATTCCTTTATAAAAATGCATGTTACATTCTCAACATTGGTTTATACTTACATCAGAAAGGAAAAAAAACTAGCACCCAGACAATCACACAAGGTGTGAAGAAATTGGGGCAGCCAGTTTGACTTCAAACAATGTTCGAGCCAGGGAAATCTTCAGTTCCCACACTGGTCACCTTGCAGGTCTCTTAACCGCAAGCGGCTTTCGCACGTACGAGCAGATGTGCATTGTTCAAGTTACAGAGGACCCGTTCAGTGACCATAACAAAGAGATCAGCTCTGTATCAACTGGGGTTATCAACCCACAGTGGTTAGTACTTTTAGCCGGTGGAAGAGAACTTACTTAAAGGCCTTAGTTCTTTTGACGAGTAACACACTGTGACTCTGAGAATGTTGGTCGCGCTAGAGATAAACACCATAGTGGAAACCATTGCTTCAAGGCGGTGACACTTGCCGGGTGTTGATACACACTCCCACCCTTCAAGGTCGACCGACACACAGTCCCATTATTCGAGATGATCTCTTCTTGAGCCATAGACAACTCTTTATTTACAGAAAACTCGCGTTATCAAAATAGTTTCGAAAATGGTGGCTAGATTTTTCAGCTGAATTCGATTTCGATTGGCGATGATGTCGAAGAACTACAACAAAATTTTGACTGTTTTTCCGGCAGTTTACTGTTAGGACCACACACCCCCTCCCAAAAAACCCAACCAACCAAACAAAAAAACAAAAAAAACCAAAAAAGACAACACCCCCTCAAAACCCCCAAAGAAACAACCCCCTCCCAAGCCCCCTCCCCCCCCCCCCCCCAGGAGAAAAAACACCAACAAACAACCAAACAAAAAGACAAACAAACCGAACTAGCCATTGCAAT